>OU383776.1:74925956-75415054 GCA_910950805.1 Acrocephalus scirpaceus scirpaceus
TTCCTGTTATTTTCTCCATCTTTTGACAGTGCCTTTTCCAACCACAATCAACAGCCCCGTCTGCTTGGTGATGAGAAATGGAGCCTCAGCCTTTGATGAGGGCTTGCAGGGCTACAAGACCTTCGATGGTGACTGGTGGGAGATCACATTCAGGCAACCCCAGGGATCCTCCTGGTCTGGCAGACTATGGATAAAATCTGTATGAGTGACTTAATATCCTCAAAAAATTGCCATGGTGAGTAATCCCCTGAGATTTGGTGTTGCCCTCATAAACACAGGCTGTCCTTTTTTATATTTAAACATCAAAGGATGCCATTTGCTTTTAATGTGATGTTTTGTGTTAATATTCTGCTCCTACAAGCTAGTTGGATCGTGGGGAGGACACAGTCATCTCAAAATAAAGGTCTGCCCTGCTGACTGATAGGCTTGAAAAATTGTGCAACAAATGCTAATGCACAACCCATTTATATGAGACACCACTGGTGGCAGATAATGTTCTATCCTGGAAATGTGTACAAATGTTTTATTTCTACCTTTACTGAGAAGAAGACAATTTTTTGTTCCTATATTTTTTATAACTCTTCCCTCACCCTGCTGTAACTTGAGGCAAAATTTTAGCCCTGAGGAACTGGTGGGAGAGTTTCATCAAGGGGATTCCTTTATGCCACAGGTTCAACAAAGAGGAGCTGCCAGGGTGTACGTTCAGCCCCAAATTTTCTGTCCACATGGTGATGCAAAAATCAGAAAAGTAGGAAATTTTATTATGCTTGTATTTCTGGGGCAGACTGTGGGACTTCAATGACTTTTGATGTCTTGGGGACAAAGCTGTCTGGGCTGTTTCCTCTCATCCCTGTGTCTTGCTCAGTTTTAAGTGTATGAGGGGAGATCACAGCAGAGAGAAACAAAGATACAAACCCCTCTTTTCTTAGCTTCTTGGCTAAACTCCAAGTATTTTAAGCATTTCTGCTAGGGGTTGATTCCCCCAGTGAGCCCCAGAGCTCTCATCTCTGATGGCTGTAAATCAAAGATTGTTCACAGGAGATCAGCACATGCCAATACTGCTTTAGGCTTTATGGCATGTACACTTCATATATTGATAGCAATGGGCCATCCCACCCTGCAAGCCCTTTAGTGACCTCAAGGTTCTGTTTTGATTTAGTGGGCAGGGGAGAAAAGCACAATGGAAGTCATACAAATGATTACTTGCAAAGATCTGTTCATCTTGTGAGACCTCTTGTAAATAATTTAACAAAGATCTTTAACAAGTCACACTCTAAAGGAAAAAAGCTGATCCACTTTAAACCCTGCTTTTCCAATTTGGATGTTTAAATCAGTACTGCAGTCTTTTAAAACAGTCAGATTCTGTAGCAATTGCCATAGAGAGACAGACACAGAGTTCTGGTTGCCAAGTATAAAGGAGAAAAATGTGAGAAACTCTGTAACAGGCAAACATGGGGTAATCTCCCTCCCCCCAGAAGAGCTCATCCAAGCCTTGGAGACTAGTTAAAATATTAAAGCCAGAGGTTTTGCCCTTCCCAACCCACTGTTCGCTTGAACTCTGCAGTGATGGTTTTCTCCACCGGAAGACTCAGCAAAGCTTTTGATAATTTTATGGGAACACCTCATTGCATATTTTAAGTATTCCCTTTACTATCTCTCTCCCAGAAGGACAGGAACCTCTCCAGTAAAATACAGCTGGAGACACCACATCTCAAGGCTGTGGGGTACCTGCCCAAGTGGAGCAGCCTGCACTGGCACGGCTATTCCAGGGCACGGGTGAGGCTCATGTGAGGAGCATGGATCCCTCCCCAGAAGACACCTGATTCCCAGGGAAGGGAGTGCAGGGCAATTAATCACTGTAAAATAGTCTAATGAGGCTAAAGAAATAGGAATTGCCCACACTTCAACAAAACCAAGTGCTTTATATGACTTGAGATGCAGTTGGAGGAATCTGGCTAATCTTTTACTCTCCTAGTAAATCATTCATTGAGATCATCTGTGAAATATGAGAAGAGCAGCTTCAACCCAAGATTCCTGCTTAGCAAAGCTCTTACTGGCTTGGCCAGAAAGAAGCTTTCCTGATAAAGTTGATAGCTAGTCCAAGCCCTCATGATTTCCAGTGGCAGTAATCCTGCTGGGGAGATTAGAGAAGCAGCCCTTGGAAGCCTTGAAGTATGGCCGTGCACTTCAACAAAATTAAAGGGAAGAAAAAAAAGATAAAATCTGCAGCACTCACCAGGCCCTGGCCCTGATGTGCCCCTTGATGCTCTCAGGTCCAGTGGCCTCTGCAGACAGGTCTGACCAACAGCCCCCAGACAAGTCACAACCTCTCTGGGACAAAGAGCATTTTTGGAGCTCTGGAACAGCATCAAGGAAAATATCCAGTGCCTTGATGGCCAAGACTGAACTAGGATTTTGTTCAAACAGTGTGGATGCCCATCTGGAAAGTGATATTCCGCTCTCACAGCTGAATCCAGAACCCAAAATTCCCTGCTTCAGCGAAGTTCATGCCCAAATCAAATGAGTACAGTGTGAGATCATGTAATAATTCATCCAAAATACCCCTACCAACTCCACACACAAGGCTACTTGTCTGTGTTCTTTACCCAGACTTGACAGATTTTTAAGAAGAAGACAGTCTTTCACCACAGGCATTACTATTAACCTGGGGATAGAAGAAAGTTCTTGGGCAAATATTTCATATGTCAAAATAAATAAAATTTACAAGAGAAATGGGCTGAGCACCTAAGCAGAGTATTCAAGGACATGGGTTACAATCCATCTCCTCTGGGAATTAAGACAATGCAGTTTTTTAAGGACTTTTTAATATATATCTTGTCGCTTCCAAACTCTTGAGTTCTGCAATTCCCAGATGACTCAGGAGCTAGTAGGAACAGAGAGTTTCAAAGTGAAAGATGAGATGCACCAATTCCTAGAGCCAAGTGCTTGAAGGGAAGTGAAGCAAAGGCCCAAATAGGAGACAAAACAAGAGCTCAGCAGGGCTGGAGGCAAAAGCCTACAGTCTCACCTGGTGCTGGACTCTCAGGGAAGGAGATGTTTGCACACAAGGGGGCTGAGCACATCCCTCCTTTGAACTCTGTCAAATTCCTGTTGTATGAATCCAGACATTTATATTGTGTTTGAATGCCCTGCAGAACTACAACCACGGAAGGGAAAATGCACCCCCTCCTGCCCTGCGCTTCAGCTGAGCAAAAACATGCTTGGTTGTGTTGAAGCTTTAGTCCAAATTACAGCCCTCTTGATGACCAAGTAATGTTGGGGAAATTATTATATCTTGGTGCAGCATGGAGGACAAACAGTAGGAGCTGCAGTTACTAGAAGACAAAGATCCTTTCTGCCATGTGAACTTTAACCAAAGTTTGGTGTGATAATCCTTCTGCATTGTGATTTGTAAGATTTTAATTATTCTTTCTGTTTTTTCTTGGCTACCTGGTGTTTGTTCCACTGAGTTTGGGGTCAATAACTGTCTAGAATACATCAAATTTTCTGCCCTCTCCCTAAAATCTCCACAGATCAAAGTGAAACAGCATCTCATTGACCATTACCCTGACAAGTTTATTAGCGATGCAATTTCTGCTGTGGAGAGAAACAGGTCAAGACAAGTAAGACTGGAAGTTGTTTTGGTTTGGTTTTAAAGTTGAGGGGTTCTTCCTTGCTACTTCCTAAGTATCTAACCGCTGAAGAAAGTATTTCACCCTGTGCACCAGCTGAGGCATTAAGGAAGCACTTACCCTAGTCCTAATTAAGTGTAATAAGCACTATAAATGCCCCTTCCTCTAGTGCTGTTTCTGTTCTTAGCACATTCTGTACCATCCCTGGTAGTCAGGGCTATGGGGGTACAAACTGCAGCTTG
The DNA here is from genome assembly GCA_910950805.1 of Acrocephalus scirpaceus scirpaceus. Classification (NCBI taxonomy): domain Eukaryota; kingdom Metazoa; phylum Chordata; class Aves; order Passeriformes; family Sylviidae; genus Acrocephalus; species Acrocephalus scirpaceus. The sequence goes on from OU383776.1 coordinate 74,929,831, forward strand.
GATCACTGAAAATGTAATAAACAGGGCAGGAGATTTTTCTCTTTTAAAAGCCTTTATTGTGATCAGCTCATGGTGGGGGCCCGATGGGTCGGGTGCACACCGCCGCTGCTCCACTCTGCTGCTCAGAGGAGGAGGAGGTGTGCAGCAGCTTTGTCCACTGGAGTGCAGGCAGGGCCAGGTTCACGGTCCTCACGGCCGGTCCCGAAGGCTTGGTTAGCTCTGAAATTCCAGGGGATCCCTCTCTGGGCCACGTCCCTGAGAGTCAGGGTGAGGGGTGAAAACCGCTCAGCTTTGGGAGGAAGCAGCCTCACTCCTTGCATGGTCCATCCATGTGTCTTGGTGGTTCAGTCTAATAATGTTTTTCTGGTCTGGAGCAATAATTTCTTCTCCCAGCTGGCACTGCATCACTTCTATTTGCATATCCTCTGTTCTCCCCTCCCTTGGATTCCTGGTTGCTATGTTGGGGGTAGCTGCGAGGCTCAAAGGTGTAACAAAAGGTGGATGGCCCGGTATTCAACAGAGAGGGTGAACATTTAACAGGAACATTGAACTGACAGAGACTTCATTTGCAAGACAATTACCTGGTCTATTTCAGTCCCCCCTCTAATTCTTTGATTGGGCTTAGACCCAAATCAATTTACTATCTCTTGAGGTCTTGAGCACAGATTTTTTTTTTTTTTCCCTCATTCCTATGGAAGTTTTGGCTTACTTTGTTTCCACTTGAATAGCTTTCATGGTCCTAAGCTGATACTTTCTCATGGCCAGATATCTGTCATTTGGGTGTTCCCACATAGCCAAATATTGGTTATGATTAATTGTCTACTAAGTCTACAAATAAATTCTTTCCTTTTGATATTTCTAATTCATCTTTCACACTTTTGGAGGCAGTTGTCTCTTTTATTGAATCTATGGGGTTATTGTTATGTACTAAAACACAGCCACTCTTGTCCCACAGGGCACTCTCCTAGCAATCTTTGTCGATATGTGGCAATATTTCTAATCATCTAATACTGCTGTCTATTTTCCCGTCATGGTCTCACTAGGGAAAGTTTCACACATGCTAGGTTCAGCTTAGTAAGAATCTGCAGTAAGGAACTTATCTTCTCCTGGTGGTGGAGTGGCTGATAGCACTTGATGCATGGCCCGGGTGGATCTTCTAAGGAAGTCCTGATGGACAGGATCAGCACCACTTTTCTCAGGAGTCCGGTATAAACCATCTTTCAAGATCAGCTTACCCGGTCTTGCCTCCTGGAATTTTCCCTTCTCTGGGGAACACTCTGGAGAAGTCCTTCTGCCTTGGATTCCCTTTCTTATTATTTATTTTCTTTACAACGAAGAGAGTACTCTGTGGGAGATTGGCTTAAATCTCTAAGGTTCAATTTTTCTTTTTTTCTCTCCCCTTTTTTTTTTTTTTTCCCAATCAGCTTACTAAAAGTACTCTTTAGGTTAATGGAAACAAAGTCAGCTTTCAGTACTTCCTAGGGAAATTCAACAATCATTACAATTTATAACAAGCAACAACACTTCACAAACTTATGGAACATTGCTACAACAAATCTGCAACTGGGGGAACTATTAACAGAGGACAATTACACTCTTGAAGAAAACTATACAGCAGTGCTGCTGTCTCTTACTGGGCAGTTTTGTTTTTAAAGGTTAATTTCAAAGTCTCTGGATTTCCAGTTACTGTCCACTGAGGAGATTTTGCTGCTGACTTGGGATAGTCTTGTCTCGGATCAGGGGGTGTTACTGGCCCCTTTACTCTTGTCATGTGTGTCCATCATTTTTCTCATGTCCTCACTGCAGTGTTTGTGGTAAGGAGGACCTGAAAAGGGCCTTCATACTTAGGGGTCAGTGGAGCTACATCCCATGATTTAATCAACACCCAGTCCCGTGGATTGATCTCATGTACTTTCACACCTAACGGGGAAGTTTCAGGGAGGTATCCTCTTTTTTGTAAGTTCTCTAAAGTCTTACTTATAACTTCTAAGTATTTCTGGGTGGCAGCTTCTCCATCTAAATAAGGACCAACATTAGAAGAGGTTGTAAAAAAGGGGAGCCCAAACATCATCTCATATGGGAAAGCACCTATGTCAGCTCGGGGCCTTGTCCAGATTCGCAGGAGGGCTAGGGGCAAACACTTTAGCCAGTTCATTTTTGTTTCTTCAAGTAATTTAGTGAGTACATTTTTTAAAGTTTTATTCATGCACTCCACTCTACCAGAGCTTTGGGGGTGCTACAGGGTGTGTAGTTTCCACCTTATCCCCAATGCCTCAGTGACTTGTTGTAACACTTCCGCAGTAAAGTGTGGGCCTCGGTCTGAGTCTATATAATTCACTAACCCATACCATGGAATAATGTTTTCTAAAATGATTTTAACTACTACTTGGGCAGTTTCTTTTCTAGTAGGAAAAGCTTCCACCCAGTGGGTCAAGTGGTCAACTATGACTAAGAGGTGTTTGTAGCCCTGCAGTGAGGGCATTTCTGTAAAGTCTATTTGTATACTTTGGAATGGTCTTTGGGCTAATTCCCTCCCTCCCGGTTCGGCTTTCCTCATCACTTTTTGATTGACTTTTTGACAAATTACACACCCCTTAGTGATAGCTTTTGCTAAACCATACACTCCTAAGCATAAGTTCCCTCTTAAAAAATGATCACATAGTCCTTGCACACCCCAGTGTGTTGACTCATGTAGCTCGGTGAGTATTTTCCTGGCTAATGGTTCATTTAGAAACTGACGCCCATCAGGGGTAAACCACTTTCCCATTTCCCCTGGGTGTAATTTTAATTCTTCAATTGCTCTCATCTCCTTGGCACTAAAGATGAGTTCTCCTCTCTCTTCTCTAGATGTCTCTCCTAGCGTGTGGATTTTCACTGGATCGCCTGGTCCTAGTGCTGCTTCTTTCGCTGCTTCATCGGCTAGCTGGTTTCCTCTTACTTCTAGGGTATCGCCCTTCTGATGTCCTTTCACGTGGACTACTGCTACTTCTGCTGGCTTTTGCAGGGCTTCTAGAACTCATCTTACTAGATTCTCATGAATTATACTCTTTCCTTTAGAATTTATATAGCCTCTCTCTTCCCAGATCTTCCCAAACGTATGAACTACTCCAAATGCATACTGTGAGTCAGTGTAAATCATTCCTGAATTTTTCTCAAGCAATTCCAGTCCTCTTTTTAGGGCATATAACTCAAAACTTTGGGCTGACCAGTTTTGTGGCAGTTTTCCTGTTTCCATTACTTTCATGGCTCTCCTGTCTACAATTGCATAACCTGAAGCTCTCTTCCCATCTATCATCCTAGAGGACCCATCTATGAATACCACTTCCCCATAAGGCAAAGGTGTGTCCTCTAAACCTTCTCTTATTTTCGTCTGGAATACTATGAGTTCAATACAGTCATGCTCTAATTCTTCTAGGGGTTCTCCAGAAAGGAACTGGGCTGGGTTCAGGCACTTAGAAGTAACTATTTCTACGTTTGTAGTGTTCATTAAAATTACTTCATATCTCGGGATCCGAGTATCTGTCAGCCACTGCTGTGCTTGTTGGCTGAGCAGTTCTCAAGTTGTGTGGGGTATGCACTTTTACTCTCCCATATAGTGTTAGTTTTTGGGCTTCTTCTAATAGGACAGCAGTGGCAGCTATAGCTTGCACGCATACTGGCCACCCTCTGGCTACTGGGTCTAATAACTTTGAGATGTATGCTATAGGTTTTTTACAATTTCCCCACTCTTGTGTCAATACTCCATATGCTGTTCCTTCTTCTGTATTTACAAATAAGTCAAAATCCTTTTTCAGATTGGGCAGGCTCAGGACTGGGGCTGTGGACAATTTGTTTTTCAGAGCTTGTAGTCACTCTTCATCCTTTATTGTCCAGTGTATGGGCTCTGGGCTAATTAACTTTTCATACAGGAACCTTACACACTCCAAATATTTCTCTATCCCTAACTTGCAATACCCCACCAATCTAGCAGCTTCCTTATGTCTCTCTTAGTTTTCGGTGCTCCAAGAGACAGAATCCCCGAAATCGTCTCCGGGCTTAGTTTCTTGTACCCCCCTCTAATCAGTACCCCCCTAAGAATTTTACCTCTGGTTCAACAAACTGTAATTTATTTTGGGATACTTTTAGTCCCTGACCCCCTTAGAAATTTAGAAGTCTGATACTGGTATATTTTACTTGGTCCTGATTTTCCCCTGACACTAATAAATCATCTACATATTGGAGAATTTGCACTACTTCTTCTGAGACAAATTGTTGTAACAATTTTTCTAAAGATTGCCCAAAGAGATTTGGAGATTCTGTAAATCCCTGAGGGAGGCGTGTCCACCTAAGTTGTTGTTTCCTCCTTGTACTAGGGTCCTCCCACTCAAACGCGAACCAATCCCTGCTTTCCTCTGCTAGGGGGCATGCCCAAAAGGCATCCTTTAAGGTCAATTGTTGTGAACCACTGGTGTTCTCTTGGTACCTTACTAAGGAGTGTGTAGGGATCTGGGACCACTGGGTGTTTTGAGACTGTTCTCTTGTTTACCTCTCGCAGGTCCTGCACCAGCCGGTAAGTCTTGTCAGCTTTCTTCACAGCTAGAGTAGGAGTGTTATGTGGGGACATACAAGGTTCTAAAATTCCTTCCACTAGTAACTGCTTGATTATTTAGGCTAGCCCTTCTCTCCCTTCAGGCGAAATGGGGTATTGTTTAACTCTCACAGGTGGAGTGTGCCCCTCCATTTCTACTGTTATCGGGGGTATCTTTAAGAGTCCTCTTTTTCCCTGCCCAGCCCACACTTCAGGATTAATTTCTGCTAAATCATAATCCGTGAGTGCCATAATCTTAACTACCATTTTGCCATCTTCTGGAATTACTCCAACTCCCAAGCGGACTTGCAGGTCTCTTCCTAGTAGACTGCTCTCCAGCTTAGGTAGATAAATAAGATCTACCCGACAGTGCTTTGAATTCCCTCTGATTTCTACATTCTCAATCACAGGGGCTCTGAAAGGCTTCCCTTCTGCCCCCAATACTTCACATGTTTTCCTTCTCAAGGTGACCCCTATCGGTAACTTGTTTATACTAGACCTCCCAGCCCCAGTATCTATTAATAATTCAAACTCTTCTTTTAATGGACCCACTTCAAAATTTGCCAAGGGCTCTGTCAGGTGTTTCATAGGGTCCTCGATTATACAGAGCCCCTGACACCCCTAATCGTCTCTATTTGGAATTTCCTCTAGGGGATCTTGTTCCCTGGCTACAGCTTCATACAGTTTCCTACAGTTCCTTTTGATGTGCCCTATCTCTCCACAATAGTAACACCTCCTGTTGTCACTAGGGCTTCTTGGTTTATTTTCCCAAGGTAGCGAAGGTTCATCTTTCTTGGGTTTTCTGGGTGGGGGCCCTGGCTCCTCTCCTGGTTTTGGCAGGGGTGCTGACCTTGTCTTCCCTCCCCCAGCACTTTCTCTAGCTATGGGTACCATTACCTTAGCCTTAGCTCTTGCCTTTTCTTCCTCTCTTCGTAGGTAAACTCTAAGGGCTTCTCTTAACAGCTCATTGATCCCCTTCTCTTGCCAGTCTTCCACCTTTTCTAGTTTTTTGCGGATATCTGGCCATGACTTAGTAACAAACTGGACCTTTAGCAACAGCTGCCCCTCAGGGCTGTCAGGGTCAATATTAGAGTACAATTGAAAATTTCTCTTAAGACGACTTAGCCAAGTGACAGGGGTCTCATCTTTCTCTTGGGACCCGTCAAACGCTAACCTTGTATTGTTTCCACAGGGTACTGATTCTTTAATTCCCTTGACTATGAGGGACCGATAATCCCTCATGTTTTGTCTACCTTCTTCCTTGTTAGGGTTCCAATGGGGTTCTGCAAGAGGCATTTTGTGGTCTCCTGGGGGTCCTAACCTATTTTCTCTTTCCCAGATTCTGATGCCTGCTGCTCTTATCATTCTTACTTCCTCTGCAGAAAACAATATATTTAGAATCGAATTCAATTCACTCCAAGTATAAATATTTGGCCCTAGAAATTTGTCCACCTGGTTTGATATGCCTACGGGGTCCTCTACTAGATTTCCTAGATCCTTTTTGAACCCCCTCACTTCTGTTGATGTCAGTGGAGTATTCACAAATCCTACCCCTCCGGCTATCCCTCCCAATGGGACTTCCTGAAGAGGATGTAACTTCTCTGCTCCTGTTATCTTTGACTCTGTGTTGTGGTACAGGCCATTGGATAAATCAGGAGTGTAGGTTGCAGGGGTTTGATGGTTGCTTGGGGAGGGGCTTGAGTTAGACAGGGATAGACTCGACTCGCAGTTGGGAGGAGGTAGAGGGACAGTGGTGGGTGAAGGAGAAGGGACTAAGTTGGTTGCAGAGGTCATGGAAGACAGAACTGGGGAGACCAGTGATGGGGTTAAGGGAGCAGTTGGAAGCATAGAAGGAAGATGACTTGGGCAGCTTGGGGGAGGGGTGTTAGGTTGAGGTGGTAGAGGAATGATAGCTGAAGTTACAGTAGATGCTGCAGAAGTTTGATTAACTAGGGGAGAGCAGATTGCTGGGGCAATTGGAGAAGGTGCTGGATAGAGAGGGGGAGGGGCCTGTGGTATGTGGGCAGTAGATGGGGGTAGATTCTCAAGGGGATCCCACTTCTCATAATTGTCATTTTCTCCTTTAACTTTGTGGTTTTTCTCTTGTAGTTTACAGACCTTCATCCCCTTGTCTCTTCTAGTGTTCTTTAGCCAGCAAGCAGCATACTCTAATTCTTCTAAATCAGGATCTTCCCTTGCTTTCAAATATTCATTCAACTGTCTACACATCCATCTATCCTGTGTTCCTACCCAAGGCCATTCTACCTGCAAATCTAATTCTGGCCAGACTTCTACACAAAAGTATACCATCTTTTCTTTGTCTAATTCTTTAGTCACTTCCCAAATGTCCCATTTGGCTAATAATCTTCCCAGGGGACTATTGGGAGGAATATTCTTAACCCCCTTCCCTTTGTTTTGACCTGTACTTGTGCTTTTGTTTATGTAATTTCCCATAGCTTAGGCCGTAAATTAAACTACAAAGGTGCCCCTACCCAAATTGAGACTTAACTATGGATAATATGAATCTTAAGGCAACTGAAACTCTCCTGGCCTCCTGTATCGTTTTCTAATATATTATCTTTCTTAACGTGCTCTACATGAACGCAAATTTAAAGATGGGCAACTCAAATTCTGAAATTTCTTGGAGTTAAAGATAGTGGCACCCAGAAAGCATATCCACACTTGGGGACACCCCCGACCAACGCCTGTGCTTTATTCCTCTGCTGCCTTCTAGCAGGGGAGGGGGGTCTGCCTTATACCCGGGGAAACCCCTCACTCACAGCTTTCTTACACTTCCCTCCATTCCTGGCCAGCCTCCTTACAGGAGTCCAGAACCGTGGTGCAATAGGGGGGTCAACACTTGCCCCCGGGATCTGAGCTGCCGCCCCCGTCCCACTCACACCTCACTCTTGCCCCGGGGATCCGAGCTGCCGAGCTGCCGGCCCCTGTCTCACTCACATCTCCTCACTCACATCTCGTCACCAAATTATCTCACCAATCTGTCGCTCCTCTTTTGCTGATCCAGGTCCAGGTCACCAGCGATTCCTGAGGGTCTCTCGAAGCAGGCAGCCGTCCTCTCCGGGGGTCCTCTTCAGGCGTGGTGAGCCAGGAGAGCCCCCAGTCGTTATAAACAGGGCAGGAGATTTTTCTCCTTTTAAAAGCCTTTATTGTGATCAGCTCATGGTGGGGGCCCGATGGGTCGGGTGCACACTGCCGCTGCTCTACTCTGCTGCTCGGAGGAGGAGGTGTGCAGCAGCTTTGTCCACTGGAGTGCCGGCACGGCCGGGTCCTCGGTCCTCACGGCCAGTCCCGTAGGCTTAGTTGGCGCTGAAATTCCACGGGGTCCCTCTCTGAGCAACATCTCTGAGAGTCAGGGTGAGGGGGGAAAACCGCTCAGCTTTGGGAGGAAGCAGTCTCACTCCTTGCATGGTCCATCCATGTGTCTTGGTGGTTTAGTCTAATAATGTTTTTCCGGTCTGGAGCGATAATTTCTTCTCCCAGCTGGCACTGCATCACTTCTATTTGCATGTCCTCTCGTTTTCCCCTCCCCTGGATTCCTGGTTGCTATGTTGGGGGTAGCTGCGAGGCTCAAAGGTGTAACAAAAGGTGGATGGCCCGGTATTCAACAGAGAGGGTGAACATTTAACAGGAACATTGAACTGACAGAGACTTCATTTGCAATACAATTACCTGGTCTATCTCAGAAAATAGAGACAGCCTGGAAGGAGCAGCAGCAGGGAGAGCAGCTGGCATCCCCAGGTCAGAAGTAAAGGAGGAGGAAGGTGAAAACCAAAGGGTAACAGAGAAGTGCTCAACCTCAGCATGACCAAGGACGTGCCATGGCCGTGGCTCTGGAAACTGCCTGAGCAAAGCTGCTGAGGAGATGTGCCCCAGCACATCAGAGCTTGCTCAAGAAGGGAATCTCTGTGTCAGCTGGGCTCCTGGATTTCTATTTGTCAGCCAGGACTTGTGTTGTTCTGCAGAAAGCTGCCCTGGCCTCCCAAGCACAGCAAGATTGGTGCACCCTCCACTTTTCAAATCAACAATGCAGGCTGCAGAAGCATCTGTTATAAATCCTCTTCCCTGGGCAAGGGCAGGAAGCATAACTTTCACAAGGCTCTCTTAAACTGGAGAAAGTAATCCAGGCCTTTTCTTTGGAAGCGCTGCATCCCTCCTGGAGCCCTTTGTGATCTAAGTTGTTTAGAAAGTAAATGAAACAGAGTGAGCCAGAGAGACAGTAATGGTTATTTCTCCAAGAAGGAAAAGCTTAATTTTACCATGGGGATCTTGCCTCTGCAATGACCCCTCCAACAACTCACAGGAACACAGGAGGAATTAACCAGCAGTGAGGGCTGGTTCATCTTGCAAATTTGTAAAGAGTTTCACCTTAGTTCTTAACAGCAATATCCTTGATCCTGAAAAAAACCCCAACAAACAAACAATCCCCCCTCTACCCCTAAACTCAAATAAACAGCACTTAGTCCTCAGCTAGTAACACTCAGCTCCTCCATAGCTTATAGCATCAACGTTTTTCCATCTAACCAAGATAGAAATAACCAAGAACAAGCTACCAAGCTTGTAACCTCTTTGTAGCCTTCTCTGGGCTGCAGCTGAGATCGTCAGTGCATGAAGAGCAGTGAACATTTCACAGGCAGCAACCCTGGAGGGGCTGGTCCCAGAGAAGGTGGGAGGACAGGGAGCAAGATGAGGATTACCAGGCTCAGAACCACTTGTGCTTGCTCAAGGTTGGCATCTCTTCAGCTGACTGGTAAATTAGACAAACAGGATTTTTCCATCTAATCTAAGCAAGCAGTTGGGTTTTATTAAAGTAATTCTTCTAAGGGATAATAATGTCTTATTATGACTAGAGGGCTTATTACTAGAATGCTGTACTAAATTCAATAATCTGAACTCACCAAATATCGTCCCTCTTGTGGGAGCTTCAGCTGTTTGAGAAGGAGCCCCAGAGTTGCGTGATCATCCCTAAAACCTTCTCCCCTAAGTTCCAGCTTTGAAGAACAAGTTGTTCATCATATGCTGAATTCAGCCTTGGAGTAACTCCAATGAAAACAAAAGGAGTAACAACAGGAATGGATTAGGCCCAATTGCTTTCACATTTCTCCAACTTGAATTTTCAATTCCAGTACCAAAGGAGGAGTAAAAAAACCCGACCCAACTCATGGCACAGGGACAAATACACTCCAAAATGTAAGTCTGCTTGTGATGTGACCTTGTGCCCTTTGGAAAGTGCACCAAGAAGGGCTTTCCAAAGCCTACCTAGGAAAAAACTCTGCTGTCATCTGGCAGGAGCAATATATATTCCTGTTTCTGCCACTGTATTGCACAAATTTTTGCACAGAATGGTCAAATCCTGCAGTTCCAGGCTGCTACATTTGCGACTACTGACCTTACATGTCTGAAAAAAACCAGTATCTGCCAAGATGAGATATAGAGTCATGAGGATTTAATTTCATTTCAAAAAAACATACAGAGGAAGATTAAACTGTGTGTTTTCTGCACCAGCCCCATTTTCCAGAGGGAGCTGTGCTCACATCAGGAGAGGGCACAGTCTCACCTACAAATTCCCACCTAACAGATCATCACCTTGGCATCTCTCTGGTTAAACAGAAGTGAACAAGAAGAGAGGAAGTGGAATAAGGACTGAGACAGAGAACCCCAAGCTCCCTGCTGACTGTCAAGCCCTGCTTTCTTGCAGTGCTTGCTGCACCACTCACTCTTCAGCTTTTAAGTAAGTTCCTTCTAACTTTGGCCGGCTGTTTCCTGCCAGGGCTGATGAGCCACGAGTGCAGAGTTGCTTCCTCTGGGCCAGTTCCTCAGAGCACACTTCCAGTGGCTGCCACATGAAGTTAGCTGAAGAAAAAAAAATGTTGCTCTTGTTTTCACTGGAGTTATTCCCAGTGAAATTCCCAGGCTATTCCAGTGTGTTATAAAGGGGGTAACACAATTATTCTGTGATCAAAGAACTAAACTGCAAGTCAGAAGTCCTGGGTTCAATTTCTAACTCATGCTCAACCAACACTAACCATATGCCCTCTCTGTGTCTCCACACACTCGAGGGTTTCAATAATAATGATGACACTCAAAGCTTCTCCTAACAAATAAGAAGTTTATGAAACATCACAGAAGCAGAAAATATTGAGGCCGTGTTTGACCCATGAGCTTCACAAGGTAAGTGCAGAGCTTTGTCCAAGTGACAGGCTGGAGGTGGAGGAGCTCGGCTCAGCTGCTATCTAGCTCAGAAATCACTGTACATTGTTTGCAAACTTATCAGGAGTGACTTGAATTGTGAATTAGCTTCAGCAAGGCAGCTGGCAGGCTGCTGAGGCATACAATGCCTGCTGAATCTGCACTTCCTGCTGGAGACGTGCAAAGGAGAAGGCAAACTATGAAAGAGCAGAGAAACCGCTCCCAGCTCCAGTCAAAACTACGTGCAGCACAGGCACAACAAGGCCACTCACTGATCCAGAGGCCAAACCAGAACTCCCAGCAGCAGCAGTGCTGATAGTACTCAGCCTCAGCACGGCACTTGCTGTGCAGAGATCCCAAAGCCCTTTGGGAAGGTCATGAGGCTCTCCCACTTTCCCCCAGCTCCTTGTCAGACTGGGTAAAGTCACAGTGCTGGAGGGCAGCAGTTGGATGATCCCAGCCCACACCGTGACCCTGCAGGCAGCTCTCACACTCAGCCCAGAGCTGGTGCTGCCCCGTTTCTCACCTTGGTTTTCAGTAAATAACCAAATCTCTGTCAAAAGCTGCAGCAGGTACCAAGACCCATTCTGGCCAGCCTTACCTGAGCACTCATCTGGACAGGGCACCAGAGCAGGGCTCCATGGCTGGACACTCTCCATGCAGGCAGACATTCCCTGTGTGCTGCAGGTCACAGGGCTGAAGCTGCTGTACATTCCCCAAGATCCAGGTCTGTGTGTGCCCTCTCAGAGAAATAACAGGAAGATGTTTCCTGAGTGCAGTCTGATGGGAACACTGCAGCATCAGTACTTGGGGAAGACCCCAGCTTGTACACTGCAATCCCCTAAACCCAACCAAAACGTGCCACAGCAGGCTCCTGAAAGGCTCCACGGGGCTGGGAAAACAGCCAATGTGCAACGTACTCATAGGAAAACTCTCGCTGTGAGCAGGGCCTATTCATTCATTTCAGGTTGTCAGTAAACTTGATCCAAGTCCCCTCTTGCACGAGATTGTGTTATCTTTACAGCCACAGAGAACCTTTTTTACAATCAACTTTAAGGTTGTTAGCATGAAGAAGTCCAAACCTTCACTCTGGGAAGTTAGTGTTCACTCTGAAAGGAAGAGGTTACCTTTTAAGTGAAAAGGAAGAAAGCATTAGAAGCTTCTAACAACAGAAGCTACAGGGTCAGTGCAGTTCAGAACACTTCAGGCAGTACTACCGCTGCTCACCAAACACCGTCCTGTGCTTTGCAAGCCGCGAGACGCCATCCCGTGGCCATCCGGAGCCGCACAAACTTCCCCCTGCTGGTCCCAAGCTCCCAGCACAGTCAGGGATGCGCTGCTCGTTGGCATTGAGGGTTCGTTCTGTGTCCTTCACGCTCGATGTTCTTTGTTGTTAATGTAAAGCAAGGCTGGAAAAGCTCTGCTACTTCCCCAAAAATACCCAGAGAGGTGCCGGCTGTAGGATGTGGTTGGGGCAGTTTGCTGCCTGTATTCAGCTGTACCACAACCTTTCTCCCTCAGCCTTCTGTTGGCAGCAAGGATAACCCCGACACTGCAGGAAAACCATCGCATTCTCCACACCGAGTGTGTGCACCAGCCTGCTGCCGTGTCCTTCCGGCTGGGTGACATTCCTCCCCCTGTTCACTTACGGTGCTTTATCTACAGTCCCTTGTCCCACCAGCTCCCTCGTGCTCTCCCACAGTGCCTGGAGTTTCTGGGGCACCTTTGTCCCACCCCCACACCCTTAATTCCCTTCTCATTCCCCTCTGTCCCCGGGAAGAGTTTTGTCCACATCCAGGACGTTTGACAGAAGCTGACAATCCTGTGCTAACTTTTCAGCTAAAGACATGAAGCTGAGCTTCCAGCCTTGCTTTGGTTGTCCGACAAACTCAACCACAGCCTTTAAGGCTGATGCAAGCTCCATGTGAAGGGGGAGGGAGGGAGGGAAGCTGTGCAATCCCATACAAATTCACCTGGCCCTCCATATCCCTCCTTCTTGCCCATCCAGCTCACCCTACCCATGCTCCTTTCATTGTTCTGCTGCTGTTTTAATACAGGAGGGGGAGGAAAAAAGGAAAAAAAAATAAGAAGTGACCAGAAGCAAAAAGAGTCCTCAAAGACAAATGTTTTCTATTACAGCACTAGTTTTTCAGGGCCTTTGATGTTGCTTCTCCCACACAAAGCTGTTTCTTTCACAGTCTGTCCTTGCACACAAACAAGATGTTACACGTACTCTACACAGCACATCCTCAACTCTTACTCAAAGCACATTTGTCCCAACTCACTGTACCTTATAGCATTTTTCAAACCAGTACTCATACATCACAGTCACACAGGCATTTTTATTCTAGCTCCCCCTTTTCACATTTATTTTTCTTCCAAATTCATGGAGGTTCTGGTCATAGACAGGGAAGTGTTAACGTTAACTAGGGTAGAGAGAGCTGTTAAATTCATGGCAGTAGCTGAATTTTTGCAAAATTTTAGAGGCTTGTGGAGCTTTGTCAGAGGCTAGATCCAACATTTATATCTAGATGCTGGATTAGTTAACTTCCATTACATTGTTTATTTTACTTGGGCCCACAGTTTTTAATACCACCTGCTTCCTACTTGCCTATCACAAACACTAACTTTTGCATACTGAAAAAATCGTTGAGCACATGTTGCATTGATAAATGATTACAGTTCTCAGGACAAATTTAAATTGCAAATTATTTGGGGGAAAGAAAATATTTTTGTTCTAGAACAATAGGGTTTTCGTAATCTGTGTTCTAAACTATCCAAACACAAATAATAGCTGGGAGCTTCTGCCAGCTTACTCAACTTTGGTGGTAGCTCAAAAGTGGTGGCAGAATGCAGAAGGTTTTGTTACATAATGCAGGGCTTAAGCCACTCATCTTCTGAAAAAATAATCTCATGTCATTGTCTCTAGGATTCATTTAACACGTTCTCAAATATGAATTTCTTCTGCATAAACTATATCCAAACACCTTGCAGAATCAAAACACAATGAATAATTTTTCCACAAATCATTGCATTATCTGAAAAATACTCAATAATACTAAACTCTGTTATACCCCAAGATGAGAGACAGGCAAGAATCCACCAGGAATTTTACCACAGCTATTCAGTATGATAGGCAACCTATAGTAATTAAGAGTAAATCATAATTGTGTTTTATAAAAGGTAAAAAAATTTTATGGCCCTCAGATGTAAGCTAAGGAAGTACAACCGTGTTAGAACTCTCATACAAGGTAAGATGATTCTTTTTGGACAGACAGGAACTGCTGTCACTGCTGACAACCTGGTGTCACTAACTGGCCTGTTGAATCACAGGGACTGTTATTGCAAACTTAGGCAGAGACTGGGAGAGACCTGGCCTGGTTGGTTAAGAGATGAACAAAACTTGTGGTCTTTCAGTAATAAATTCTTATTTTACAGTAAGAAGACTTTGGAGGTGGAAGCACATTGGGTTTTGTTGCTGCTACTAAAAATATGCTCAAAAGACTATTGCCTGTGTTTAGAGAAAGAGCCTGGTATCAAACCAGCCAAATTGGTTCACTAAAAATAGGCATTTCTTTGTTCTCTGTTTTCAGGTCTCATTTCTTTTAAACCCCCACAATCTTTTGTGATCATCCAAGCTAACATACATTCTTTGTTAATAGCAAGAACCCACCTCCTCCCCGTCTCCAAACTTTATAATGCAAGAACAACAAACCAAACTGCTCCAGGTTTAAAGAGAAAATGCTGGTCTCCTGGCATGCTAATCAGAGGCAAGACTCAAACCAAAAGGCTTTAAGATCTAAGAGCAAGTAATAAAAAGCAGCTTGAATGCAAAAAGGGTTTGGATTGAAACAAGAGACTTCCGCCAAGTGCCCAGTCCACTCTAAAGGGATAAAGGGATAGCCTTGAGGTGCAGGGACACTTTACAGTGGCTTCTGTGCCTTTGCATTTATAGGAACAGCAGCCCTGTCCCTCCAGCAGGAAGCAAACCCCAGCTGTCACCCTTAAACGAGCTCTGCAGCATAATTACTCCCTCAGAAAACAGACTTGCTCTAAAAATGATCTACTTCAGATTGCAGCCGGATGACAAAGGTCCTTGTTGGGACCTTTGGGAATCAGACAAGCAGCCCTTAAGGAAACTCAAACACCAAATCCCTTACCTCCCCAAAACCAGCTGGAACTGAGGCAACAGTACTCCAATTCCGATGGGCAAGCACAGCTCCCTTTTTGGAGTGGATTAAGCAAAACAGCCCTAGACTTGCCCACAAGGAGCCTTTCCTGTCAGTCTAAACAGGGTAGACCCCTGTGGAAAGTCTGTTGTTTGAAAAATGCATTTTTCCTTTGAAAATTAGCTACATAAGATTAACTCAAGGCTAAAACTCTTAATTTATAGTTAGGGGAGCAAGTCACTCCTTCCTTCTTTACTGGGTCTTCCAGTACCTCCTGACCCATCTCACACTGAATTTGCTAAGGATTATTTAACAAGTCTCAAGAGACACTAAAATACTCAATGATAGGCCAAGTTCCTTCTCATCTACTATGGACAGCTGCCATTCATGCAATAGCCTTGGAATACAAGGGGCAGTTTGTATAGCTCCAAAAATATTCCTTGGCCTTTACTCCAAAAAAGCAAATGCAACGGGTCTATGACTTCATGAAATTCTTGAACTCATGTTAATGCAAAGCTTTTTTATTATGAAGTTACCAGGAAAATTATATGCTGATGAAATTCCTTCCAGGAAAAACAAATTCTCATCTTTGTTGTCACACAATGTATTAGCAGGGTCTACAGATAAGAATGTGAATATTTGCAAAAAATAATTTCCCTGGGCCAGTCTACTGTGTTTGTGCACCAGAGCCTCAGTTCCAAAACTGCCTGAGCCTGCTCAAGTTCACCTCTGCAAACAGCCCCCACTGTGGACCTGTCTGGAGAAACATTCCTCGCATTTAAAATGCTTTTAGCATTTTGAGTTGTTAAAATGAGTTCTCTATTTTTATCATGAATTACAAAATAATTCTTTTAAAAATCCCGCTTCAGTGTTTTTTATGCAGTATAGAGTTCCTCAAGCCTTTCAAGAATGAGTTTTCCAATAAAGTCTGCAGAACTCAGATTTACATCCTCACCCACTGACAGTTTAATTACTTTCATTGTAGCAGAAAGTATTTAATCACATACAGTCAGAAAAACAGCCCCTTAAATACAGGCTTTTGGGCCCATGATCTCCCAATTTGAAATTCAATGAAGGAGAATGAAACATGCACACTGTGATCCATTTCCTGATGGAGAACATTTGATATTATCAAAACATACAGAGTTCCACAGCTGACACACACATTTTTCTAAAGCATTGGTAAAATCCTTCCAGCATTTTAAGCTTGTGAAATGAGGATTCAGCGTGCTCTGGATATGATCTAAAGGCAGTGCTGGTCAATTAGCTGTACAAAGACCATTGCTGTAATGCTGTGCTAATTAACATATTAAAAATAGTCCATCCAAAATGCTGCTTGAACTACACAGGTATTTTAACTTAGTTCTGAACTATTACACCATTAAAGGTAACTCATCACTGTGATTCTCACCACTAATGATCCCTTATAAAAAGAAGGAAGTGGAGAAAAGACAGGAATTTTCTCAGACACTCATCATGGCAATTCAGCAGAAATAAGTCTGGTGAAGTCATAAAAAACAGTTGTTAAATGTCAATAGTTATACATTAAAGCTGACTACAAGCACCACCTGGCCTTCTTTCCCAACTGGTATCTAATTCCCTCAGACAAAGCAAGTAACAAATCCAGAAATGCAACTTTTTGTCAGTTCTAGTCCGAGTATGCCACACAATCAATGAACCCCCAGAAGCAGCGGCAACTCAAACGCAGTTAAGTATCAATAATCATCAGCATATCAGAAAACTTTGTTCCAAAATGAACAAGTTGTGTTAGGAGCGTGAAAGAGAACCTGGGCCTACTTTGGGCCTGTTACACAGTGACATCCATTCGTTCTGAAACAACAGACACAGCGAGTGTGTGCATCACGTATATATTTTATAAAAGAGCAATGTCTTTTACAAGACCTTCCAAGAGTGGGCAATAGCCAGAACACTACAAAAAACTGCTGCAACAAGAGTGACTATTTGTGCGCTCGCTTTATGCAGCTTACATTCGAATGTTTACAGAGGTCAGCACTCAGATAGGACTCTCCACTAACAAACAAATCTGGAATACATCAATTGTACAGGTAAATCAGCCAAAATTAAGCAATAGCTATGCTCTTCTCAGGTTTAAGAAAGCATGCAATAGGTTTCCCCCTCCTGCCACCCCTCATTCAGGTTTCCACATCACAGTACCAGCACGGTAGAAAGGAACTGGGTCACAGGTAACGGGGTTGGATTTTATCACAGACTGTTTATCAATATTTTGCAAATGGAAAAGCAGCCTTCTTTAAGCACCAGGAAGGCAGAGAAGATACAGGCATGAATAAAAAAAAATTAAGTGACTTAAGACATCAAAAATTAAAGAAATAGCACTGTGCATATACAAACAAAATTAACATTCAGTACTGTAGAGCTCATTTAAAAATGGCACCAATGGACAATATTTTACAATATGCACATTTATTTGAAGAGGGGAACTAATGCTCCACAGGTGGAAATGACCATACAAATAATAGTGCCACTGTTGGCCCATTCTGGTACTTCTTACAATTTAATGGAAACATTTTTAAAAATAATCTGGTATGTACATGACTTCTGGATACTCAACGGCTTCTTCAGAACAGAAAAAACTATGGTTCTCCCCCTCCCCTTTCAGCCAGACAATATTGCCAGAGATTGTGCTCAC
Source organism: Acrocephalus scirpaceus scirpaceus (assembly GCA_910950805.1). Classification (NCBI taxonomy): domain Eukaryota; kingdom Metazoa; phylum Chordata; class Aves; order Passeriformes; family Sylviidae; genus Acrocephalus; species Acrocephalus scirpaceus. The sequence continues at coordinate 74,947,442 of OU383776.1, forward strand.
ATTTAAAGCACATAATCTTAATTTAAATTCAGTGCTATTTTCTTTCAGAAAGATCACAAGTTGTACTTTTAGGTAACAAAAGCATTTATGTTACAAACATTCAAAAATGGAAGCTTATGATTCTGGCAGACAATGTTGCGTATTAAATACAAACCAGCCAGCAATTACTGAACATAAAAAACTTATTCAATCATAAAAAAATACTATAATTCATCACCACAGACTTTTTACAGAGTTATAAATAATAAATAGCATAACACAGTAGATTACAAACGGATTTATTTTGCCCCGTTCTAGTCTTTAAAAAGTAAAATATCTGTTCCTACCCCAGACTGACCAAGGTACTGTATCAAGATTACTCAGAGCTCAAAGAGAACTCTCACCAAGCAATGTGCAGAGCTCGTATACAATCCAAAGCCTTTCCTTAGGAATAGAACATTTGCTGAGCTGTTCGCTCTGCTCGTGACCAACAAAGGGACAAACTCTGCCCAGAGCAGCTGCAAATGGTCTCACTTTGGCTGCCCCTCGGAGCTGGGCTGCCCCCAGCACCTCCACACCTCGGGAAGGAACACAAGGGAAGCAGCACCGCCGACAGACTTGGGTAAGCACTCTAGAAACAAGCTGTACACAAAGGACTTTCCCCACCCACCCCTCTGGTTTACATTCCATAATTTTGTAACAATGTCCCCTAAGGCACAAAAATACTTATGACCTCAATGCCACAGGAGACATCGATGGTGCCATACATGGTTCTCCTACACAGTAGTTTAATTAACTTAGTTATCTGCACTGTGTATCTTCAATCGAGGTGTGGATTAATTTTTCCTGGCCATTATCTTGCTGAATAATGACCTTATTTCATACAATCTCTAGGACAAATATTCTGGGAAGAGAACTATGCAGCTAATTTAATCATGTTTGTAGAGTATTATTATTTCTTCACTGATGGCAAAAGTGACAGTCATTAGTTATTTTGCTGTGGGGTTTTTAACATAACAGAGTGAGATTTCCACACCCAATGTGGTCTTCTGTAAATGAATTCGTAAAAATGACTAGCAGCACTAAGAAAATAATTTTTTTTCCTCCCTTCCATAAAGGAATTTGAGGCTAGTGACTGAACAAAAAGAAAAAAAAGCAAGAATAATTTCACTCAATAGTAGAAGTGCCAGAGAATAAATTAGTATTTTCAAATCCTTCCAAACCAAGTTATTTCCCTAGACATAGTGACCATGATAATGATAGAAGTACATTCCTAAAAATTGCAACACTAATAGGTAGATACCTATTCCTGGAATCAAAAAGTGTATGCAAATTCCTGAAAGCAAAAGTTAGTATAATATCAGCAGACATCTTGTTTAAAAAATAAATTCGCAAAACCAGACATTAATATGGTCTATAAAGTCCATTAAATGGATAACTTAAAAAAATCACTGGAAAGTAGCCAAGGATTACAGTAACAACAATTTTTCCTTTTAATAAACCTCTTATGAATGTTCAAGGATCAGAGTTCATTTCTCTGTACGAGTGTACAGGAAGGGGACAGCACAGCCAGACACTAACTCAGGACTTGGTAAAGTCACTTGGGTGAGAAGTCATCCATCAGAATGAACGAGGAGCAGGAGTTGGAACAGGTCACTGGAGACTCCGTGGTGATGCTGCCTTTAGTCAGGGAATCAGAGGAAGAGCCAACACTGCTGCTACTCCCATCGAGAATATCAGAGGACAGGCTGGGGAAAGGGAAAAAGGTCCTTTAGTACAGGGGCCTGAGGCTCTGAACAAAGCTGACGTGCTTCCCCCTTGGACAGGACTTGTAGGAGACCTATACTACCACTCAGTCTTTACTGCAAGACTGGCAGCCCTGAAAACTCCTTGTTTTCTGTAGCATGTTAGAGATATTCATGCTCCTCATGGGAATGAGGAGCAGAATTATTGGGTTTTTTTAACATGCAGAATAAATTATGAATTTTAACCAGACGTAGAAAGGAGGTGACAACAAATAAGTATAAAACCTTATAAGCTTATAGTAAAGGAAAAAATAATAAATTAATCAGCAATGCAGCAAAGATGTCATTAATTAGCTGGTATGCTCTTTAACACGGCACTAACTCAAAGCAAGATTGAGACCTATTTTTCCTCACAGAATTCCTGTGTTAGGATTTTGAAGTCTAGATACAAGACCCCAGAGGGAACATAAATTGATGCTTTTGCAGTTTAGGGGGAAGCAACACAGGAAAAAATATCTAGGCAGTTTCAAGTCTGTAGGTAAACTGAAATTATAGTAATAACAGCTGATATTTTTGAATACTTAGTATCTGACTCAACACAAAAAGATCCTAACAATTTTATGACAGTAATAAAGAAAGCTAACTCTAAAAAATCATGAACTTGGGGACATGAACAATTAAGTACTCACATTTTCTAAGTATTTTGTAAGTAGTCAGCAAAGTGCCACAGACACTGCCTACAACATATTGTAATGAGGAAACAAGTAACTTTGCTTATGAATCAGCAGGGATTTTGTAACAATTATATTTAGTGTAAAAGCGTTGATACACAAAATCTAGACTAGAGTCTGCTCAGGAAGAATTGATCAAAGGCGAAGGACCATTGTCACAGGACACACACTACCACAGGACAGCTTCCATTAATACACATCCACAAGATACACATGAAGTATTGTTTTCCTGGGGAAAAAAAAAACTAGAAAGCTTGTGATAAATGCACATTCTCTGTTTTTGGCATTTCAGGGCGCATGAAATATTTTACCATGAACTGAGATCTGTCAGATGTGTAACATCTGGAGAAAGCATGTTGGTTGTTCCTTGGAAAAGTCTCTTTGGCTGACTTTCAGTCTCCATTTCACCTAAGGAAAACAGTGTAAACAATCAAACTCACTTGCATCTCTGGAATATTCATTTAATGTTTGTCTGCTGTAAAAGAGAGGTTTGAGCTACAACACTCCAAGGTTGCATTGGTAACACAAGTTCTCTAATTCAGCCAACCAAGCACCTGGCTAAGACACTAATTTAATGTTAGCTGTTGTTAGACCATCCAGTCCGTCCTTAACTAAAACTTCAGCAGTATCTGAGCGGCTATAATGACCTCAAAGATGTAAAACTTGCCACTTGTACTGGTATCAGACAAAATAATCTAAAGCAAACTAATTACCATGACTTAGTTTTAAGTAAACAGCTGAGAAGAGGTAACTGACTTAAGTCAAAACAGGAAGTTTAAAATTGTGATTATGAAAATAAGAATGACAGCTGGGTTCAGTCTCATCCTCCCCTTTACAACCAATTCTGACGCATAGGTACACTTTTACAGGAAAGCTGAATGGAATAAATCTCATGTGGAAGCATTTCCACTTACTCATCGTGGATCAGGCTGTCTTTGTACCTGTAACCATCTACAGACATTAAGAGATTAAATATGATGGGGAGAATTCATGTAATCTGTTTAGTATAATCTGCCATGAGAATGAGCTGGCTCACTAACAGCTGCTCTACAAAAGACATCTGAAAATACCATGAACTTGAAAATAATAATAAAAAAAATCTCACCTACAGTGTATTTTCATTCTTACTTGGGGGGAAAAAAAAGCATGAAATGGTAATAATTTTTCTGGCTTTTAGCTGCACTTTTCAGTAGTTAGAGAGTTAGTTTGAAAACCTGACAGATTAAGCATTATAGCAAACCAGTCTATACATTCTGCAATAGAATTACACTGCTACATTTTATAGAAGACTGGTAATTTCCAAAATTTTCATTTTCTTCAGCCCACAGGGATACATTCCTGTCTTAAGGCAATGAATAGTTGCTTCTAGTAAGCAGAATGGGCAAAAAAAAATATTATAAAATACTTGGTCTTGCAGAAAAATGAAAAAACCACCAACTTAGGTACCACTTTTGCTGCCAAAATTTCATGGAGACAAATCTGCACAGCTACAACACATTGCAGAGTCCACCAGTATTAATTCCCTATGGGGGTGAAAAGTTCTTCAATTCATGGCTTTCCTTCTACTATAAATCTACTGTTAAAATTCAGAAAAAAACAGGACCATGTATTTAGGAAAAGGAAGTAAGTTCATTTAAATGGATTAGATGTTTCAAAATTAAGCAGCATTTTGAAAATTCCTTAGTATTTCAAGTAAGAAAATGAAAACTCGTACCTCTACTTTGTAAAAGATGCTCCATGGGAGCATATGGATTTGGTGAGGAAAGGCCTGTCTCTTTAACTAACTGCTTTTACAATTTGTGTGAAGTCTAAGTGTGGATATTTAATCCATATTGATCCTTTAGCTTAATAAACTTTTGTTCAATTTTAGTGCCTTTGAAATTCACAGAAGATAAAAGCCAAGATAGAACTGACATGTCTGACAAAACTTGTCTCTCTCCTCTGTCAAATCAGAATCAGTTAGGCACTGTTCTTTATCTGACAGGACAAGCAGCTCTAAAAAAAAAAAACCAAACAACAAACAGTAACCTTTCTCACAGCCTAAATGTAAGTCTTGTACAATAAAAGGACGTTTTTGGTGCAGTTAAGAATGCCTAAGTTTAAAAAAAAAGGCAGAAAAGATAAGCACAGCTAAAGGCACACTTTAAGAATATCTGATGCTTACAGTTCTACTACGGAGATTTGTTTGGGGATGTTACTTGAAAATCTCGTAACATGGAACAGTTCCAGGAAAGAATGCATTTTCCCCCCTTCAGGAGGAAAGGGCACTGATCTATTCAATTTCTATAAACACTCACCTTCTGAACTTTCAGAGTGAAAACAAACATTCAGTACTAAGTTTAGAAGATACTGCATGATAAGCAACATTCCTAAGATGATCTGAAGGGTGTGCACTGTTCAGTGGTACTTGTAGGAATGTTATGAACATTTGTAAGCTCTGATATTTAATTTGATGTATAATAAAGTTTGCCTCTGCCAAGCAGCAGCTGTTTTTAAAGTTTTTTATTCCGGTGTTTTAGACTAGCTACTTTACATTGTATTCTTGAGTTATGCCTGGCAAATTCCAGTTCACTGTGGATACAACTGCATTATATTTACAGAATAACAAAAAAATGTATCCAGCCAGAAAACTACATCCATATTAAAATATCTGGTAAGGTAAATACACATACCTTTTCTTTTAATGGGGCCAAGAACACTGGGCCTAATACAGTTGATTGGACTTTGACTCCTCCTGCTGAAGAGAGAATACTGAGTCAGGCCTGTAAAGGTTCCAATTTGCATCAAATCAACACAACCACAGCATATGAAGCATTCTTCAAATGCTTCTCCTGCACAACCGGAATTCTCGTGGAATCTAAATACATAGATAACAAATACAGGTTGCCTATTAGAGCTGATTATCTGCCACACAAAGTTGTAGTAGATTTTCTAATGTTTTCTCCTTCCCTTAGTGAATCACATCCTCATTTCAACCCTTCTCTAATTTTTGTAGTGTATTTATATAAAACTCATCTACTGACAAAGTTAATTTGAAAAGCCTGAGAACTTCCCCTCAGGTTACCAAGTCTAGTTTAAAGTTGACACATGCTCTATAAGAGCACACACACATGGAGCTGCCATTGGTAAGGGCTGAACCTTCAGAGCATTTTTATGTGGCAATGCTTTGGCAGTTGTAAAACTGAAGTCTCTTTCAATGCCTTAACATCAACTTTAATTAATCTTCAGCTTAAAATCCAATGTTACCACAACAGACACTCATTACTTACTTGCAGAATCGCCTTGTTGGACTGGGAATAGGGCTTGGAGGTAATCCATTACTGCTCACAAACATTTGCAATGATGGTGAAAAACATTGCTGCAAGAAGTTCAAATGAAGATAGTTCAGAATTTCCTTTGAAATACTAAGATGTTACACTCCACCCTCCAAAACAAACATACCTTCTTCTATTCCATTTTTATTCTTAAAGAAAAGCTAGCAAGAGATTACGCATCTTATCAAACATAATCTTACAAGTATTAGAATTTAACTTACAAAAACATACTGGCCCATGCAATTCTGCTCAGATTAAGCTAAAATTGAAACCCACAAGAGAAGTAAAATTGAAATAGACACTGTTCTCTAAATAAGAGAATTGTTTCTGTTCTTTGTTATATTTAGAAACAGTAGTACAGGATCAGGACTTCTACCAAGGGGCTTGCTAAACAAGTTGAGTTTACTCTAAATATCTCTGATCTGAAAACTGACAATATTCCAGAGTAAAACAGGATATTTAGCTCTGTGATTTTGCAGCTAATTTGATCTTAGCCCATGAATGCTTCTAGCTAAACACAAAAATCTTTCCGTCAAGTTATCTGCTAGTGCTTTACAGTCAGAATTCCCAAGGTACAGGACCATATGCCAGCGTCAGTGTTTTCCCAGAAATACATTCACCCAGCACTCGTATGTGGCTGTTACATGCACCAATCTGGTAGGAGCACACAGATTGCTCCTTTTTTTTGTACAAAAGCAGAATCACACAAGAGAGTGCAAACAAGGTCAAGCAGCCCATCTTTAAACCCAGGTGCCAGTTTCCCTGTGCTACATTTCAGTTTTCCAATCCTCACTGGAAAAGTAGTTATCTAACATCCACCTCTTTCTCTGGCATCTGCCACCAGGTTTCAGTACAAGCTCGACGTACCCAAGTTCAACACATCCTTCAGAGTGCATTTGTGCCTTTCTTTCCATAACTGACGGACACATTTTCATCTCTTACCACACAGATTGATTTGCAGTCCAAGTTCGGTGCTTTCCCAAAATCCCCTCACTTCTGCACCTGTAGATCCTGTCCATGACTATTTCAAGACCTCTTCCAGCTTCCCTAGAATCAGAACCCCAACCCACCTCAACACTGCACAAACAGCAGTAACTGAAAACATCTTTAAACTCTGCAGGCTCCCAGATGGCAACCATTTGATTCTAAGAATCAACAAAATATGGATTTGGCTTTGGCTTTTTTAATGCTCGTTCGGTTGTGTTGTTCAAGGCTTTTTTAAACTACGGAACAATTTTTGAAGTTACACATCTTGACAGTTCAGCTTGGTCTAGAATTCTGAAATATTGTCTCAGCTTGGTATGTCACTTATCGTACCTTTCCTATTCCTCTTGTAGGTGAAGGTGCAGGTGAAACTGGAATGAAGTCTATTCTCTTTGGGGAAAAAGATTTCTCAGACTTGTCCAAGTCATTGTCGCTCTGTGAATACAAAGTTTCAGACTTAACAAATGGCAAGGACATTATCCCGGAACCCAAGGCACAACCTTCTAATGGAAAGTCATTGGGTCAAATGCACAAAGTAGCTAAAGTAGATGAGCTTAAATTCTTCTTAAATTATTTTCACAGTTAATTCCTCTCTTTCCCTTAAATTCATCATTTCAGTGTAAAAGTAGAATTAAATAGGAAACATCTATAAAAAGATTACCAGGCTCAAGCTTTCCTCCCATGACTGGCTTATCTGCATTGCTGTCTGCACTTCCCTAGAATACAAAAAACCCCATCAGTAGCTACAAAGAGGATAACTCTGGCTATTTTATCACCTTCCTTCAGTAACACTCACCTTTCATGTGCTGCTTCTCTGTTCATTAAATCTACTCCTTCCTCCTGCAAGAGATAAACGTTGTAAGTTTTCCCATAATATTTGATTCTCACAGGTACTTCAAGTAATACTTGTGGTTCCATTATTTGCCATCAGGATTGAAATATGAACAGCAGGAGCACTATGGAAAGACAGGACAGCCACCAGTCCAGCTCACTGCTTCTCTTATATCAAATACTTCTAAAATGCAAGGTAGCTTAAACACAACAATAAGCCTTGCAAGGCCACTTCCCTGTTGAAATTAAGTCTTAAGATATATTCTGCTTTCTTTAGTACTTGAAAGACTCAGTAGGAAAGAAACCCCCACTGTGCAAGCACTTCAATATCATGTAGTACTTTTCATTCTGTTACTGAATATACAGATAAAAAACTCCACTCACCCTTCTGATCTGATGAAGTCGGCTGCTAGGAATACGAATAGGAGATGATGACAAGAACTGGGGAAAAAAAGTGACAGCCACAATGATTAAATCACACATAACTGCTTGCACACACACTAATTACTGTCAATTACATTCTTAGGGAGTTCAAAATAGAGAACTCCCTAAGAATGTGTAGAGCTGCACAACTACATGTGGATGACTCAAACAATGTTGCAAAAAAGCCAACACTGACCTTCAAGAGAAAAGACTTGTTTTACCACTCACAAATTCCTTGTTTCACTCAGCAAGTGGCACGGATCTGACTTGCAGGCAGATATTGCTCAGGATCTCAAGTACACAAATAGCTACAGATGCCACTTAGACAAGGGAGCTACTACAAATGAAATTGTGATCGTTACACAATCCCCCACTGCCCAGGATATGACAAACTTCTGGAGGGCACCTTACTCAACCAGCTGGCTTTTGTAAAAGAAAAATCTCAGTGCTTAAACTCAGTCTTGAACAACAATCTCTGAAGCTTAACTTCTGCAATTTCTCAGTTGTGTGCAATTTTATGCATCTCATTTCTCTGGAACTCTAACATCACATATAAATAGGCCAACAGTTCCCACTCAGGATGGCCCTGTGTCCACTGTCACACCTGCTGACAAGCTCCAAAATTCTGGATTCTTAAGAAATCTCACAACAGAAGACTTTGAATTAAAAATCCCTGTCACCTTTCCTGAACAGAAGACATAGAGGAAACTTATGTTGGGGCTTCGAAGTTTTGAGAAAAGTAATATTTAATCTTCACTATCCTCAGACAAGACAATAAAATTTCAGTGGAAGGAGCACATAAATCCCTCACCTGACAAGGAGAGAGTAGAAAAAAATAAATGCAACATCTTTGAAAAGTTAAACAACTGCAGTAGTGTATACTACCAGACTTATAACAGAGAACAAAAAATAAATTCCTTCTTTCAGTGATTTTCTGAGGTCTAGTGTTCTGCCTTTGCAATTAAAAAGCCATGTTGACCATGTCAAACAGGTCAACAAAGAACTGTGACTCCCTCATCCATTTTCACAACGAAGTAAAACACCCTCTCAAGACTTTTATTCTGACAGAACCTTACTCTTCTAACACAGCCAGGCTTAAGTTAACTTTAAAACTGGACTTAATATGGGGAATCACATATAATGTCAACTACTCCTGTCTTCTTGGGGACACACAGTCAACAGACCAGTATTATTTCATTATGGGTTGTAGTTAGAGGTGAAAAAAATGCTTATTCTGCAGCTTGGAAGCTTGCTAGGATACTTAGCACAAATACAAATCAAGTTTAACTTCATTTCTCTACTCCAATTATTCCTTATTGTGTGCAAACATGACATGCTTAAGATTCCTCACCATTCCATGACGGCTCATAACTGTTGTGCTGTTCCTGCGAGTCCGCAACACGTAAGGCTGAAACACCTGGGAGTTGTCACTGCAGGGGGAGAAAATAAAGTTTTGTGAACAGCTCTTTTGGGTGCGCTTTACTTAAAGCTCCACAGTGCTGTGACAGGCGCTGCAGCCTCCAGAGCGCTGAAAACATAATTTTATTTGAACAGGGAGGGCGGCGAGCAGCTTCCGTGAGCCGAGGGGGGACAAGGGGGCACTGGCGGCCCCGCGGGGCAAGGGACACGATCCACAGGCCGCAGAGGGAGCGCCGGGCCTGGCCGAGGCCCGCGGCGAGGCCGGCGAGCAGCGGCCACGCCAGGGCTCGATGGGCCGAGCCGCCCAGGCCCCTCACCTGAGCCCGTGGATGAGCGGGGCGCTGTTCGACCGCCTCAGGCCGCCGCCGTCGCCCGGGGCCGCGGCGCTCCCCGGTGGCAGCTCCAGGTCCAGCTCCATCTTCTCCTGAGCCATCGCGGCGGCGGCGGCTGCGGCTCCTCCCGCCCCGCCGCGGCGCCCATTCACTGCCGGCGGCCGCCGCGGCTCCTCAGGCCGCCGCTGCCCCGGCCCTACAGGCCCCGCGGGCGGCGCCGCGGGCTCAGCCCGGGGGCGCGCCGAGCCCGGCGAGGGGGGCGGCCGCAGCAGCGCCGCATCCCGGGGGCGGCCCGGGGGCGGCCGATTCCTCCAGTGGCTGCTGCCGGTGCCGCTGCCCGCGGTGGCGGTGGGAGCGCTCCCGCTGCTCCCGGTGCTTCCCTCGGCGCCGACCGCGCTCCGCGCCCGCCGCCGCGCACTGCGCATGCGCGGGAATCGGGGCGCAGGCAACACCACCCGCCTCGAAATGCGCATGCGCGGTGGCTCCACACCCCGGCACTGCTTCGGCAGCGGGAGAGCTCCCGACAGACCCCGGGCGCGCTGCACGCGCTGATTGGCTGTGGGAGGAGCGTGTGTGTGTTTGAAACGCCGCAACGGTCGCTAGGACGCGCGCGCCGCGGGGGCGTGGGCCGGGGCGGGGCTTGAAGAGAACCGGGGTTCGAATCCCACCCCGGTCAGAAACCCGGTGCGTTTATTTCCGTCTTAGCGCGAAAAGATTTTACAACCTTCTTCAAGGTTAGGCCCTCTCCGACTTAAGGCCCGCAGGCTTTCCCAGTATTCTCCCCAGCCTTCTCTAGCTGCTGAAGCGCATACCAGGGCTTTGATTGCAATGACAGTCTGCTCAGCTTTCAGAAATCTAGCATAAAATTCATTATGAGATGTGATCCTAGTTCTTGACTGTATTCAGGTTTGAGACTGCCTGGGCAAACCCACTACAAGTGATCAAAGCATCAAAGTTTATGCTTACTTTACAGTATTTTTCTTCAATAGGTTGTATCATACATTTTTGTCTCTTACATGCAGGGGGCTTCAGGGTCTTTCCCAGCAGTAAATTTTAAAAGGCCTTCATTTTCTCCTGGGAAAAACAGTTCTTTTGCCAGAGTGCTAGATGTTTGAACTGATAAGATAGAAAAGTTAGGATTTTTCAGTATTTCAACCACCTTAGTTGGGAACATGGCTGGATGAATATTCTCTTACCTTAAAATGATTGAAGATAGATGGTTCTAGATAACTGATGAGAACTCTTTTTTCTGTACCTTAATATTTATTTTGTGCACTTTTTGTTAATCAAGACTGACTTGAACATATTCCATTTTTCTATAGTTGGTGACTCTGTGTCTCATCAACTGTTGTTGATGCTTACATTTCTTTCACTGAAATGATACTATTAATGAAGACCTTTGGGCTGACATGCACAAAGATGCATGGAGTTGACTTAAAAGACTCATAAGATTACATTTAAAATATTTACAGGATTTTTCGATATGTATTCATATCGAAAAACCCAGAGAAAAATTCCTTATCTTATATTACTGCAGAGGACAAATACCTTTCATAGTCCTGTGCCCCTTACACTATGGCCTATCACAGCCAGTAATGACACCCTTCTGTGAGGTGACACAGAATTGCCATCTCCTGCAAAGACTGAGAACTTAAACACCTAAATAATTTTGCTTAATTTCTAAAAATTATGACCAGTCTGATTCACTAGAAAATTAGGATCTGCGGCTGCAAAAGGAATATATTGTTAATCACCACTGCTGCCATTCTCTAAAAGCAATACGACACTTTTACAGAACCTGCACCATTCTCCTTGTCTGCTGCTTCAGCACAAGCATTTCACAGCTTGGAATAGCTTCCATACCTTCATTTTCCATGGCCAGAATTGCCTAAAAGGCAATGCAGCTGAAAGTTCCTAGCAAAACTTCTAGCTCTGAAAGGAAATCTCACAAATATGCTGGTTCTCTTAATACAAAAGCCACCCGCAGGATCTGACTACAGCACTAAACTATGTAGATTTTGCTATTTATTTTTATTGTGGAGTTATTATATTATGTCCTTGCCACTAAGGGCAGCAAACAGCTTCAAATGCCATATACCAGGATATTTTTAAGGAAAAAGTCAACAATATCCAAAATGTGGCTGAGAGCTCAAAAACAGCTGCTCCGTGTCCTCAAATTTTCCAGTGCTGGGCACACCATCCTGCTGTCTGATTTACTGTAGCCACAAGAAGTTTAATGGGAATACATGTAAAAAGGAAAGTGGGGACTGTCAGGGTGACCCTCCTAAGGGCTGAGGAGGGTAATAAGGCAAAGGGAGGTGCCTCTGGGAGAGTTGTGCTGTACAAAAGAATGATGGAAATGAGGAAATGTCCTAGGTTACAATGTAAAATTGTGCCCAAGGTATGTATTCTATCCCCATGAGCCGTTGGAGCCAAGGTGGGGCAGTGTTTTTCCTTATCTCCTGTTAACGAGCCTAACAATGCCTTGCCACATGACTCATAGATAACTCCCTCTGGGAGTTATCTCTGTTTAATGGGCCATCAAGGACCCACTGCATGACTCATAGAATGAGATCAGCCCATTGGGAGATGCTCTGCCCAGGGGGAGGAGCCAAGCATTCCCACCTGGATATAATCCAGGGTTTGGGACAGGACAGGCAGCTTTTTATCCACTGGACTCCCAGAGGAGACAAGAGCTACCAGACCTTTCTACAGGATCACTGCTTCAACAAGATCATCTCATCTGGACTGCCACTACCACCCTAACAGGGTGTCAGGTTGTATTCTGACTCTGTTAGTGTTTTTTTGTACTATTACTTTTATTTTACTTTCTTTTATTTCTTTTCTTTTCATCTTATTAAATTGTGTTTCTGACTTCGAGTCTTTCACTGGTTTTGCTTTCAAACCAGCACAGGAAATCACAGGTTGTTGAGTTAGATAAACAGCACCATGGCAAGAGGGGTTAAGAAAGGAGAGAACATGTTAAATAGAGCCTTGGGAGGATATAGGTAAAGGATGGATATTCATAGAGGGACAACAGAGACTGATAGAATGAGATACGTGAGTACAGTGGTACAGAGGGACTGGTGGGCATGAAGCAGGTAATGAAGTGGGGGGTATTTAATAGTTTCAGGGAAATACCCCTGTGGGTGAAATAAACTCAGCCACAGTCACAAAATGCCACCAGCCTTAGATAAATTAGTAAGCATGGAGCCCATGAAAAAATCTTTTAGCTCTCCATCATCTACCCTCTTTCTCATGTTATTTCTGTTCCTAAAGACTCCCTGAAACTCTCACTATAAACAGATGAAGAGAAGGACCTCTCTTATGAGGAAAGGCTAAGACAATTGGGATTGTTCAGCCTGGAGGAGAGAAGCTTCGGGATGACCCGAAGAAAATTTACAAGAAAGATGGAGAGAGATTATTAACAAGGGCCTGGATTGACAGGACAAGGGGGAATGACTTCAAATCAAAAGCGAGGGGGTTTAGATTGGATATTAGGAAGACATTCTACCCTGTGATAGTGGTGAGGCCTGGCACAGGTTGCCCAGAGAAGCTGTGGCTGCTCCATCACTGAAAGTGTCTAAGGCCGGGTTGGATGGGGCCTGGAGCAACCTGGGATAGTGGAAAATGTCCCTGCCCGTGGCAGGGGGATGGATCAAAATGGTTTTTAAGGTCCCTTCCAATCCAAACCATTCCATGGTTAATGCTCTGTTAAGGCAAACCAGATTCCCCACTTCTTCCCAAGAGTTAGAAGCCTCAGCACTGTCCACCAGCCAGTGTGGCATTGACCTTCAAATTTATTTCATCACAACCTGCTCTAAATAAAAACTAGGGCCACGTGTAGCTATTTTAGTATTTTGAAAACGTTTGGTTTTATTCTTTACTCCTAGAGCTGTCTAGGCCTGCACAGAACCATCCACTGGTACTTCTGCGAGCGACAACAGCTCGGTATGAGCTCAGAGGCGGTATTTTCGCTCTTTCGCGATCAGCGCTGTGTCTCTTGGCGAGAAAGCTCTGGAGAAGGAACGCACTCGGGACACCTCAAACCTGCCGGAGCTGTGCCCGAGCGGCCGCAGCCGGAGCGCTGCGCCTGCGCCCTGCGGCCCGGCCCGCCTGCGCTGGGGCCGGGCGGGGAGAGCAGCCCGGGGCCCGCGGGGGCTGCGGGGATCAGCGGGCACAGCGGGCACAGCGGGCACGGGCCGCCTCCGGAGCCCTGGGATGCGGCTTCGCTGCTGCGGCAGCCCCCCCGCCCGCGGGCTCGGCAGGGCCGGGGCAGCGGCGGCCTGAGGCCGCGGATGGGCGGAGCGGGAGGAGCCGGAGCCGCCGCGATGGCTCAGGAGAAGATGGAGCTGGACCTGGAACTGCCGCCGGGGAGCGCCGCGGCCCCGGGCGACGGCGGCGGCCTGAGGCGGTCGAACAGCGCCCCGCTCATCCACGGGCTCAGGTGAGGGGCCCGGGGGGCTCCCGGCCCGGCCGTGCTGGGGCTCCGGAGATGCTCCGCGGCACCACGGGGAAAAGTGGGTTCCTGAGCCCTGGGAGGGATTTAGGGGACATATTAACGTGTGGAGGGGTGCAAGGAAGCCCGGGAAGATGGGCTTTGGTTTTACTGAAATGTTTTGTTTTCACCAAGGGCTGCTGTGTTGCAGAGAAGCACCGTCCGCAACGTCAGAGTTGTGGCTGTTCTTACTCGTCGAATAGCAATCGCGATGATTTCTGTAATGGATAAAGTCTGAACAAAATAAATCACTGCTCTATGTTATGATTACAACAGTAAATGCTTTCGGAACAATCACGCAGATTTGGTCAGGAAGGTAATCTCACGGAACCTTGACATAAGTTTTACATTTGGTGTAAAACAGTGTGTCAGGTGGCCAGGAAATCTCCTGGATACTAATTTCTGTAGTATGCATTACTGGGAGAAATACAATGTTGTGTAGACATGACATCCACGCTTGGATGTTGCCACCAGCCTGTGGCAGGTCTGTTTGCAGGAGGGTTGGGTGTTTGCCAGGTCTGGCTCTCTTCAGCTAACAGGACAGAAAATGGCAGGGCAGGCAGGGGGCAGGTGAAATCTTTCAGAGAGGTATAGTTTCTTGTAGAGTTTTGTTTGGGTAGATTTATAACCCAAAGGGCTGTTTCTTGTCTCCTCTGGGCTGTTGAGAAGTTGGGAGATGCCTCATCTGCTATGTAGTGTGGCTTCGTTCCAACTGTAAGGTGGTCCATGTGCCGCTGTTAGTGATGTGTCTGCATTTTGGGAGAGCATATTGACAATAAATTTCATAAACTGAAGTATATTACATGATAAGTACTTCCTGAGGGATTGATTTTTTCCCCCCTTTCTTTGTAAGGAACTGGATATCAAGTGATGAACAAATCTCACATACCTCTTTTACAAAATTAACAGTGTCTGACAGTGCAGACAAAATACTACTTCTTGCCTATTTCATCGTGATTTAATGTTAAGTGAATGTAATTTTGATTCTTTTACATAATCACAATGAAACAACTCCCATTTTACATTTCGATGCAGTATGAAAGAGTTGTGTATGACAGCTCTCCCCTGGGAGGTTTCTGAGCAGGTAAACTAATTGTGTACCATTTCAAACTAATTGAGACAAGACGTTTTCATAATCTTAGCCTTTTGTAAACTGGAAATTGTAAGGCCCTTGACTCTTGAAAAGTACCCCCAAACAAGTTATTTAGTTCAGGGTTTGGGCAGATAGAAGGGTAAGCCTGCAATCTTGGCTTGACACTGTGCATACACTATGAGTTAGGTGTTCATACAAATAAAACTGAAATGCCATTGAACTAATCTGAGGTGGTTGCAGTGGTTTGCCTGTTAGTTTGGAATTTTCCACCAGAATACTGTTTTTGCAAGATTGCAGCTCTTGGCAAGAAACTTCACTTTTTCCCAGAATGGCTTTGTTGGGTAAACTGAAACAAAAGCTCTTGCTCTTACACTGCTTTTTCTCCTCTGTCTCGTGTTTTGACTTCTTCATTTTTTAGTAAGGAACTTGGAAAATGAGTTGCTATAGATCCAGAGAACAGTTATAAGTGGAATATTTTAGATCACAAAAGTTACCTTTCACAGAACTTTTAACTCTTGTTTTTGTGCCAAAAAATTTTGATTTTTAATAGGAACTGTAGTTTTCTATGAAAATTAAGTCTGAGATCTGACCAGTTCTGGTGTTTTTTAAGGGGGATTAAGGATAGGATTACTTGTAGGTCTTTTTTCTCTCCTCTCTGTTAGCACTGAGTATTGGACTCAGGCTGTGGTAATGCAGGACACGGTTGTTGCAACCTGTTTCCTTGACTCAGACCCTGGATTTTAGGATGTGCTGTTTCTCTTGTGTTTGCATGCCAACGAGTACACTTAAACTGAAAAGAATTGTGGCTGTTGGCCTCAGCCAAAACTCATCTCTAAACATCGTGTCATGGATCCCTTCAATTTCTCGTCTTCCACCTCTGTCAAATGGCAGCTGTTTGATCTCTGGTGGGTGTGAGCTGAGTGAAACTTCTTGGAAAATTTTGAATGATGTCTGGTCCTATGTACTTCACATTTTGGAGAAGGAGAGTCTGCGCATTTTTCTTGGCAGAAAGTACAGTGCTCATGCCAATTGCTGTTGGCTTTTATTTCACAATATAAGCTTTATTTGTTTTTTTATTTACAGCTACATAAAAGCTGTCTAAAACTTATGTGTCTAACTGGTGTATTTTATACTAGAGGATTCTGACAATGGTATGTTGTTAAAGTGCAGTAGGATTATCAGCCCTAACAGCAAGGTAGTGCTGCTGGTCAGGTTAGTTTTAAAGAAATTGTATTTATGGGGGGATTTTGTTCATCACAAGTTAGCAGCAGAAACAAAAAGATGCAATGTGAATTCTTGTAATTTGAATCTACTTACAGTCTTACATTTAGATTTGTTCACCTGTGCAGTTCCTCACTGATTTTTGGGCATGAGGATTACATGGTTGTGGCTCAAATTTTTCTTCTAGTGACCATAAAATTTAGTTTATTTCTGCAGTCACATTCATTAAGTGCTGATTGTTGGCTGTTGAAGCACTGATGATGACATGACCAGTAAAACTTGCTTTAGGAATCAATAGAACTAAAATTGCCTTGAGAAAGAATTTCATTTTGAGTCAAATAAATAATCCTATACCATTTCAATGGATACGCTGCTGTGGGGCCTTAAAAACTGGATGTACTGTAAGTTTAATTTAACCTTTCCTGGAAAAATGTTCAGAAGATATTAAATGTTTGTAGTGATAAGATTTATCAAGATGCTGTATTTTTAAATTCTGTTTTATCTGTGGGATCAAAGCTGGTTTCAGTTACTACTTACAAGCCTTTAATTCATTTGTTCCGTTGAATGACATTTGAAGCAATATACAAGCAGCAGCCATTCTAAACATAATAAATCCCCACAGTCTAAACAATTCTTCAGTTAATCTGAAGACACAAAATGATTAATTGAAATCATTAATTGAAGTAGCTGGGAATTGGAGGATGAACAAGTTGATTTGCACTCTCTGCCAACAACTAAAAGAGTTCTTGCCTACCTGTCTCTGGAGTGCTTTGTCTTGACAGGAGAGCTGTCACAGCATTTGAAACTGAGCTGGTATGAAGAGGTGCTTTTTGCTAGGAAGGAAATGGCTTTTGTCTTTGACTTGTGTTTCTTTTTGCAGCGATAACTCCCAGGTGTTCCAGGCCAGCGTCCTGCGCACCCGCAGGAACAGCACCACGGTCATGAATCGGCACAGCCTGGTAAGAAAACTCCTGCACCAACCCCTACAGGTGCCAAGCAGAAGTGTGCAAAAAGGAATAAACAAAATTAGATTGCAGACTGTGAAACTAGTACCACATTGCTTTCAGAAGCAAGGCTCTAGACTGTGACATTAACATGCTGTAGCTATAATGAAATGTTACTTATAAATCATTTGACTTGGAGAATGCTTGTATTTCATTGTGATCATAACTTTGCTTGTAAAATAGATATTCCAAGGTAGAGTAGGAAAGATAGCTTGTTAAGAAAACTAATTATATAACTGTACTGTTAACAGTAATCAATGTCTTAAATGATTTCTGCTGCTTAAGAAAAGTGCAGAAAAGTACTTCAGCAAAGGTTGCATCTGTAACAGAACCAGAATAGTTATATGTAAGAAAAATTAGTGGAAAAACCTTTATCCTGCTGGGATGAAAAAACTGAAAGAAAGTGTTATTGTCAAGATTTCTTAAGTCTTTCTTCATATTTTTAGGGTGGCAGCTTAGTGTAAATCTGTTTGTGCTTGTGGTCAGGCAAGAGGAGAAAAAAACAAAGGCGAAAGCTCGCTTTGCTATGTTTACTCCTGAAGATCCTCAGTTGTTGGGCTAAAAAGATGCTAATTGAGGATGCCTTGCCCAAAACTTGCTGGGAAGCAGGAGCTAATTCACTGATGGGCTGCTCTTCTGCCTGCCCCTCATAAATGTTGCAGTTTCCTGGACTTAACCAGTGTTTCCGTCTTCATGAGATGATGTTTCTAACCCTTCCCCTCAAGCTAATGTTATTAAAAAGTGTCCTTCTTCTTCACTCCCAGCTGACCAGGTGCTGACAAAATACATGAAATTTTACATACCCGAAAAATCAAGTTCTCCACTGACTGCTAGATCAGTGCCTTGTCTGCTTTGAAATGCTCCTTTGAGTTATGACCTGGGTTATGGTTTTGTTGAATATGGCAGGGAGGATGGAATTGGAAAGGATCTTAGAGGTTCTCATAGTTCTGTGGTCGTAAACCAGGATCATCAACGACAAATGATTTTGTGATAGAATTAAACTTCCAGCATCAAGGACCCCAAGCAACCTTCCCTGATATTCTTCCTATAGCAAAGAAGTACATTTAGTTTTATGGTGTGAGAGATATACTAAGGAGCTAGATCACGTCTACTTTTGTAAATTAAATTTTACATAAGGTGATAAAGTGTATTTTAAAACCCACGTCTTTGTATTTAAGAAAACTAATCCAAGTTTTACTGCAGTGTAAACTGTAAGAGGGTCAAAAGATTCAGTAAGCAACTGAAACTGCTTTATTACAAGTATTACAGGTACAGCTTAAATTTTATGTTTTGTTAAACTTCATGGGAAAAAATGTTGATTAGTGTTTGTCTAATCTGTTCGCTGTCAGGAGAACAACAGGAGCTGCTAAAATCTCTGGTAACTGGAGGTCATACACCATCAACTCCATCTTCAGTGCTGTCCCAGTTGCTCAGCTGAATTCCACAATCTGTTTCCAGAGTAGCTTCTCCAAGTCCCAGGCTTCAGCTGGTTTATAATGATCACTGCAAGAGCAGGGGTGCCATTTGGGCTGGGGCTTGATCTGCAGCTTTCTGACACTGCGTGTAATTGCCAAGGAGGGAGGGTTTAACTAGGCTCAGTAGCTGCAGTTTTTTTGTTCCAGGAGATACCAGTGAGTAAATATTTTGGAGGTTTTTTGCTTTGTTTTGCATGGCTGGAGATTTTGCTTTGTTGCTTAAGCAGAGCAGTTGAGTCTCTGGTTAGATGCTTAGGTGCTATTTCAGCAGAAATTAATTTTTTTTTTTTTTTTTTAAAGCCGGGTAGTTTCCCTGCTGGGTTCAGTGTGGCCCCACAGGTGGCTGTGCTGGCAGGAGGCAGAGGGCACTGCAGGGCAGAGCAGAGGCACTGAGGCAGTCTCTGCTCACCTGGCCCGTGGCTCCTGCCAGCCTGGCACTGCTGAAACTTCACCTGCACTGGAACACAGTATCTGACACACTGGAGTAGGGGGGAAGGTGATTCTCTTCCCTGTCATATTCTAATAATTCGTAATGTTTTTATTAAGCTTTTTGCTCTCTTAAAACATTGCGGATTTGAGTGGCATAATTTTAATAAATGGGTTCAGTTTAGCAAGTATCCTTTGAAAGTGACAGAGGTTACTTTTCACAAGATTTAAATCAAAGGATGCAAGCGTCAAAGTGAATTTTACACACTGACAAAGCAAGGATGATGACTTGTTGGAAACAAGATGTAGGATTCTCAGTGCTCTGTTAGTGCATCAGACCCTGCAGAAGAACACTTAACTGTCTTTTTATATTTTTTATATTGCAAATCAGTTTTTGTACATATTCTATTAATGTTAAACCTTAAAGTATGTGGATCACAGTTATAAAATTAGAATATAATGAGTGGAACAAATGCATTTCTACTGTGGAATGACAGACTGAATAGGCAGGAATGCACTATTGTCCAAATCCTTTTCTCTGTGTGAGAATCAAGGTCAACTCAAGGTCTGCATTGGCTGGTGCAGCTTGTAGGAATTTTTATTAGGTGCACAGGATTTTTGGGAACCCAGTATAATAGTAAAGCTGACCTAAACTGGACTTTAAAAGTAGCAAATCAAGATATTATAGCTGTTAGAGTTTAGTATTATATATTATGATGACTAAATTCTGGCACAAATGTTAGTCATCCTCTGTGTGAGCCTGATAGGCTGAATTCTTTTGTGAGAAGCAGGGTGTGATGTCTTCATGTTTGTTTTTTTAGAAGGAGGGTTCTGGATGTATGAAGCATTAATAGTCTGTGTTAACTTACCCTGTCAGGCAGCAAAATCCTTGTATTCTCTGTGGCACTGATTAGAAGATGGTGCAGTAACAGTTAACTGAATGTTTGTTAGTTCTCCAGCTTCAGCATGATGAAGAGCTCTAGTAATGTTTTGTGAAGTAGGTGAAGCCTTATAATGAGTGAACTATAAAACCACCTATAATAGTGCAAGCCTTACTTGCTGAACACATCCATTTCAAAAAGACACCTTATTTTTTGGAAGGATTGTCATCTTACAGAGAAGTTAAACCTCTGTTCAAGGCTTCCTTTTGGAATTTTTGTTCCCTGAATGGCTATGACATAAATCAACTGAGGGTTGACAATGTGAGGGATAGGAAATATATGAAAGAAAATTATATTTTGAGAAAATAATCACTTTAAATTACTCGGTTTGGGGTGTGCAGTTTTAGATCATAGCATTCTGGTGAGACCTTGATGCAAAACTGTCAACATTAACAGAAGACCATTTTTAGTCACGTCTTCTCTGATTTCACCCAAATTGGTGAAGCTCTTGAGAAACCATAAAGAAAGTGTTTAACTCTTTGTTAGCTTTCTAATAGCTGATTTTTTTCACCTGTCATTTCTAGGCAGGCAACAGTCCAGGAACCTTTTTGTACAATGTATTGTTTTGGCTTTGTATTTTTAAAGGATCTGTTGGGGAGCTTTCTGGATCACTTAAATGAAAATAAATATTCTGAATCACATAAAGGAAAATATTTATGCCAACATATATACTAGGGGTGACAGTGTGCTAGTGAAAAGCAGCTGCATTCTGTGGGGAAAGCTGTCAGTTCTAGTTGCCTGGAAATGGAGTGGAAGCCAGGCTGATATCAATTAGCATCTGTGAGCTTACAAAGCAGTATAATGTGGAGATATATATTAACATGTTCTTGCAAGTAATGTAGGTTGTATATACACACACTGAGAAAAAGTGACATGTTTTTTTTTTTTTTAATTGGCTTCTTTTTAGTTTGGGGCAGTACTACTTTACTAACATTTCTGTGGCACCTTTCCCTCCCTTCTGCTACACTTCAAAATGTATGTGACTTTGTTTTGCAGTTTGTGCCATCATCTCCTATCCGTATTCCTAGCAGCCGTCTTCATCAAATCAAGCAAGTAAGCACAGATTCTTCTAAATGAGTTTTTTATAGGTGGCTGGGTTTTTTTGCAGTCGATGTTTAATGCCCTTCAGCTGGCTGTAGATTTTATTTTCAAACTGCCTGCCCAGTTCCACGTTTCATGAAGCAAAATGCATCTTACAGCAAGGAGATTTGAGCAGAGAGAGATTTCTTAAAATTGACATTTTAGAAAGGAAACCTTCAATGTAAACCCTTAGGGTAAAGTTTCACCAAGTTTTTGGCAGCAGTGCTAGCATAAATATTCGAGGCCAATAACAAAGTGTTCCTTAACTTGTGTTGGCACAAGACTTTTGTGCAGCCAGAAAATGAGCAGGATAAGGAAGCACTCTGGCTGAGAAATAGTCTGTACTCATCTGGCTGGGCTATTTTTCATCTGTATAATTTTCTTATCCAGATCCCTGTACTTGTGCTGTCACAGCACGAATGGAGGGGGAAGGGCAGCAGAGCAAACACTCGGGAGGGGGGGTGGTGTGGGGAATATCTGAGCAGGCTCAAATAGCTCTGCTCCCAGCCAGCACACCGCAGGCTGAAGGCTCCAGCTTTAAAATCAACAAGCTCAAACTCTTGTATGTCCTTCATTTTATATCTCCATTTTTTGACAGTAGAATGGTTATAAAATTGGCTTGAAGATGCTTAATTTTTAAAAATTTTTTTGAGCTGGCTAGTTTTAATTGGATAGGCTTGATTTTTACAGGGTCAAAAGTTAAGAAAACAATTTATGCTTCAGACAGCATTTTTAGGGTATGGTGCCTGAGAGGTGGAAGGCACTTCTGCTTCCTACCTCAGTTATTTAAGGTAGTTGCACAGTAGTCCTGAAGAAAAGAACAGCTTGCTTTCATTATGTAAATAATTTACTGGTTTAAGTAGACTCTGAAGCACTCAGGTCAGCTGTACAACTCTTTTTTATCAATATAAAAAAGTTTAGGATTAATATGTAAATATCACAGAATCATAAATTAGTTTGGGTTGAAAGGCACCTTTAAAGGTCATCTGGTCCAACCCCCCTGCAGTGAGCAGGGAGATATAATGAGAAATATGCAGAGAGCAAAGGATGGACTGTTGTGGCTTTGCTCTATTACCTGAAGTAAAATTTGATAATTCAATCTTCTGGAAAATACTTCTGCATTCATGTTTGTGTCATCCATTTATTAAAGCAAACAGTGTAATTTCTTAATTTGAGTTTGAGCAATAGATTCACTAGTTGGAATGAATTCCATGTCCTGTATACTCACTGAGAATTGTGTGATTCACTTCTGATCTCTTTCAAATCTGAGCAAATTATTACACAGGTGAAGAAGCTAGACTGTTCCTACTTACGATGAGGATTGGGAAGATGTTTAGTTGAACTTTTACTCTTGAATTAGGGAACCTATTCATTCACTGAACAAAGTGGCTAGCATTCAGTTAATTTTAAGGAATGGTGGAGGTTGAGTCATATTTGTACTTGGGGTTAATGTTTAGTTTAATTTTATATATTTGATCCATTTTAATAATATTTTATGGAGTTCTTTTTAGAAAAAAAAACCTCACTGACTCCTGAATTCATTGTGTGCAATGCAATGTATTGCAAATGCTGACAAGTGCCTAGTTAGTCACTAATCCATAGAGTAAGATAAGAACCCAGCCATTTTTTTGAGGTTTATCTGTACTCGTGTCCCCTTTGTAAAATTATATTACTCAAGACTGTGTAAAGACACTCTGGCATGTGCAGAATTTCTGGTTCATACTATCATTACTCAGTTTTGTAGCTACCTCTTGGTTAGTAATGAAAATAAAGCTGCTTGGGAAACACCCAGCTCCCATAAGCACTTCTTACACAATGGTCTCTCCTGCTACATCTCTTTCTCATCCTCTCCTCCTCACTCCTTTCCATGGATGTAGGTACTTGAAGGTATTGTTGGTTAACCGAGTTGAATTAAATTTTCCACATGCCAAAGTGAGGTGAAACCACAGCTTTTTGGATTTGCTGGAACAAAGTGGGTTTTTTTTTTTTTTGACCTTACTTCTTCATGTGCTAATCTTTTAGGAAGAAGGAATGAATTTGCTGAACAGGGAAACGGTTCATGAAAGGTGAGCACTAAGGCAAAGCAGAACAGTTGCTGCAGCTGTCTGTGGGCCCGGGACAATACATTTCTTTTCTTCTTTATAGAGAAGTGCAAGTAGCAATGCAGATGAGCCACTCATGGGAGGAGAGCTTGAGCCTGGTAATGCATTCATGCTTTAATTTGTGTTTCTATCATCAATATCAGGACACTAGAGACTCTCTCATGTCAACATTTCCTTTGATAGTTTGACCTACAGTTAAGTTGTTAGTATAGCACTGCTTTTGATCAGCAATTTTTCACACTAACAAGGCATAGAATTATCAGTTGTTCAAGGTACATGTGGGTTCCTTGGGCTGCTGTGTCAAAAGGAAATTGCATGGATGTCTGCCTGTTCAGATTTTCTTACATGTCCTGATCCTCTCCATGTAATGTTTAAGGCTTTTTGTTTGTTTGTTGTGGGTTTTTTTGTTTTTTGTTAAGCATAAGCTCATAAATCGCTGCCTAAAAACTGTTGATATGCTGGAGGATAACTTTGGGATTTCACACCAATCAGTCCTTTTCTTGTTGAGCTACCTGCTCATAAGATTAATTATGTGTACTGTTTACAGAGTGACAATGATTTTGAAAAATCACTATCACCAAAGCAAGTAGACTTTGTTCCAGTTTCTCCAGCTCCTTCTCCTACACGAGGAATAGGGAAGGTAAGCAAAATGTGGTAGTAACGATTTTATCTTAAGGAGAGCTAAATAAATTCAACCAAATTAGGAGCAAAAGATAAGGCCACCTGCTCCTTTCTACCTCAGCTGCAAACAAGAAACTAGAGAGTAAATAAAACCCTCTAAAACCCCAAACCAGAAAATACCAGCTGCTCATCTTGTGGATGTGAATTTCTGTGGAGTGTTCAGCTGTTAATGCTGTGGTTAATAAGAAACAAATAAGTCTGTTTAACCAGAGTACAGTGAAATAAATCTGCATGAAAATGGAATCTGTCCAATTTTAATTTTTTTTTCTCAGTAGCAAAAAGTGATGTCTCAGTAAACCCAGTGACTGGTTGCTGAATTTGATACTGAGTTATTTCGCTGCAGTTAAGCATCAATTGTTACTACACGGGAGTGATACAGTATTTATAATAATACAAACTCTTTTCCTCTCAGCAATGTTTCTCACCATCTTTGCAAAGTCTTGTGAGCAGCAGTGGGTTTCCTCCAAGTCCCAGCCCAAGTCCAACAAGGAGATTTTCAAGGTAAGTCACCAGATCACATCAATGATAGAAAACAGATGTATCTTGTTCATAGTAGGCATTTGAAATACCAGAATTTGCTGTACCCATAGTTGACTTCTGAGCACAAACACAACTTCATATACTCATGTATACTTTAGATTTTACAGTGTTGTAAAACATTTGTCAAAATCCTCATGTCATAACATTGGGAAATGGGCTACATTGTGGTATTTGTCTTCCCAGTGTAGTCACTATATTGCACTCATTCACATCTTTAGTAATTGAGTTCTGAGGGAAGGAAAACACTAACATATTTAGGATTTGTTACTCCTTTGAGGGATTTGGGCCTACAATTAAATTTTACTAGGCCCTCACAGTTCAGCCTGTCATTGCAGATACAGCCAGTGCCTGGATGAGAACTTTTAGATTGCCCCAGTTGTGAAATAATGTAATTAAACATTTCCTGCACAGTTCTGTGCTTCCTTGCCTATCTTCAGAGGGAAAAAGAAAAAAGGACTTGTTTCACATAAGCTGTTTTAATGCCCATTCTCTTAGTGATTTCCACCCAGTAGTTGGTTTTCTGAATATCTTTTGATTCTTTTTTCAACCTTTCTCTTTTAATGGTGATCTCAGTGCAGCATTTGTCTTCTTTTAGCAGGAGAAGCCAGAGCCCAATTAACTGCATTCGACCAAGTGTTCTTGGATCAATCAAAAGAAAAGGTACAGTATTTAGGTCTGGCAAATATAATACCCCAGCTTGTTATATAATAATTCATATAGCTTTCTTCATAATTCTGTCCAGTTGGCTGATACTTCGAAAAGCAACTAGAAATAGAACATATTACACATAATGAAACAGACAAATCATTAAATTAGATTTTACTATTCCATGAAGCTTGTAATTCCATCAAGCTAATAATTGTTTTGTTCTAATTCCTCCCCATTGCTGTGGTCATATAGATGTGATAAGAAATCTTATGTAACCTGCTTAACAAAACAATAAATACAGCTATTGCTATATTGAACTTAAATAGAAAACCTTGAAAGTCCTGGTTAACTGAAGCACACAGGTACTGTACATTTCAAATAACTCTTCAAAACCCAAAGCTGATGCAAAGGCCTGCTAGGCACTTTAGAGCTTTATTAGGAAATGTTTCTCTGTCTTTCTTTATTTTTCTTCAAGTTTAACTTCTGGAAATCTTATTGCAGCTATTTTTATATCTTCAAGCTTCACCTTTGTTACAGAACACCTCTGGCTCTGAGACAACTTTTAAAACACTTTCGTCTGAGTTCTGTCATCATAGCCTATTTAAGCATATATCTGTCCTCTTCTAAAGTGTTTGGAAATCAAAGTCGATAGAAAAGTTTTATGATAATCCTAGAGCTTGTTCCTTTTCCTTATTTTCAGCTTCTCTGCTCTGGTGGAGCTTGTCAGTGAACTGATAGCTGGATAAATTGAAACAAAAAGATTATTCTTCACTACTGAAGGATAAATATCTGATATCTAAGCCCTAGTTAATTATTCACTAAACTGTACTGAAGCTTAGACAAAATGGTTCCAGGAAATAGACAGTCTTTAAAATTTCAGCATCTAAATTCTATATTCTACATATGAAATATTGGAAGTTTGAACCCCTTTTCTGTTTGCACTGTAGAAGTACATTGAAAGTAGATGTTAGTTTAAATGAGTCGTAATTTTTATCACTTGGTATCTCTTCCCCAAGGTGTGACAGAGATGGAAGATCACCCAAAAAGATTATTCCAAGGATCCACCAACATGCTAACACCTGAGGCGGCACATCAGGCAGACCTTGGGGCATGGTAAGTGTTTATTGTCCCTTCCAGCACAAGCATTACAAATCTTTCTTTTTCTAGCAGTGATAATGCTTGAAGGTTTTGTTTTACTTGTTTTTGTCTGTTTTTAATATCTGTTTTTATGAGATACCTCATAATGTTACAGCACTGAAATTATCAAGTAAACAGGCAGCAATGTTCCCTACAATTCTGCAGTTTCTAGGCCTGACTGATAACATGGGGTGTTGAGCATGTTCAGGAAAAGACACCTCATGAATGATATCTTTTGGAGTCTGATTCAAATTGCAATCAAATGTGAATGCTGATGTTTTTTGGGTGAATTGGGTTTTTCTTCTTTTCCCTTGTTCTTAGTCACAGAGGAACATGAGTCTGTCTGACCCTCTCTGGAGGGCCAGAGGAACTGGGAGGAGATAAAAAGTACTTTGTTAAAAATTGTAGTGA
Source organism: Acrocephalus scirpaceus scirpaceus (assembly GCA_910950805.1). Taxonomy (NCBI): domain Eukaryota; kingdom Metazoa; phylum Chordata; class Aves; order Passeriformes; family Sylviidae; genus Acrocephalus; species Acrocephalus scirpaceus. Next base: position 74,974,457 of record OU383776.1, read on the forward strand.
TTGGTAATAGCAAGGGATTTTGATCTAGTGTTTTAGTCAAAAGGTTAATCATACATAGGGTGTGCCCACACAACTGTCAAGGGTTGTTCACAGTATTTCAGTCTTTTTGCCTCTCAGCTCATGCACAAGTCATGTAGAAGCTTTGAGTGGCAGTAGCAAAATAGATGTTTAAAAGGTACTTTAAAATCATATCTTTTTTGCGCACCCTGTTTACAGTGGGGATAGCACTGTGGGTTCAATTGCTGCCTCTTGGTGTAGGAGATGATAATTAAAAAAATCACTTTGCTGCTATCACTGATGATAGATCAGCTATAGTTATGAATTTGTGTTGTGAAATACATAGTACAGTGGAGGATGGACAATTTATCAGTGACTCTCTTGGCAAAAAGGCCTCTGGCTGTTGTGCTGGCCCAGGGCTTTGAGGATGAAGTAAAGCTGGCAGTAGATTGTTCGGTCTGGAACTTCTGGTCTGTGCCCCATTTTTGGGTGAGCAAAGGAGGAAATGGGCAGTGTCCTGTGTGAGTCTGGAAGTGACTGTGTGTAGCTGCAGGAGTATTTCAGGTCACAGGGCTTGCTGCTCCTTCAGAGATGCACCTGTGTGTTTAGAATGGCTTTGTGATGATTTGGGCTGGTTTTGGGCACTTACCTGAGCCAGTGCCTTGTTTCTCATGCCCTGGTGTCGCTGTGTTTTCAGTCTGTCCTCACACGCCCTGGATGACAACAGGAGCAGTGCAGGCTCCTCCTGTGACTCCCCAGCTGAAGCTGGCACCAGCACAGACTCTCCAGTGTCGCTCTCCGACTCCAGATCCCCGTTTTTGCCAGTTGATCTCATGGCCAAGTTACCAATGAACTGAGAAGCAGGCATCTGCTGATGGACACCGGGAAACAGGCGGGGTATCGCCCAGACTTTCTGTTGTGTGTAACCCATTCTGTTCCTCATAGGAACTTCCAGCAATGTCATTACTTCTAGAAAACTTCCAGAATAGTTCCTTGAGGAGGAATTCACCTTTCTAGTGATTTGTATGACATTTACTACAACACAGAGGCATTTGGGCTGCAGACACGTTGGGTGCTCAGTCATCAGGCTGCTGGTTTGCAGTGGAAGTGATGTCCTTGGCATAGGGTACAAACGCTGTAGGTGTGTCCTGCTTGTACAAGACTTGGCTTGCCAGCAGCCTGTGTCCTCCCTGCCTGTGGAGGAGCAGAAAACACATATTTGTCCTCAGCCTAAAAGCAATGAAGCAGCTTCCTAATTGTTTCTATTCCCAGAGTGTTAGATTTTTTTCTTCTTCTTCATGTGATAGGGAGAATATTGCAGGGAGGAAATTGATTATTATTAATATTATTGCTTTCTATTATGATTGGCTCTTAATCAATTGTATGTTCCAGTGGATGTCAGAAAAGAACAAATTGGTGAATTGTCAAATTTATATGTTGGATTTTATTCATTATCATGACTGTTGTTGTGACTAAATCTAAATTAGGTGTGGAACATTCTTCTGGGGTTTTGTATCTGGCATTTGTTTCTTTTTCTTCCCCATTTAGATGATGTATAGGAGTGATAGATGCTCTGTTAAATGTCTTTTAATAGGGAAAAATAGTGACAATACATTAAATCCTGAAATTTTAGTATTTAGTACTTCAGAAATGCATTATTTTAGGTCAGTATTTGTCCTCATATATGACAGATACAGTGAGGAATCTTAAATGCCTTTTGACAGCCTGAGGCCATCAAACATATTTAAATGGTGTTTAATTTCCTGATGTTGCTTCCTCAGTGACAGCAAGTCATTTCTGCTGTTGAAAACTTCAGATGCTGATTGGAAGCCTGGAATCTGGTAATCTGAGATGCTTGAAAAGTCAGTGTGTTGAGGCATCCTGATCTCAACTCTGAAATTCCCCAACAAGGAGGAAGAATTTGCAGACCCGCTGTGGACAGCTGTCTGGGATTTTGCAGTGACACCCTCATTGGGGTTGTGCAGCTGAACTCCCCCAGCTGAGTCCCTCTTTGTACATGTCTGTGCATCTTTGCTGTGTGGTTTCAAACCTCCTCTCTACAGAGGTTAAGAATGAAGCAAATGTTTAATTTTTAAATGCTAAACCTTTGTAGTGTGTCATGAAGTAAGAAAAGTATGGAAACTTCCTCAAGTCCGAGAAGAATCTGCCCTGAACTCTGCTGTGAAAGCTTCACATGGATGAAGCTTTGACTGACAGGAGCCATCAAAATGAGAAAGGGATGACTTAGGAGTGCAAAGACCTGGCGACCTGAGGGCCAGCGACCCATTTCTGTGTCCTTACTGTAGAGAGGAAGTAGAATGTATTTAATAGTTTGACTCTGTTCTAGTTAAGATACGACATGGTTTACTTCTGGTATCATTCCTCTTAAGTTATTGTAATAATCACCCTGCTGGTTGCAGTCAAGTCCAGCTGCCCTTTGTCCCTGAGCAGATGCACACGGGAGTGCTGGGCTCTGTTTGCTCTCTCTGATGAGGCAAAGTTTGGCTTTGCAGTTTCAGGTTTGTGCCAAAGAGTTGCTGTGCATTCACTCTTCTGTGGTGAGAGCAAGACCTTTTTTTTTTTTTTTTTCCTTTTTTTTTCTTTTTTTTTTTCTTTTAAACTTTTACATCTTGCTTATTTCTTAAGAAGGAACCTCCTGTTGTCTCTTCCAGTCTTTGTTAGAAGACACATCAGTATAGGGGGGTTTAACAGCTGAGTGTGGGTCAACTCGTCTCTTTTCTGTTGAATATTTATGCTGTTTTTCAAATAAGTGCCAATAAATGGGAAAAATAAATGTGTTTTGCTGTTTATGCACTTTTTTAGATAACCATGTTCTTGTTTCCTTCTGGGATTAAAAGCTTTCTTTTAAAATCATAATATCTACTGTAATTTACTTCCACCCAGTCTAGTTAACAGGCAAGTAGGTATTAAAATCTGCAGCAGACTTACCGTGTTTCCTTGTGCAATGCTGTCTTGCAGGTCTGTGACAACTCTAGGAATAAAGAAGAATAAACCCAAACATTTTTGAATACATGTGTTTAGTTTATACATAGAGTAAGTTGTGGTGAAATAGTTTGGAAGACAGAAGCTTCTGCTGGCTGGTGGGAAGTACTGAAGGTTCTTCTTGGGAAGAAGTGGGGAATCTTTGTTGTTTGCTTTAATAGGGCATTTAATCATAGAATTGTGGAATGGTTTGGGTAGGAAGGGACCTTAAAAACCATCTCATTCCACCCCCTGCCATGGGCAGGGATACCTTCAACACGACCAGGTTGCTCCAAGCCCCATCCAACCCGGCCTTGAACAGTTCCAGGGATGGGGAGTCCCCAACCTCTCTGGATCAATTCATGCTGTTGGAGGAGAGTGAAATAGTTATTCTTCTGTATCTGTTCTTTTCCCTGCTCTTGCAAAACAGAAATTGCATTGAAATTGTGGGAAAGCATCTCATTGTCTTATCTCCACGTCACTAAGAAGTGCAGTTTTGCTCCCTGGAGTCCGGTGACCCAGGTAGGGTTTTTTCCCACTGAAATGAAAAGTTTTGGAACCAGTTATACTCCAGAATATGTATCTGGATGCAGGGAAATCAGGATGTTATACAATGCACATAATCAACCCTGTACTTGTCTAGTAACTCATGCTTTTAATATTGCCTGTGCTTCTCTCTGGGATTCTGCCATGAATGGCACCTTCCAAAAATCACACTTGGGTTCAGCACTTGCTTGGTCTGGTTGAAAATTATCCTGCAGGATTTGTTGGCAGTTAAATCAGATCTTGACCCACTGTGTCTTCCTCAACAAATGATGGGTGTTTTTCTTCCTTCCACCCTCTCCAGAGTGACACAGTTGCTGAGAGAACATCGGTAACTGTGCCAGTGCTCAGGGGGCTGTATTTTTGGAATGAACCCTTCAGTGGTTGCTGCATTTAGCAGAGGGAGAGATACTTCCCTCTGGAAGAGAGGTACAAATGCCAGGAAAAATGAGCCTCTCCCTCTGCTAGATTAACTTGCAGGATCTTCTGTGTGTTGCCAGCGGGGCAGGTGACCTGAATGCTCAGCTGAGCAACTGCCCAAGGTCCTCCTGGAGATCAGTGTAAGAACTTAATCTTAAATTCTTACCTCTCACCTTTTTTCAGAAAACTTGAATGGAAATGATCACCAACCCATAGAAACAAACCGAGTTTCCAAAGTTTGGTGAGACTGAGATATTTCCATTTATAGATGTGTGCTGTGGGTCCAGTATCAGTGCTGTTTGTGAGCCCAGCCCTGCTATTGTGCAATGATTTGCCAGTGAAGTGACTGGAGGGACCTCCAGCACTCCATGAGCTTGAGAACAGCTTGTGCCTCCCTTAGCAGTCGTCATTTCAGAAATGTTCACTTTATGCTGTTGTATTCTTGCATATGCTGGAGTCATAACTCATTTACTTAAAATAGAGAGCTTCAGGAGTCATAATTAAACTGTGTGAGCTCTTCCTATCCTGTTTTAAGCAACCTTTCTCATCACCAACAGGCAGATGGAGTTCAAGTTGATCCCTCTTCTGGAAGCAACAAGGTAAAATATTTGTAAATGCAACTGAATGTTTACAGCTACAGTACAGTAATTAAAACCTTACTGACACAGAGAGGAGTGCTTGGCAAGAATCCTTTTCAGTAAGTGAGTGTAAAAATTGTCACCTCAGGTTCATTTTCTAGGGGTGATTGTTTTACCTGTACCAGTGGAGCCTTCCCATTTCTGTGTATCTGATGGGAGCCTCCTTGTTTGATAAACTTGAGAACAGTTGCCAGCCAGCCCAGGCCTTGCTCAGGAGATTCTTTTCCTCTGGCATGGAGTACTCAAGGCAGACACCCTGCATCCCAAAGACCCAGACCCCACACACACTGAGACTGCTTCCACCACTGGGGCTTTGTGGTAGAAGCACAAGAGAGGAGGTGAAAAAAATAAGCCACTGAAGGAGAATAACCTTGTTTGACTTTCAGTAGCTGGCTCAGGAGCAGAAATTTCAGAAGGGGGGAGGAGTCGGGTGCATTCAAACCAAAACCAAACACAGCCTCCACACGCCTTCGTGCTGGCTCCCCTGTGTCTCTCAAGGAACTGGTGAGACATCCCCAGTGCCACAAAGATTCCTCAGACAAATCTGGCATTTATCAAATTTAAAAATCTTCTCTTAGCTTGCTTTCTTTTATTTGCTTCATAAGAGCTTTGGAAAATGCTTGCTATTGTAAGACTTCCTGCATGACAAATAATTGTATTTAAATGTTTAGAATTTTGCTGGATGTTGACCCAGGTAGGAAGAACTGCTCAAGAGGAAGCAGGTTTTGCTGCAGGGACTAATCTTTGGAAATGTGGTTCTCCTGGTTACTTTTTGTCCTTGTATGGAGAAAAATCAAACCCGTGATGTGCATAGCACATGTCAGGTTTTGTGGCATGGGTACTGTGTTGTCTTTTAAGCCAGTTTAAATACAGCTGGCGCTGAAATCACTGCAAGAAGCTTCCTGCTAAAAATACTTCAACATCCTTTCATTTTAAGTGCATTCACTTCAGCAGTCGATCTGGATTGTGGAGATTCCTGGCAGATTCCTGAGGGAAAGGCGCTAATGCGTTTGGTGATGATGGAACACAGATTTCCAGAGCCCTACTGCAGTTTTGTCTCTTGATGGTGGCTTTTTGTTTGTCAAAGCAAATGTTCAGTTAAAGCCTTCATGTTCATACCTCAAGCCACTACTGAGTGTCCAGCGGTCTAGAAAACAGTCTTATTTTGTTACTGTAAATCATATTTTGCTATTGAAAATTTTATGGCTAATGTTTTCTTTTTTTAAAACTGAAAAGAGGGCTTTAAGTTCCTTTACAGGGTGCCTGTTACTTAGGTAGACCTTCTTACCAGCCTTTTTCCTCACAGTGAGGAGACACCCATAGCTGTAATTGTGGTTGTGCTCTTGCTTAAATTATTTCTTTGCAGTCTCTGCTGTTTTGAAGACCTGTGGTCGCTTTGCCTGCGTGTAATTCCACATTATATAGTCAGCGAGGTCATACAGCTTTGCAGATTTCCTAGAGCTGATGTGCATTAGCTACAGCTCATTATCCAAAGTAAACAGCTCGTTAGTGTTCAGTAGACAGCTTCTGAAGAAGACAAAAATACACACAAAAGTTGAGTGCATCCCCTTACTCAGTTTTAGCTGTGATGCTGTGAAGGTTGCCTGCCTGTGTTCATTCCTCCAGCTCTCCTTCTGGGAGGATGCACTTGTTCTCCAGGCTCCTTTCACTGAGGTCGTTATCTGTAAATGGCTCCTGCTGACTGCACAGCGATGGTTTCCCAATCCTCACCAGCTCCTGTAGGGCAGTAACAAGTGAGTGATGGGCTGCTGGCAGCAGTGAACTTCACTCTCCTTCAGTGGTTTCAGTCTTAATTTAATTTCCTCAGCACATTATGCCTGCAGGAAAGAGACTCCAGCACTATTAACTCTGGCTGTTTCTCCTCCAGCTCTACTGAGAGATGGTGCCTTCCCTACACTACAGCAAGCAGGTGAGTGCCCTGTTTCCCAGGGACACAAGAGGGAACCTGTTTACCATGGCCCCTCTATCTGCACACAGCTGGCAGGAGGGTCAATACTAGGATTGCTCAGCACTGCATGCTTTGTAGGGCAGTGTGTTCCCTTCTTTTCTCTGCCCAGAGGGGCTCGTGCAAAGTCAGAGAGCAAAGCATGTAGCTGCTCCAATCCAACAACTCAAAACCCACCTGGCAGAGAAGATGATTCAATGTCTGGGGTTTTTTTAAGGCTTCCTGTACAAGAAGTTTTTTAAGACATGAACCTTAAATTTGATGTTGCCCTGAGTGTAAATTTGAAGGGTGAGATTCCCAGTCCTGACAAAGGAAAGGGGCAATGGAACCTGGCGTTTATAAAGCTGTTATAAGAAAAGTGAGGTATCTTAAATGTACATTGACAAATGAGGACTAAAATACAATGATTTATTGCCAAACCTATTTGGCAGCCTCTTTCCAGTTTAGGCTTGTTGGTTATCAGATACATGTACATATGAGCATAAGACAAAATAACATATGATTTGCTTTGACAGTTCTTAATTAGCTGACTGCAGGATTTCTCTGCTTTTTTTGTTGAAGGTACAGTTCTGTGTACAGACTCCTCTTGGATTTGCTGCAAACATCCCTGTGGTGCGCTTTCAGGAGGAGCAGTGACTGTTCCCATCTGACAGCAACGCCCCATTGTCTTCCTGGGGCATGTCGTGAGACATGTCAGCAGTAGCAGCTCAGCTTTTCCCTTTGCAGGGGCTGTTTTCTTTCTAGGTGGTGGCCTGGCTCCCTGAGGCTCCATTATCAGCTGCGATCCCTGGTGCAATTAACTGATTCCCTGGCAGCCCCTTCTGTCTCCGGAGCTCTGCAACAGTGCACTGGGTCTCCTGAAGTTTCAAGCACTCTGTGATTCACTCCTCTGAAGAAACATGATCACCTCAGGATTTTCTGATCCAGACAAGTGCAAACACCTAGAGAAGATCATGTACCAAGCGACTGGGAGTGACGCTCCCCAAAGCGATCTCAGCAGCGTTCCCACTTCCTGCTGCCAGCACAGCTCTTCTGAGATGTCAGTGCCATAGCAAGTGCTGGGTAAACACCAGGATTGTTTCTGCTGGATGATCTCAAAGCCCTCCCAACTGTCTGCTGAAAATACTTGCCCACTGCAAGGAAATGACTGTTTGTTTGTGTTAGGAGTCAGGAAATGGGAAATGACGTGAACACTTAACTGTTTTTCCTGGTGTTTCTAAGAGGTATATTCAGTGTCTCTGGTCTTATTTCCAAAGGCGTTCAGTGTTTTCTGAAACTCTAAGTTTCAGAAGTACTAGAGGTATGTGCATGCACATAAATATACGTAAAATCAGGAAATATCTTCCAAATCTTGTGTATCCACCTGGTAAAATTTTACTGGTGCCCTGCTATGACTATGCTGTAACATAATTTGATGTGTTCTCCCTCAGTGCTGAACTGAAACAGTCCTCAAGTCTTGTTTTCCCAACTGGGATAAATCTGTGATTCTGCAGTGTGCTGCAACCTCCCTGAAGGAGAAAGAAGTCAGAATTCACACTTGTCATCCTTATTTCACCCAAGCACCAGTTTTATCTGTGTCTGTTGAGCTACTCTGTGTATTTTTTTTTTCTGTGCATTGCTCCTCTGTTGCCTTGACAAAGAAGTGGTCCAATTTTTTTAGTCTTTTTGACAATAACTTTTCGTTCCTGATTTCTTTGGTCAAGGTGCTTTTCTAAACCAATCATTTCTCTTCAGATTCTTTGAAAATGACTGCTGGCATCTGTGTCCTGTGATCTCTCTTCTCCATGCATGAGTTGTCCTGCAGGACTGAGGCAGCTGCAGGTGTCAGTCTTGGTTACAGTCACTCAGTGACTCGGCGTTCCTACAGGTGAGATTGTCACTTCTGCACTTCTACAACTGCCTGGCAAAACATGATCCCAGTCCATGACCAGAACACAAGGATATAGGAGAAAAAAGGGTTTGTGTTGGGCTTTTTTAATCAGCTTGGGCAGAATGTTTAGCCTGGCTGCTGGGTGTTAAGGTAAGATACCACATGGCACTTTTATCTCCGCAACTTCTGCTCCATTCCCTCACCCTTCCCCAGGCAGCAGCAGGTTAAACCACCTGGTGAAAATCAGAGTTCACAGTGTAGGTATTAAAGAACAGTGAAGCTACAAGAACAGAACCCTGCAGTGGCAGGAAAACACTGACCCAGCCAGGAGCTCAGTGTTGGAGGGAAGTGCTGTGCCTGCAGCAGGCTCTGGCACACAGCCTTCTAAACCAGCTGGGAACCTTTTTTGGTTTTTTTTCTTAGTGAACGTTAATGTTTGACTTTATCATCTGATGCTGATCGATGGATGACACAATCCCGGTTCTTCCAGGAATCAAACTGAAGTAGCATTATATAAGAAAAAAATGTAGTGGTTAACAACTTTTCAAAAAGTTCAAAAAAAACCCACTTTTTTTTTAAGAAACAGGTTTTTTTGCATGGTTTCTTTGTATTTCCATGCACAAGCAGAAAAGTGACCCATAACATGCAGGGGAAAGAAGGTTTGATTTCCAAATTTTATTATTCATATCAGAGCATACTCTATAGACTTCTTACAAACAAAGATTTGTCTGTATGAATCCAACCCAGTAATAGCTGCCCTTTTAGAATTAACATCTTGACAATGAAATGTCAAATGGAGGGAAATACTTGTCGTATGAAACAAGATTAATGTTCAACTCAAATATAAAACTGGCATTTATGCAGGAGTTTCTGATGTAAAATCTCTGTGGTAGCTGGGGGGGGTGTGTAGAGAAATGCTTTTGCTATTTCACTTAGTCTCTAAAATAGAAAAAACTGTGTATTTTATATTAGTACGAGTTCAGCTTCTGTTAATGCCACTTCCATGCATCCCTAAGAAATGAAGGGATCTGATTATAGAACTTGTTTTTATTGTCTAATAATTGTGGTACAAAATGGCTGTTGCAAGAAATTATTTCCCCAGGTAAGAAAATGAGCACTCAACAATATATTGGTAATGATGAAGTAAGAAATTTGAGAATTACTTCTTCACCTAAAATTCATGGTTTATTTCATAGTTCCACTGATGGAATTTTTCATTTTCTTCAATGATCAGTCACGACTCTCATCCCTCTGGTATGTATATACAGAAGTGTTATGTGCCAGCCTCAGCAGGTACAACCACAAACCAAATGAGCGTTTTTACAGAAGACAGTTTGCTTTTAGAGTGATCACGCACTGATGTGAACATAGACTAAAAATAACAAATGTTGTTTTAATAAGGATTTTTTACAGTAGGCATAGATATAAAAGTTTTTTCAAATTATTTTCACAGGTATCACTGAACATTTCATAGCTGTCTGTTACAGAAGCACCGCAAAGTGCTTTGAGTCTTTCATTTATTATACACAGTTAAAATATATTACACTTCTGAAGGTATCTTAAATCACTGAACAGTTTTGCTAGCATCTTAATGAGCCAAATGGGAGTAAAGGCAGTCCACATTCATGATGTGAATATACAGTAAGGTGTTTGACATCCTATGAACTCATTGCTCATGTTCTCAAAATAACCATGGTGATGAGACCTGAAAGACAAGAATTAAGAACTAAACACTTCTATTTCACTCGAAATAAAACATTTAAAATAGAGTTTACCCTGTCACAGACCAGAAAATATGGTAAAAGTGCATAAATACATTCAGAATGCATTTATATACACACACTGAATATTAGAAGTATCGCTCCAAATTTTGATATAGTCAAAAATCAGCACTGATGCGTGGTGCATGTAATAACTGCATGTCAAAGAAGATAGAAATACTCTAAACAATTACTGATCTCTCTATTGGATAATCTTAACATTGAACTTTTGACTTGGGTAAGTGTAACACTTGAACCCAAACCCCCTTTCTCATGGAGGCCAGTTATGGGCAGTGTCACTGAATGCTGAATCATCAATAAAGGCAGATCAGTTGAAGGCTCCAAGGCCTTTTTTCTGCTCTGTGAATAATAACTGATCAAAGACCAGTTTTAGACAAAGATGTTGAGCTTCCTTGTCAGTCTGCAGAGGGAGCTTTCAACAGACTCTTTGTTGTGACCTTTAAAGAGGGAGGAAAAAAGGACTGCTCTGATAGAGGTTAAAAACAATTAAAATCAGATGAAAACAGGAACTATGGGCTAATAAACCTACTCATGACACACTGAAAAGTTCATTTTAATTATGTGCTGATACAGGAAAAAGTACAAATCTGCAGATTTTAGCTGTAGGTTATACTGCACATGGTAAGGGAGGTAGATGGAAGAACGTAGGGGCTCCCTGAATTCCAGCCTTATGTAACACCAAAATAACAATTTATCAGTTCTTGGGCAATCTCACTTTTCTTGCAGGCTCAGATGTTGTCACTGTAACAGCCTTTCACTGCAGAAAGCTCAGCCAAAGCCTACAGATCTCACTATGGATAAAGACATTTCTGAGACTATTTTATCTCCTGCCACTCCACAGTGATGGAACTTGGCTACTTTATGAAGATGTTGAAGGCAGAAGCACAACAGAACAGAGCTAGAACACAGCCTTCCATTAGATCAGCAATTTACCCCTTAAAGAGGAACTACAGCTATTTATTAAGGTCTGTATTGGTTCAGACAATCAGTACTCCCACAGCTGCTGGATACTTAGCTTGGATCAATTCCATCATCGCAGAGGAACAGCAGAGGCTCCTGGAGAACAGCTTGCACCACTTGTACAGGGACTTCCAGACAATAAAGGGTTTAACTCATTTCTGTAAATCAAATACTTCTCAAATATCATATACTCCTGTTGGTGCAGTGTAACAACCCTTTCCATTAAATGCTCCACAATCTAGTTGTAATTCCTTGTGGAACAAAGTGGTTTCAACTTCTCAAGAGCAATTGACTTTCTACATGATGAAGAGCTGCACACAAAAGAATCTGTCCACGACCACTAAAAATGCTGCCAGCAAGGAAGTCAAAACCTGTCAAAACTTCATACGGAATCTAGAAACAGGTTCAGTTGTTGCAAATGAATGAAGTCAAAAGGCTTAGAACTCTAGCTGGCACCAGCAGAACCTGGAGTAATTTTCAAAAGCAGAGATAAAAACAAAGTGAGGATTACTGCAAGGTCCTGATCTGAGAATCCATCAGCATCAGCTTGGGCAAAGAGCCACAAGTGAGATTTCAAACCACTTCAGCAGATGGACCTTTGTGAGTCAGCAGAGTGTGCATAAACCATCAAGGACTTGCACCTTTCCCTATCACTACCTCACCTCTAGCTATCAGTTTGGAGCTGCCTACCTCTTTTCCTTTAAATACCCATTTCTGCCAAGTAGTGGGACAGGAGAATTGAGTTTAGTGTGACTTTCTTCAAATCTAAAATAGTTATAGAGGAATAGTCATAACAAATGAAATGTTCAACTCATCTGTGCTAGCTACTGCAGGAGCAAGTTACAAATCAGGAAGAACTGTGGATGATAGTAGTCTCAGATGGGGTTTACAACAACTTACTGCTATATGTATCAAGCTTACTAACCAGGTACAGAGAATGAAGGGTTAGAAAACAGCTCACGGGGGTTGGAGGGAGAAACACAGTAACACATTCTACATTCTGCAGTACAGTAACTATTGCAATGCAGGAGTAAAGAAACAGAACATTCCGTCCAGGTGTGTTGGCAGATGACTTGTTGGACCATCATCAAATAAAGCTGAAATTAGCATGTAGGGGCCTGTGTGCAATAAGTATCAACTCAAATCTGGTCTAAAACACTTAAAGAACTAATTTACCCTTCTATCACCATGGCTGCAAATTAAGATCTAAGTAAAATGCAAAACAAAATGTAACATGGTGCTTTGTCTCCATCCAGTTTCCCAAGGCCGCTGGCAAACACAGGTGAAGTTTTCCAAACTCCTAAATGTTGCAGGAAAATGTTTAAAAATCCAAAGTACTTACCTAAAACATAAGCAGCTACTAACTTTTGATTCACACTTAAGTGGAGGTAGAGAGGCACCAGGGATTCCATTTCCCCCAATGTAGGTAGCATTAGTGCTGCGACACACACCACCCCAAGGAAGACTGTGAGTAAACTAGGTCCCGACGAGGCAGTTCTGTTTTCTGAAAAAGCAAGACAGCACCAATTGTAAGGAAGATCTAAATAATATAAACATTAAATATATTGCAAAAAAAGTCTGCAGTACATAGGAGCTGAAAAATCCTCAAGATTTTCCTTTTTGCTCTGGAGTTTGCAGTGGGTGGAAGACAACTCTTAAACCCACCCTTCTAAACCTTCTGCATTCTACAGTGGAGGAGGCTGCTCCCTGTTCTGATGCTGAAACTTGTTTTCACATGACTTCCCAAACCCCTCCCTTCTGGAGGAACAGAGACTGCCAGGCCCAGTTGCTATATATACACTGAGGACAGCTGGATGTCTCGGCAATCCTTGAGGTTTCCCCATGCATCTTGACTCCATTCCTTGATATGTTCCTTCAGTGATCAGTAATCAATCAGTTAAGAGCACCCAAAAGACCTGCACAGGCAGGTAACTGCTCACACCTCCTGAACAAAACCTGCCTGCAGCAGGAGCACAGATTCTTGGGCCAGATGAGCTCCCCTTCATTCTTTACAGGATTTAAGGGCTACACCTGGGCCAGAGTCAGTTTAGATGCCACAAATTAGTAAAATTTGAATCTTACTTTAAAAACTGAGAGTGAACCATTCTGACAGTCCAGTACTACCAGAATAAGGAAATGCAAACCACAGACAATAAAGAGTCCTTCATAGTCTTTATTGCCCTGCACTTTAACAGCTGGAACCTACTCAAAGGCCCACTGTGTCATCTTTGAAAAGAGCTGTTAACACATTAGCTGAATACCTCTAACCAAATCCTTAAGACCCACTGGAAAATAGCCAATGTTTTTATCAACTTCTCCCATCCTCAGCGACTAGCAATATGTGCTTTATTTTAATTCCATAGATCTCTTATTTCCAGGTTGCAGGTTACATGCAAAACTGCAGTTTCTTTGTTTACTGCTTTTCTGTAAGTGAGCAAGGTAACGTGGTCAACTAGGTTTTTAAGCAGAGAAACAGCATTTGGAATAAGACCAGTATCAGATTGTTCAGGATGGCTCAGGCCCTCTGTCCTGGAGCAACTATCACAGGAACATTTTGTTCTGTGTGCCCAGAGACCTTTGTAGGTTTGCTTTAACTGTTTATTCTACTAGTATCTGTTATGAGGGGTTTTTTTAATAAAAAATGTTTCACCAGCCAACAAACTCAGTATAGATAGTGAAACAGATTATTTTAACAACATGAACACTCTCAAGGAGGTTCATCTATTTTCTGGAATTGATTTTTGTTGTCCTGAAAAATATAACAGTGACAAGAACATTTCAGTATAAATCAATAAAAGTAAGAAGAATTTAAACCATCAAGAATCAGTTTAGATTCATTTCAGGTACAACTTGACACTTTATATCCTACCCCTTCAATTTAACTGTCTGGCCTAGGTTTTCAAGACTGTCGATTCACTTCCTCACTGTGTGTACAAAACACACAGAGTTTTCAGCCACCAACTGTGCTCTTCTGTTCTTGTGGGACAGACAAAGGACAGGGCACAGAACAAGGAGCACTTTAGAAGATGTTCTGGCAATATTTCCTACTCATCAGGAAATGGGGGATTAACAGCTTGGAAGAAACTCAGAAGGGGCATATGTTTTGAAAGAGCCCAAGGGAAAAAATAACTATCATCCTTTGACAGATAAATTCCCATTGTCCGTATGAGAACTCCTGCTCCAGAGGAACAGTGGATGCACTCTCCAAGGTATGACATGCAAACACAGGGCAGCAAAGGATCTTGATTGATCAAGACACCATAAACAGAAAAGCCACGGTTTGGGTCCTTGTGTAAAGTGATAAAGACAGCAGTCTTACAGGTAAGTAAAATTAATTATTTTAAAATTGATTTCTGTTTGTATTTAAAAACTGTTTTAAGACTAGTCACTTGAGCTATTCAAAACTGATTCAGAACACAGGAGGGGTAAAAGATTTCAGCTACCTGGTTGACACAAAGTCTGCTCAAAAAAGACACTTTCAGCCAGGTGTTCTTTTATTCGTTTTTCCTCCTCTTCCTTTTGTTGTTGTTGTTCCTTTGCAGATGGAAGCAGAGTAGCAATAATCTCCTTTTTTCCTAATGCTTTCCTCTGGCTCTGCTCAGACACTTGGAGACGGAATTTATCTATGACACCATAGTAAGAAGCCCGAACGTCTCTGTGACGAATCACACTGCAGAGGAAAACAACATTTTCAAACAGATGAACTACTAAGAAGAATATCTGTTGTAGAATTACAGCCTGTATCACAAAATCTGCCCTCTGTCCCCCCTCCTCCATATAAACTGGAATAATCCCCCACTCCTCCATCACTCAATGTTCTTGAAGACCTGATCTTGTCTCCTCTCTCCCCTTCTTATGTTTGCTTTAATTCCCAAATATAAATGCTCCTGGCCAAACAGGACAGTTAAGTCTTTATCTCAAGCACATCTTTGCCTCAGTCTGAGGCCCAGCTGCCAATTGATGAAACATCAATTATCTGAAAGATGCCTCCTCCTCATGTATCAGAGTTGTTTGATGCTGACCAATGATTTTAAAAGGTATTGAAAGGACTGGAGTAGACAGGGAAGGAAAGGAATTGGACAGGTGTTTGGCAAGCAACAGTCCAGCTTCTTGAGGAAATGAGGCTCAAAGCTTTACAATTCTACTTTTCTAAAAGCAAAACTCATTTCCTCTATAGACAAGAGTCAGCTAGGGATTTTCAAAATCAGAAACCCACCACTGAGAGCATGTTTGGAACCTAAAAAAAGCACAGCTTTAAAATAGCATTGATCAACAGCAAAACAGACCTCTGAGCAGTGCCGTGCTCAACTGCCTCCTCTCTGCAATCGTGATTCATCATGAGAATACATTGAAAAGCCACAACATTTAGGTTTTGAAGTGGTATCAGCTCTTAGGGTAAATAAGGATTTCAAATATTTCTCCAGATTTTTTTGTGAAAGGCTATTCTAAGTTTCCAAGATAATAGCAGCTTATCTGAAGAACATACATACAAATACGAAGAGAGTATTTTTTTTTCCTCATGAGAGGAAAAAAAATACTGTACCCTTAGTAACACAGAATAATAGTCTTAAAATTGCTTCAAGAAACCATTCTTTGTGATAATACACACATTAAAATGCTGCAAAAAATGGATTTTTGTTTTTCAGTCTTCATATTAAGGAACTATATCACATCAAGATATCTACAAGCATTAGCATGTAGCCAGTGCTTGCAAATGGTATCTAGTTTGAATAGACTATTCAACACAGAAACAGAGACCAAGTCATCCTCTCAGCAAGAGGCTGCAGCGATGTTTTACATCACTTCAGAGGCAAAGGAGTGTGCCTATGACAGAATTTCAGCAAGTGGACTGTTGGCTGGGCAACTGCCTTCACTAAAACAAAAGGCTTTTTCCCCCCACAACCCTAATTCATACAGCTCTCAGCATATCAGCACAGCAGATCAACTCTGATTTCTTCTTTAACACTTCCTTCTAAACTGATGTCCCTACTCCTAGTACCATGGTACCAACTCCCAACCTAAACAGAATCTTTACATAACAGTGTGCTAGGAGAATATGCATCTGCTGCCAAGCAAGGAGATATTTTCTGCAGACCTTTATAAACAGACACATTCTCCTGTTTCTTTTTAGAGATCATTGCATAATTGGAAGCTCTGTAGAATATCTGTTTATCTGGCAAATGGCCACACTTGCATAGTACTGCTCATATCCTAGCAGTAAACACTGTCCTTAGACAGCAACCACTGGAACGGAATGGGGGGTTTTGCTGCACAAAAAAATCCCCTTGGAGCATGTGTATGTTTTATTTTTCTTTATTTAATAAAACCCATTTGTTTAACCAAATGTAATCAAGCTTGTGTAAATGTCTGCTACAGAATGGAATAGCTCACTGGTACACTGGTATATCCTGACCTGTTTAGTTTAATTTTTAGCATTGTTGCCCCTGCTTCCTGAAACCTTCTAGTTCCATGTTCTAAACTTCCCTTCTATTTGGTGAGTCCTTGGAATTTTCAAATTGCCCCTAAGGAAAACAGTCTATAGGAATAGAGAATAGAAATAAAGAGCCATTCCCCAAGAACAATTATTATTTATCTGACAAAAGGTGTCTGTATATGGCCATTTGTTAGCCAGAGATTCCACATGGTGTTTTACAGTTTGGAAAATGTCTACTCAAGAAGTTCAATCTGCTCCTTTAGGTACTTCAGATTTTCTTCAGCTGTATCTGTACATCAGCACAGAAATAAAGTGGCAAATAGAAGTAAAAAGAGTTGGTCTATTTTAGCTTATACACCTACTCTCCTTCCGCTTTCAGCAGTCTACAGACCCTGTACATTACTGTGGTCACTTAAGCAGCCTCCTGCTTTCTGAGTTATTGGGGTGACACTTGACAGTAGAGACAAAGGGGAGACACAGAGATCTGAGAATGAGATGGGTGGGCAGGATGAAAGGTAGGCAAAACTACCATTATTAACATGGCCCAGGAAAATGTGCTTAGTAGAACTGCATGCATTTCTATTTTGCCAATCTGCAAACAAGTATTTCTCACAAACAAATCTCAACCCTGATGGTATCGCTTTTCTTGTTATTTCTAACAAAAAGGTGCTCAGAGGAAGCTCATATTACTCTGACTCCTGGTTTACAAACTACATTACAAGATGCATTTACTGTCATTTTATTTATGCCCAAAGGCAAAATTAAAGAAGGACATATCTCCAATATTTTAATACGTCTGCTCTAGAGGGAAAGAACAGCAAAAATCAGAGCCACAAGTATACGGGAGATTAGGAAAACATATCTTTATCCAACTTATATAACATGCATGCTGTCATTTATAACCTCCTAAATAATAAAAGAAATTAAGGTAATAAAATGTTGTATATTAGGAAAAAAACCAACCCACTTCTACTTACATATCAACACAGCACTGAGGCTTCACTGCACCAGTAGCATCCACCACCGCATATTTATTTGGAGTTGTACAAAGAACTGCAAGGAAAAGGACAGGAGTGGTAACAAATCATGAACTAATACATCACTAGCTTCATCAACAGATACATGTAGAGACACGAGTTTGGTTTTGTCACAGATACGATTTGTTACATGAATTATAATTGGACTGTTCAAGATCATCAACTAACCCTTAAATAGAACTTAACCTAAGAAACCCACCTTTGAATTTTAAGGCAAACTCATAGGGGTTATATAGAGTCAACACCTGCTTGTGTGTTGACTGGTCATCTGCATAAAATATAAGTTCTGTAGGAAAAACAAAAACAGGAAGATTTCCTTCCACTAACTCTGGCTGTCTTTTTTGTTGCTGCATTGGCACTGAATCCTCCTTGCTGCTTCTTGTGTTCTTATGACTTTGTATCCTCAGAGACTTCAGCTTTTGAATCGTTTAAGAATTCCAAAGCATTTTGGCAATTCTAAAGGAAAAAACGGGAAAAAAAAGAGAAAATGCAAGAAGATTATTTCCATAACTCTATACTAAGCTGAGGCAGTTAACAAAGATGCAAAAATATAAAACATGATGCTTGATTATGAATCTACCTCTAATTAAGTTCCTTCAAAAATACTGAAATAGAAAAAATATTTGCACTGGGTTCCCATCTATTTAACAAACTGCTACAAAGTAAATGGATAAGCACCTCTCCAGTCTATCATGGCAGCATTTGTGGGCCCAGTCCATGACTAGGGCTGCTTATGCTGGGTCTTTCAACACAATCCAAACAACAACAGCAAAAAGAAATCCCATCCTTGCCTCAGGACAGCAACACCTGAGAAACACGAGGGCAGAAATGAGGAAACACAACAACACTGAGGCAGCAGGAGTCACTGTTTAGGCAGGAACCTTTCCATGAGGATGACCGCCCCGGATGAGGTATAACAAGTTAGGAATCTCCTCACCTAGGCACCCAGGTATGTAGGAGGAATTCAGAACAAAGGAATGGGGAACACCTTCATGGCTTGTTTAAATCAAACTCCCTGTTCCAACTGCGTAGTTACAGGCAATGAATGGAAAAATTACTGGGATGAGTAGCACCAAACAGATTTGGGATTTACTATTTTATTAAGAGATGACAGGTTTTCTATCACCACTACCTCTAAGCAAAGTACAATCACAATTATCCCTCTGCAACCTTCCACAGTTCTGTTTTATTTTGAGTGACATTCTGGAACTAAAACCAGAACCCATGACCCAACCAAGAAACAATCCCAAACGTAATTCATAAAGTAAAATTAAGGCCAGACTCCTCAGCACACATACCATTGACTTAACACATGACAGAGAGAACAAAGTCTTCTCCTCCCCCCCAAGAACGTCATATTTTACTGCAGCTTCTATAGATTAATTATCAAACTGAAGGTGTCCTTTGAGCTCTAACTTTATAGCAAGAAATATTAAAACAACAAGAAGTTCCTACTGACTCACTAGATGTCATTTCCACCTTCCATAAAACTTTTTAAAATAAGGTATATTTTACCTGTTCTCCAGCTCAATACACTGAATAGTTGCACCTTAAAGAATTTAGCTTCTGAAATTTCCAGCAGCAAATAGCCCAAACATTATGAACAATCAAAAACAAATGCTTGTTTCTGCATTCTGAACATCCTGATGATCACATTTCCAAGCACCAGATAGGTATTCAATACTTGAAACATGACACATGTTCATGCGTTTACTGAAGATTTACAGGTTCTGACTCTTATTCACAAACTAAGCTTTTAATTTTATTTATTTCATTATTAAAAAAGCAAATTATCCCTGTAGAATTCAAATACATGGATCTCGCTGGAATGTCCTTCCTCATGATCCAGTTCCTTTTCAGAGTACAGGTTTGTTTCCACTTCACTGAAATGCTACTAATAATATTCTGAAAACAAATCCCCAATGATAGTGTTCCAAGCTGATGTTCTGTTACCTTATTAAGAAGAGTCTAGGAAAAGAAATGGCTCCCTAAGTGGCAATTTGGGTTCTGAGTACTTACGGGATTACTAAAGGGTGAATCCCTTTTGTTTCAGAAGAATCAACAAACTCTGGAATGACTTCGTACAGCAAGTGTAAGTATTATTTCTTGAACAAATTCATGCACTATTACAAAGTGAGTTTCATTGTTCCATTCAAACACATTAAGACTATATGAAAAGCTACTGTGGAAAAACTGCCAGCACGAAGGAATACAAAACACCTTTTGATGCTTGTCAGAGGCAGAAGACTAAGAATTATTTATTTAAATTTCTTTTACCAAAGTTAGCTCAATGCAGTATGCAGTAAGATTATGTTGGAATCTTTGGTTCTCATATCATGTGTAACAGAAATACAGGCAAATCTTGACATTAACAAAAGGGATTTCTTTCAAATAAGTGTTTTAAGCTACCATAAAACCAACAGCAAGCTACTGCTATACAACTTAATTGACTATGTTTATTAAAATTTTCGAGTATTATTTATAATTATCAGTACTATTTTGGTGATTTCATTTTTTATTTAAACACTGCACGTGTTTCATTCAAATTCCTGACTTCATCCCACATCTCCAGTTTCTTCAACTCAGTCCGTGGCAACTGTTCAGTGTCCAAAACTCCACAATTCTCTGTATCAGTGGAGGTATGGATCACTATGACTATCAACAGGCTCCTTTTTGTTACACATCTGTGGAAAACAGTGTGCAAACCTCCCAGGATTCCACAACCTGCATGTGGAAAGCCACCAATCTTAAAAAAGTATATCCCATTATTGCTTCCTTTTCCTATTTAACTTGGCTGGAGAGGAGCTACCGCCCAAACTTGCAAAAGTAACGTCTGGCAGGCCTATAGTAGACACATTTGCTGACACAGCAGTGTCATTCAGGGTATAAATTTCTGGATTCCTAAGCAAACAACCAGCATCCTTTCCAAGACAACAGTTTTAGCTTAGAAGTCACCTTGCTGGGACATCTCACCAAATGACAGTAGTAAAAGCACTTTTCCCAAAGACTGATTGATAAACCACACATATGATAGGGAGATGTCATGGTTTAGTATTGATACTCTTGATAACAGCACACCTCTCCCATCAATCAGAAACGGCCGACACCTTTACAGACAAAGTTTGTATCACCACAACTTCTCTGCCTGGATTAACCCCACAGCAGGTCTAATGGTGAGAATAAGGTCACATGCCCTAGACAGTTCAAGAACAGAAACTCAGCTGCCGCTCTTCTGCACCTCCACTGCACCACAACTACTAAATTTTGTGGTTAACAGTCACCACGATTGCTTGCAGCACATAAAAGTAATCAGAAGCAAATCTGTCCCAGCCCAGGATCTGGGGTCTCAGGTCTGTGATTTGCACTGCACAGATGGGCTTCTCCCAGCAGTGCCGATGAAATTCCCACAAGAGCAGGGATCTGTCAGAGCTAACATTTGCCAGGACCAGTGTGTAACACCTGAACAATGCCAGCTCACTTCCCAGTGCCCTTTGAAGTCCTGACAAACAATTGTCAGTGGTATTTTTTCAGCACAATAGGGATCTTTCCTCCATGAAGTTACTAAATATATGCTGCTGGTGTCACAACAGCACAGATGTGCCAGTGTTTCCCCTGAAATCCCTTTCTTCATAAATTTAACTCGACAGAGAAAAACACAAAGTGAAATGTAACTTCTCTCCACAGTCAGAAATAACATCCATTGTGATTTGTTTTTACTTAACAAGTATCTGCTGAATAAATAAATCAACTAAGGAACTTTTTTGTTCCCATTTTAACTTCCAACAGCCTCATCACCATGGCTTCCCAGTGCATTTGTTGGTTGTTTTTCTTCACAACGACTGCAAATAACTCTATAGAATGTCATCAGGTAAACATTTCATTCAGAAGAAAACCTCTTTACAGTCATGTTTCCACACTGCTCTTTTAAAAGGTGCCTAATTACACTGTAATCTACTTTTGTTACATCTCATAATCTACCCCCTAAATCTACACAAGTCTTTCTACACTATATACTCAGTAAAACTGATTTTTTTAAGCACCTATTTACAAAATAAACCACAAAGTCGCCTTCAAAATTCCCTCCTATGCCAAGCTGAGTAATCACTTTAAGCTACATGCAAATGCAGCATGTGATCTGAAGCACTGCATAAACATTTTGTTTCTCCAAAATGTTTTGAAGGCCTCAACGTGCACTTACGCAAACCAATGTTTAAACTACCTGCAATTATTTGGGAGTGTCACCCAATGATGAGAGCACAGAGCCAGCAGCCAGGATGGCTGGATTCCATTATTGCTAACTCTGTCACTGACACTCCATGACCTTGAGCAAGTTGGTTAACCTCACCTCAATTTGCTGATCTATGAAGGCACATACTCTGCAAAGTATTTCAGTAGGCAGATGGTCCCCTTTGAACCTGCACAACTGCTCTGATACTTTGTAAAACTGCTACTGTTTACCCCTTCACAGGATGACGAGAAAAGTCGTAAGTATCTCCAGGATGCTGTAAAATGAGTCTCGGAGCAATAACTATTAGCATGGATGACCACACGCATAAATCACGCTGAGACTGACAGCAAAGTTTATTAGACCACATTTTTCTTTTTTTAAATCCTGAAAAGGTGACTAACAAAAGGTAATATTCAAGTGTAACTAAGAGGCATGAAAAGCAATGAAAAATTAAGTAACAGCTGTGCATTGCTTCTGATCCATTCTGCTACAGGCTCGCAAGGATCCTAGAGAAGACATTCAAGGCCACATGTGCTATAGTCTCTATTTCCTCACTTTAAGTTTGTGTTTAACGCACTAAACTGACTGATTTTTAAACGTGTGTTGCACTCATTAGCGCTGCGTGGCCCCGAACCGCCTCATATTAACAGAGGGGAGCACTCTTCCCTAGGAGAGAGGAAAGGCGTTCCAAGCTGTGCCTACTGCCGGCAGGGCACGGCGGTAATTGCACACTCTTAATTGATCCTCTTTGTTCTCAACGAGGAGCAGCAGCGATACGGGCTGAGGCCGCTGCGCGATAACGGCGCCTCCCGCAGCCGGCCCGGCACCTCCGCACCGCCCGCGGCCCGGCCCCGCCGCACCGCCCGCGGCGACCCCCGGCCCCTCGCCGCCGCCCCTCGGAGCGACCCCCGACCCCGCACCGCCCGGAGCGAGCCCCAGGCCCGCGGGGAAGCGACGCCAGGCCGAGGCTTCCGAACGCGGCCGCTGCCCCGCTCCCCATCCCGGCCCCGCCGCGCTCCCCCCTGCAGGGCCTGCGGAGGGCAGGGACGGGAGGCCCGGCCCGCGGGGTCGCGCAGCTCGGGACGAGCCGGGCCGGGGTTGTCGCTCCGCTCGCCCGCCCAGTGCCCGCTGTCACCCCCCGCCCCGACTTACCCGCCCGGGGCCGCTGGTGCGGGCTGGCGCGGCGCCCCTTTGTCCGCCCGTCACTGCGGGCAGCGCTGAGGCTGCTGGGACCGACCGGCCGCCGCCGCCGCCGCGTCACCGCCCCGCCCGCCGCCCGCCCCCGCCGCCATGTCGGGGCTGCCCCGGCGCGCCGAGCTCCGGCGGCCTCGGCACCGCCGCGTTCGGCGCTGCTTCCCCCGCCCGGCGGCACCGCCGGACAGCGGGGCTTGTGCGGCCGGCCCGGCGCCTCTCACCTGCGGGGAGGTGTTTTTTAATAATACTTCACCTCATCTCACGGTTCCCATACCGGAGGAGTTCCTGCCCTCT
The DNA here is from genome assembly GCA_910950805.1 of Acrocephalus scirpaceus scirpaceus. NCBI lineage: Eukaryota > Metazoa > Chordata > Aves > Passeriformes > Sylviidae > Acrocephalus > Acrocephalus scirpaceus. The sequence continues at coordinate 74,997,801 of OU383776.1, forward strand.
CCCGGCTCCCGCCGTGTGTTCTGCCCTGCGGGTCCCAGAGCAGGTCGGGCTCACCTCGATGCCGCCCATCGCTGGCAGTGCCCCGCTGGAAAGGTCAGCCCCGGGCTGGATCAGAATAGAAGTGTTAGCGAGCCGAACACCCAGGCGTGACCGTCTGCCCATCCAGCAGCATGGCTTAAATGGGACACACTGTCCCTGTAAACACTTCCATCCTCTTACCTTTGTTCTTCATTCGTCTTATTTACTTAATGTGCTTTCATTCAATTAGACTGTTTGTGGACTTCAGCTCGTACTGTGCATTATCCATTATGTCATCTTCCATTGGTTTTTTTCCCCCCTCAATTTCCCTCTGTATAATACAATCAAATCCATATGTAATCACCACCCAGTATCATCCCAAACGTCTAGATCTTTAATGCAGCAAAATGTTTTTGTTGCAAGTCAGGCGGATAATTAAAGTTTATATTAAGCCACCCAGTACAGGATTGCAAAATCTTTTACCCATTACTAAGCTTTACCCCTCAGTGAAATAAACACACATCCGTGATGAAATAAACACAGCAGCCACGAGCATTTCACAGCCACATAATTAAACAATCCATAACAGGAAGTAACGTACTTAAAATCATGGAAGACATTAAATAAATTTTTAAAAGCATTTTTTCCAACATAGGCAAGGTGTGTGTATTAGCACTCACCTTTTTCTGCAGATCTAATGGTTCATTAAGAAGTTCAGCTTTACAGCCACAAATTATATAATATTGTTAAATTATTATATACAGAAATTACAATTTTGTCAGAATTTCTGAAAATGTATGCAGTGAAAACTGGCAAAATATTTTATTTCTTGATGAGGGTAAATCAGTTCAGATTTAAACATGTTTTAAAATAAACTGTAATTCTTGTTCTTACAAAGATTATCAGACTTCAGCCTTTCAGGATATGTTCAGAAAATTATTATGATTTTACTGAGTATTAATCCAATGGAGAGTGTTCCTCATTCTGGAAACCTGTCTCAGAGGAAGCAGCAGACATAAACATGCTTCAGAGATACTCAAATGAATAACAAACAGAATGATCAAATAAAAGCGTAATCTCAAATGGCTAGACTTAAAAGCACATTAATTAGACAAATTGGTATTTTCCAGTTCATCCAGTTCATTTACAAAGAAAGTTCAGACTCTCTAAAAGCAGGTATTATGTGTGCCTCTGTAAGTTTCCCAGGATCCAACTTTTTTCTGTCACATATTTTATAAGGTTTGTATCCACCTGTTGAAAATTAAGAATCGAGTTGGTCTCCTTCCTCTCCCACCCATCAATCTCTACAACTAGTGTCCAGGTTGTTTTGTGATTTTAAAAAACCCTGTGTTAACTCCAGTGAAATGTGAAAATGTGTATGAGTGCGAGCAGGACTCGGTGGTGTTCTGTCCTTGCTCCTGGTGCTGATGCCACAGCAGAGAGAGAGCACAAAGCTGCATCCCTGACAATTGTGCAGTAAGGTGCCCTTCGGAGACACTCTGCCCATCCCAGACATTCCCAGAGATATGTGTGTGCCATGGCTGTTGAACCAGCGCTGAAACACCCCAGAGCTGTTCAGTCTGGGGCATGCACCAAGCCTGACTTGGCACCGTCCCGCCGCTCTTGCCGTGCCTCGCTGCCTCCGGGGATGCAAAACGATGGGGAGGGTGAGTGTGGGGTGCTCAGTGCCAGGTGCTCCGGGAAGGCTGCTCAGCTGTGCCGGGGAGATGGGGACTGCTGCCTTGTGTGGCAGTAATGGGAGTATCTCAGATCTGTGGGAAGTTCTCTCCTTTATAGTTAGGTCATTGTTTCTTCTGCTTTCTCCTTTTTGGGCTGCTTTATTCTGCCCGAATTATTAATTATTTCTGCAATTAGAGGGAGACTGAGGTTACATTCCTCACTGTGATGGTGGCAGAGCAGGGAAAAGATGAGAGGAGATAAAGTGGATGAAGAAGACTACAGATCTACAAATGGAAAGGAGCAGAGACGTAAGATGTAGCAAAGAATCTTCAACAAGTTTTTCAGATCACCTTAAGTGTGAACCAAGGTGTAAACCTGCAGCTTATAATTAGTCCTCTGATTTTTTACCTACCTTGGAAACTGCTGTGAGTTACCTAAAAGCATTGGCTAGTCTTCTGTTACATAAAATACTGCCTCCTTATAGCATGAAACCTGACAGTGGAGTGTGCAGAGATGAAACACTCCTGAATGACTCTGGTGATTTTGGTTGCTGTGGTGATTATCCATCTGTTTAAATACTTCATATGGGAGATTCACAACTCTTTTATCATGGAAAAGATTTTCTTAAGTTGTGAGAAACACAGCATTATGTCTGATGTCTGTAATTTTGCACACTTGATGAGCAAAATATTCCACTTTATCTGTCACAGCATAAGGACATGGTGTAGCATTTACAACAGAGGGTACCTCACTTGGGTTCTGTGCTCACCACTAGCCCGGTGGGCCTGGAACATTGGCACGTGTGTGCTGGCCCATGAAGTTGCAGAGGCTGACTGCAAACACTTCATGAGGGGCCTCTTTTAATGAATCCTCAGTCTGAAGAAGTCACACAGATTAAATCGTATGTTTACAGAATCTGATATGAAAACAAACAAGCAGATAGGAGAGAGCTAAACACTTCATATATTTCAATCTTACCTGTAGCTCATAATGCATTTAATTCTTACTAATCAGTATTCTTAATGTGATGGGTTTTTTTTTCTTGACAGTTCTCTTCTCCATGGCACAAAGTGGCAGATCCTCTTTGGCTTTGCAGTAACTCAGGAAAGGGAGTGACATATCTGCCTTTCCATTTGCACTCGTGTTGTCTTTCTGTAGAAAATGATTGGAGTTTTCTTTCTAATTAATACCAATTTATTTAAAAGTCTCCATAACAAATTTTTTTTCCACTTTTAAAGAGTAGCAGAAGAAACAAAATTGCATTTAAACTACCACCTTAAAACAGCCTACGTGTTCTGACTTAAAACAGAAGCAAGAATTGCTTAACCTGAATTGTTTAACGTAATTTGTCCAAGCTGTTCTTGTAACTTTAATTCACCAGCAAAAGTGGTTTGATTTTTTTTTAAACTTGCGTATGTGGCAAGTTTTCAAATTTCCCCCCTCCGGTGGCAGCAAGCTGTATTCCCATTCCATGTCACTGGGGACTTAGACGTACTTGTGTATATTTTTTGTGTCAGAGGTTAGACAGTTTGTTTTTATGACTAATGATGTGGACCTTGGGAGCCACATATCTCAGCACCATTGAGGAAATATCTAGACTTCTGTTAAAGTGTAATCCCTTTCAGGGCATGGCTATACAGGAGAGTTAAAGACAGCTCAAAGCTCTCTCTGCCCATGCTCACCACTGCCTGGAGCCAAGCCAGTTCCATCTTAGGAATCTTTTAGCTCAGCTCTCTGCCTGTGCTGCTGGTCCCTGAGATGTGCCTATGGACACACGGTGAGCGCAGCATGCCAGAGAGCCACATTTTCTGCAGAAGAGATAAAATTATTTGAGGGAAATACATCCTAAAGTGTTGCGGTCTTTAAAATACTAAATGTAAACAAGGGCAAGTTTCATGCATGCTCAGTGAATAAGGCTAAGTATAAGATCTAAAGGATCAAATCCCTTTCGGGTCTCATACTGAATGAATTTCTGTTTGCATTACACTTCAGACAGGCATCAGGGCTCACTTCCTTGTATTTGGTGTCTTACGGTTCTTCGTGTGGGAGCTCCAAACATGCTGTGTTCCTAAGCTGTATGAAAGAAGCCATTATTGAGTCTTAGACACCGTGATATTTATAACCATTTTGAAACCTCAGAGAGAACAAACATTTAGAGGTTTATAGACAGTCATCATCTTTATGAAGTGTGGGATCTATTTCTGCATTGTCTGCAGGACCCTGCTGAGAATCTCCATGTCCTGCTCATCAGAAAGCTGCAAACCCAGCATGGGCTCTACTTTTTTCCAAGGATGTGAGCATACATCTCTTATAAATAAGCAGTTATGGTTGTTTCACTAGACCTCTAATAACATCTCTATTTTATTTTCCTTTCGAAGATGTTTATTCGGTGTTGACACATATTTATAATATCATCTCAACAGTAAGAGTCTATCCTGTCAGATTTACAGCTCTTATAAAATATGATGCTATCTGCATACAAATGGATAGTGGGAGCCCTACAGACACTTCCCCTATTATTACTGCCTAAGGAAGCAATAAAAATTTAACATTTACCATCGGGAAACACCTGCAGAGATTAAATTAAAACTAGATTATATGCTTATCAGTTACATGTTACAAAAGCAAACTCTTTAGAGATTAACATAAAAATCATTGTTATCAAAATCTTATTAAAAGCTTCAGTTAATACGCTCCATTTTGCACCTCCACTGCTCAAGCATTCTCTGTGTGTGACTTATTGAGTCTTTGTGCAGCTGTAGGGAGGGGAGGCAGGGCAGCCTCACCGACAGCTTTGCTATCATCTCAGCAAATGCCTGCCCTGATATTTGGATTTGTTGTTAAAAGCTGACCACAGGTACCATTTGTCCTTCCCTCTCTGATCCTGGCTGCTCTCTGAAGGGCTCTCCACACTGCACGCTCTGTTTCTTGAGCATGGCGCCAAGGCAGGCTCCAGGCTTCCTTGTGGAGCTCTACTGGGAATTACTCTGGAGAGCACTTGTCCTTCCTGCTGAACTTGTTTTTTAGTATGGTCAACAGTACAAAGACAAGGGATTTTCAAAGGCTAGAAGTTGAGGACGAGGAGCTGCTGTTGCTGCTAAGCAGATGGTCTTGTGTTTAGTTTGTGCATCTTTTGACGCTTTCCAAACATGCTGCAGAAAAGAGAGACCGGGAGGCGACTGGGCTGGAGTTGATCTCTGACCTGGAAATTAAAAAGGCTTCTGCATTTCGGCTTTGCTGCCACCAACAATTGAGAAGCTTAGAGTGCAGATAATCTACCTGCTCTGGCTCAAAGAAGACATGCAGATCCTACCTGTGCCTGATTTGCACACACAGTGGTTAGGGTTTATTTCTTTGTCTGGTGTTACAGTGACCCCTTTGCCTCCAGGCATTAGAAGCAACCTGCCTTGGGCATATTCAAAACTGTGTATGGGAGGGTATCATTCATGACCAGCCTGAATTACTTAGGTAAAGGCCCAGGCCAAAACCCCCTTTGATGGTAGAGATTCTGCCGAGTTTAGTGGATCTGGAGGAGGTCACACTAAGAAGAGGTTAAGATCATTGTTTCTGTGTTTTTAAAAGAACCAGTCATGTAGTTTATCAAAGGTCAAACCCAGAAGTGCACTAAGGAGTGTCAGACCATGGTTTCCTCAAGACATTTATTCTGAAGACAAATATGATGTAAGGAAACTTCTTGTGATTTTTTCCAACTCCTCACCATCTCCCCTGATGTGTTGACACAGACTGTAACATTTAGTTAAGTGATTGAGGGGTGTTGGGGGAATCCAACTTAAAAAACCGCCCATGTTAGGTTTATAGAAATAGACAAAATAGTGCATAGACCTGTGGGGTGGGGAATGCAGAGCCAAAGCATACCCCAAAAAAGGGAGCAGAAATGGCTGAAGCTTGCTTTGAAGGGAAGAAAAAATGTCAGTGCAACAATGGACTAACATTTTAAATAATAAGGATGTGCTGGCCCAGATGATTTTCTCTGAAATAGGTTAAGGAGTGTTCAAACAAGTATATCCAGATCAGAGGGGTGGTAACCTATTGCTGGGCAATGCTCACCAGCCTCTGGGCAGACTGGGGGAGGACTGTGCTGTCAACAGAGCTGGATTTGGGAGGAGACACATGTCCACAGCCTGCATTGCAGCACTGCTGCAGCCTAACCCAGGCCTGCTGTGTGCCTCCTTCTTGGAAGATCTGGAGTGTGAACTTTGCCTTCCCTCATGCCTGCAGGGACAGGCTGTACATTAGCGTTTTTATAACAAGCTCTCCTTTGAGGGGAGGTAATGGCCAGACCCGATCGCTTCAGCACCAGCCACAGGTGCATTTCTGTGTGGAAGCCTGAGTTCTGTCATTTTACTTGGACAAATCACCATATTTGACTTGGAAAGGCCTGCTCATCCTCTCTTGCTCTGCTTTCAGGCTCTGAACAGTGTGAATTATTGACAGGGGGATTTAAGGTTTCATTTTTCAAAAATGACGCACATTTTTGTATGTACATACCTATAGCCAAGATGTAGAAACTCCTTAACTGTAGTCTGGATTTTCCATCGTCATTATGCTAAATAATTCATTTTTGCTGCCACTAGAGGTATAACATTCACTTGAACAAATACCAAAGGAAACATTCCGTTGGAAACCTTGCCCATATTAATATTTCATTTTTCAAATAATGTTTTTGATCTGGGTTCTTTTGGAGGCCTCAGCCTACTTTGCCTATTCCTGTTGGGCACCCTTTCTTTTATTGAACTACAGCTGGCTACTCCTGAGATGAAATGCCACTTTGTGATGAAAGGGTACAGAATTGAGTGCTCATTTAAACTGCATAAAAAGCTAAATTATAGTATCAGTCATTGTATCAATCATCTGTGACTACCTCATGTGCAGCCTTGTACCAACACATTTTTAAGTCTGATTCCACATCAATTCTGGTGCAAATTTACATTTATTCTGAAATGCAAACATAACAAAATTTATTTTAAATTACTTTGCTTCCCCCCCCCCCGCCATGTAATAACCAGATCTCAGATATAATCTCCCTCTTGAAAGCCATGAAAATGTCAGTGGGGACAAGGGTAGCACTGAAGTTCCCAGATTTCCTTTGGCACTGGTAGGAGAATTGCTGCATAACCTGGGTTTTTACAGCAGACCTGTAAAATTACATCTGGCCACAACCTGGGGAGAACCTAATCTTTGTCTTTTTGAAGTTTGTAACCTTTCTTTCAAAATGTTCTGCCATGCTCAGAGCCAGGCTCTGCCCAGCAGGTGCTGGGAGCCTCAGGGAGGTTTCTGTGGGCATTGCCTGCTGTGCCACCACCACCAGCTCTCCTGCTGCCTTCCACATGGCCCCTTTCACCTTCCCACTGCAGTTCCACGTGCTGCTTCCCACCTCCCCCTCAGCTGTGCCTGAGCAGCCCAGCCAGACGCCAGCACCAGCTCGGGAAGGAGCGTGGGGAGAGTGCATGATGCCAGCCTACAGATCTACAAACCTGCACGGAAAGCAAGCCCCAAAACAGCCTTCCTGCCATGTTCTCCTTGCAGGGCTGCACCCACCTGGCTCCAGGGAGAAGTGGAAGAAAGCAGGAAACAGCGTCATGAGTGCTGGAGGGAGAGATCTCTTTAATCTCTTTTGTGAAGTTGAATTTGTTAGTTTGAGTAAAATTGCAGTGTTCAGAAGATAATGGTGTGATGGTTAGACTGAAATGTGGGCTTTAATTTAAAATCCCCTGCACTGCAGCATGGTGTACCCCCTGTTTATAGGAACTGTGTTAATTGTCACAGGAAAGTTATTTTGGAGAGAAAATAATGAAACAACACACCAGATGACCTCAGAAGTTTTCCTCTAAAATGAAATTTTGAGAAAATTATTGATTGCTTGAAGCATTTCATTATTGTAAAAGTGGACTTAAGCTGGGAAAGGTGTTCCCAGCATAAATGAAGCACAGATCCTCATAAAACTCCTGGCATAGTGCAGTCTTTCCCCAGTATAACACTAATAGCACAGTTCAGTATAGAGGGCATACATATTGTAGCTGGTGTATTCTTATTTTTGGTTTCTTTGTACTTTTGGTAGTAATACTGATAACTTCACCAAAGTCTTACTACACTCATAAGAAATATTTTACTAAGAGAAACAATGACCAGTTGGGATACTTTTTATTATATTAGGATAAAAGTCGATAAAGTAATACCACTAAAATTATAGCAATGGGAGATAAAAATTAGATCCATGGAATATAGTGAAAACAACAGCACTACTGTCTGACCTTATTTCTGCCCTCTACACAGTCATTAGCAAGACTGTGCCATTTATTTACAGCTTCCTCCTATTGCAGGCCCAATCTTAGGCAGTAAATTCAATTGCAGAAGTATTTTCACTGAAGCAGTTGCATTTAGAATAAAGTTATCAACATACTTTCTCCCCAAAATCAAGAAAATGTGTGGCAACCTTGTATGCTTTATCCGCAATTTTGTTTACTCTTGCCAATGATACAGTTTAGAGTCAAGTTGACCTTTATGGGTTTCACAGCTAAGGCAACAGTTACATAAAAAGGATGAACGAGCAACAACAAAAGAGGAAGGCTGGAATCATAGAACCTGAACACTAGAACTGCCTGCACTTATACTTTACTATTTCAGTGAGGGAGGCAGCACTGAAGAGTGGTAAAGCTCATAACTTTAACTAAGGAAATGGAAGCTTTGCTTTAATTTCTGCCTTCTATTCCCTGTATTACTCCAAGTCATTTAAGACCAGACTGGAAGTGTTACCTGACTTAGATTAAAAAGGCAGAAAGTGTACAATTAAAAAGAAAAACAAACTAAACCTGTTATCAGTAGTGAAAATTCTGCTGGGTGGTGAAGAAAAGGGGGCATGCAGCAGTCAAGGTGATTTTCAATGACAAAAGTGCCTTCAGCTCCTACCGATTTCTTCCTCAGTGAATGAGAATAAAGCACTGACACCGTGTGAAACATGCTGGATGTGAATTGGTTTATATGACTGTTAACAGTTGGGACTAATATCTGTCACTAAACTAAAATATTGGCAACTACACCAGGAGAGTGCCTCTGTTGCTCAGTCTTGCTGGTTGGTTATGCTCCCTGCTTTAGTTTTTGCTAAGATACAAAAGGCTCCATTTTCAAACAAATGAATAATCTGATTATTACGAGAGAGATATGACATGCCCATAACCATGGCTGGTAGAAGTGGTTCCATTAGTTGTGATCCTAGACCAAATCTGGGCTCATCTGGAGAGTTTCTTCCAGCATGGTGATACTTGGGTTTTGTGGGACTTTCTTTCCTTTCTCTGGGATTGTGGGGCAGACATCTGGGATGCCTTAAGGAACTGGATAAAATTGGGGTCCCCTTGGGGGAGCAGCAGAGTCCCTAGCCTTTGAGGTCAGAAATCCGTACTTTCTTCACTGAGTTTGCAAATGTTGACCTGTTTGCCCCTCTCTCCCAAGATTCAAAAAGGAAGGGACCCTTTTGGAGAGGCAGCAGATTGGCCTCAATGCCACTCAAGCTAACAGAGTTTTTGTTCAGCTGTTGTATTTGAGGACTGCCTACTTCTGATTTTAACTGTTCTTAAAATATTTCTGCACTAACAATGCAGAATATTAGCACACATAAATCTGCCAGGCTTGCTGAAACAGTTTGCTTATAGTTTCATTGACCTTGATAGCAATAAATAATAGTGTTTCTAGAGGGAGAACTGAGTTTTCCTGTATGTTTGTTGTGCTAGTTCTTGGTTCAGGATATTTTTTTCCACTATTGTCTGTTAAAAATTGTTTAATGGCCTGTGTGGCACAGTGACTGATGCTGAAATCCTCTGATGTCTTTTGGAAATGCAATAGAAGCAATTTCCAGCCCATGTCACAGGAAATTTGCATGTTCCAATGAATAAAAATTAAGATGAAAGCAGGATGTGTGGGAAGACCTGGTAGTGACAGAATCATTCCCAGCAGCTTTCTTGGTTGCAGAGTAATCACAAAACAAGGATTTTTACCAAGCTTGTTTAATCCTCATCACTGGATTTTGGAAGGATATGGCCACTGCCAGCTGTCTTGATGAGTTATGTGCGTGTTCTGTACCGCTGGAAAACTCATGATTAGGTTCTGACCAGAAAACAAACCTCAGTGGGAAAGAGCTGTCACCAAACCCCTAAAGTCCACTGTCTGCTGCTGAAATCCTCTGATGTCTTTTGGAAATGCAATAGAAGCAATTTCCAGCCCATGTCACAGGAAATTTACATGTTCCAATGAATAAAAATTAAGATGAAAGCACCTTTAAGAAAGAAAAGACCCTTTTCTTAGATGAGCTGGCTTTTAATAGTGTTAAGGAAAATCTCTATGTGGAGGCAGAAGGCAGAGTGTAGCCCTGGTCTCTGAAATCAGATCACACTCTTTTGCCTATCTACTGGGAAAGGAGCAGCTGAGGATAAAGCTTGCACACAGGCAGCTCTGTATAGTGTTTCAAGGAAAGCTTCAGGAAAGATAAGATTCTCATTTTGTACTTTGACAAAGAGCTGCTCTGACTGCCGAAGTCTCCATGTTGCACTCAGCAAGTACAGCAGTTTTCCACAGTGTTGCTGCAGCACTGCCCCACCTCATTTTATTGCCCTCCCTGTTTGCCACATCACCAGCTCCAGGGAGCTGGAGGTGCTGTGGACGTGCCAGTCCCAGAGCCTGGAAGCAAAGGGTTCATGGGAGAGCTTTCTGAGTCTCTGCCACCAATGGGAAGTTAAGAGTCCAGCAGCCTTTGCTGCTTTTGCTTGAAAATAGTAAACAAGTAAGAAAAATATTATGGTTGTATCTGGTATGCAGTAAGGCTTTAAATTTGAGTTTACTTACCTTTCAAGTGTCCCACACATCCCCTATTTGACCAGAGGTTTGCAAACGTGGCCCTGGGAGGGTTGCAAGGGTAATTGGCTGGCAGCCTAGGACTGTATTTAATTAGCAAGGAATGCACGGGCCCTAACTGCATTCCCTGCAGGAGCCACAACCCACATAGCTACAGGTGCTGTCCTGCTTGCTCCTCAGGCCCAGGGACTACTCTTCCTCAGGCAGGAGTGCTGCATGCTGTAGCTTGTGCTGCATTTGGAAAAGGAAATATTTAGATATCGCTATCAGGACAGAAGTCTTTCTATTTTCTGGTTTTTGCTCTGCCATAATGACAGGCAATATCATCAGATTTAGGGTCCTGTTGCCCTCTTGGTACATGAACTCCTGGCTGCTATAACATTGCTGGATTCATTTTTCAATGCCTCTTTGATTAACCATTTTGGGACAGCTGGGCCTGACTCTGACTAGCATCAGCTGCTGATCTTCCTGAGTTCATCTGGAATTTCAAGTGATTGATACCTCAGAGAATTAAGCTCAAAATGCACCAGGCAAGACTGCCTAAAGCTAAAATACCCACAGTCAAAGCCCATTAACTAGAATGTCTGTGTTTCACTGAAAGTCTTTTTGGAAAGCTGAGGCTACTTTTTCTTTTGTCTCCACCATTCTGAAGTGTTCTGCTTTGCTACACTAAGATGTAATATACTGTTCTGTTTTTTTAAGCAGTCTGATGGCTAAATGCTCTCTTTAGTTATAATTTCTGAATTTGAAAAAAAAAGTTAACTTCTATTTTATGGTGAGTTTTAGCTTTATTAGGTGATTGTTTTTCTGAGACATGATTCAGGTAAGCTCCTGTTATGTGTATCAAAGGGTAATTTATGGTTTCAACGCATTAGGTTATGTATTTTGCATCATGGTGGCTCCTCCTCAAGAACAGCAGGAGCCTTGTAGAACTGTGCTTCTCTCTTTGTTTGTTTTCCTTCTGATTTATACTTGTTTTTTCTTAACTACTTTTTAAAGGTTTCTTCCCTTTTTTTGCCTCTATCCGTCCATTTTCCTGCATTATATTTTCTCTGCTATCTTTGTTCCTTAACGTGTGAGTACTGAGAAGACCTGAGTAAGGGGAGAAGAGAAAAGGCTTTGGGAGCACTTAGCTGGAAACCCCAAGGCATTGCGCTGAGACACAAACCCCTTAGGGACACAGTCCAATCTCAGTGACTCCCTTCACAGAAGACCCACACCATCACAGGTGCTAAACAACTCATGACTCCTCCTGCCTTAGTGCAAGTGTAACCATTTGCCTTTATTTTTCATTTTAACCTGCTCCTAAGCTGAGTATACAAGTGCTGTGGAAACCTTGATTCACCATCATAGATTTCCACTGTGCCAGACTGTCACTGGGCTTTGTGGTCTTCTCCCTTGAATTTTTAACTTCATTTCTTGTATATATATAAGGCCTGTACCCAGCACTGATTACCCACCTTGTCCTTTTCCCTTCCCCCTTGCTGGCTGCTTCCCTCTTTCTCCTGCTTTTCTGCTGGATGGTAAAAGGAGGGAGCAGGATGTGTGTGCTGGGAGGAAAGGGGAGCTTACACAGGGGGTGGCAGGAGGGTGGGGCTGCTGGGGATAAGGGACAAGCTGCCTGCCGCTGACTCGGTGGTGATGCAGAGAGTGTGTTCAGCAAGGCTGTGGAAGTGTTGGGGTGATGAATGAGCTTGTTGTGACATTGGGAAAGGACTGGCACAAACTCCCAGTTCAGTTGGATTTTCCTTGCAAACACAATGGATTTAGCTGAATAAGGGATAATTGAAATTTGAAAGTGTTTGGATGAGAATTGGCATTATTACAACCTTTTTTAAATAAAAGGGTGAGCATAATCATAATTGGATTTTTTTGTCCTTTATATGAATGTTGAATATAGAATCTTTTATTGCAGATACTATTTTTAAAAAATTAAACTGAGTGACTTATGGGTGGAGTTTTTGGTTTTTTCTTTTTGTTTGGTTTTCCTTGCTGTCTGAGGTAAATTGTTAGTTTCACTTGATTTTGGAGACCAGTTGTTTGGTTGCTTTGTCTTTCATTTTTTTTGTACAAAGTACTGGATTATTACTGGGGACTGATGAGCATTTTGGCCAATAATGGGGGCAGCTACATTGTCTACCCTTTAAATATGAGATAAATACTACAATTAAATGCCAAAACATAGGACTGAAATTTTCCTTGGTTTAACCTGAGCTAACGCAATATTCTCTCTCTGCACAATTTTAAGTGTGATTGCTCTAGGGAAAATGTGGGGAGGGTTGGATTGCAAAGCTCTGCCAGAAGCATCTCCTGCCCTCTGAAGGAGTCTGCTGGCAGATAGAGTCGGGCAGGAAAATGCAGAGAACCTTTGCTGCTCCTTAGTGATGTGCAACACCGGGCTCACAGCTCAGCACGAAACAACAGGAACTGCCACGCTGTTTCCAGGAACAGCCAGCAGCGCTCAGGGAGGGAGGAAAAGGCCACATACCGAATCATCTTGATTTGGTGCCTCCTCCCAGCTCCGGGTAAGGGTTTGAATAACACAAAAGTTTCACTAAAGCTACAGTGTTTATTTGCTGTTTATCACACTGTCCCATATGAATTTGTTTAATGCCTTTTAAAATCCATTTTCAGTCTCCACAACCTCCTGAGCACTGACTGCCACAATGCAATTAAGGATAGCTGGAAAGAGTACTTCCTTTTGGGTGTGTTTGTTTTAAACCTGCTGCTAAATGCCTTTGTTGGATGCCCCCTCAGCTTTTGTACTGCAAGAGAAAGTGAACAATTACTCTGCACTTAACTTCTCCATTCGGCGTTTTACAGACTGCCATAATTTCCCTCTGCAGTCATCTTTTTTTTTTTTTCCAACCTGAAGAGCCTTTGTCTATTTCATTTCTTCTTGCAGTGAAACTGTTCTATATCTCAAAAAAGATAAATGTGGGGGTTTTATTACTCCTCTCTTTTTTCTTCTCTCAGACAAAAGTATCACGGAAATGCTATACAGGAATGTCATGGTTACAAGTGTTTTTGGTACTTCTTTGTGCCAAAATAATTAGCTTTTGGCTCTTGGAAATTATCAAAAGCTTCTGAAAGGAAGAGAAAATGTTATTCTTGTAAACCCCTCCAGCTTGAGATTGTGTTCATATCCAAAACTAGGTAAGAGAATGCAGCAAATATACAGAAGTGTCTGGGTTTGAAGTTTTCCTTTGTTGCCAACAAACCTTCCAACTTCATACACAAAAATTGAGTGAGTGCAAGAAAGTGACAAAATCAGGACCAGAGAGTTCGGGAGGTTCAGTAATTCAGTCTGTACTGAGCAAGGTCGGCAACACTAACAGGACACAGCAGCTCCAGAGAGAGTGGGACTGTTTTATTCTACTTAGGTTAGAATAAGCATGGTATCTTCTATTATGACTAAATCTGAAGGGACAGAGGAGTAGTAAAAGAGAGCACATTTTTATTTTAAGTTTGTGTTCCTATCTGGCACAAATACTCCATCTGAGAGAAGCAAATGCAAATGTCTCCAGATCTGAGCACAACCATCTGCAGGTTTGGACTGTCCTTTCAGTCTGGCAAAGTCACAAAGCTCCTCCACCTTGTGCCCTTTTTTCCTACCTTGTCGCATTTTGAGCTGACTCTTCAAGACTCTGTACACCTACTTCTTGCTTCCTGCTGTGTCTCAGTTGTTTTGATTCCCCATCTGCTGTGTGCTGCTGGCGGTGCTGCTGCCCTGCACTGTCTCCTGCCATCTCCTCTTTCCATGCTCGTACACAGAGAGCTGCTCTCCTAAGACGAGGTTGTGTCCCTGCCTAAGGTCTTCCTGGAAACTTGTTTCTTCCAAACACCTACCAGATAACTCAGGAGATGAGCTTTTACTTCCTCTTCTTATCTATCTATCTATCTGTCTGTCTGTCTGTCTATCTATCTATCTATCTATGTTGAAGAATAGAAAGATCTTTGTTTTATTTTCCCATGCACTTGCTTTTTGCTGAGTTTCCTGCTAAATTCCCAGTGCTGCTTGGGCCTTTCCCTTCTGTCCTGCCTCCTCGTCTTGTTACCACCCACTCCTTAGATCATGGTTGAAATTAGCTGGTGAGAACTGCAGGGCAGGGTTGATTCCTCTCCTCTCTGTAGCAAGGGCTCCATAAGGTTTTAAGTTGTTAAAAAAAAAATGAAAACAACAAAATAAGCACTTCTGATGGTGAAACCACGGTAGGAAGGCCAGGTACCCATGGAAAGTGCTGCTGAAGGTCTATAACGGAACCAGCAAGAGCTCACGTGGCACCAAAGCCTTGTGTTCCAAGTAGATCATTCTGTTTGCTTTTGTAACTGTCTTTAATGACAAATAGTCTTTAGGATTAAATATGAGACTCCTTTATGGAAAAAAAAAATCTTGTGAACATTGCATATAGGAAAATGCAATGATTTTATGGCACAGTGTTTTCTGTATCATTTTTGCTTGTTTTAGGAGAACTAAATAATGATAAACATAGTCATGGAAGTGTTTAGTTTTAGTAAGATGATGATGATCTGTTAAGGATATGTTGGAAATGTTAATATTCATCCCTAAATGATAATAATATTTCCTGTTTGGGACGAGTAAGTTACTTTAGGTGCCCTCAGTGCAGAGTTAACATGCCATGGAGTGGCATCCCATCGATATTTTCAAGACTATCCCTAACTTTTTTTTTAAGACACAAGGTGCCATGCCTGTGAGGAACAGTGGGTGTTCCCAGTGCCATGAATTGATGGTGGGGGTGAAAGGTGACTTGCTGAGCTGAAATCATAGGCCTGAGACTCCAAGATCTGGTCTGCTTTGCATCAGGCACAAGCAGTATGTGCAGTGCAGTCAGGTTAGCTAAACTTTCTCTGTTGGAGATACTTTGAACTCTGCAAGGGAGAATTTCTGTTGCAGGCAAGCCATGTATATAATAAAAAATCATAACTGTGTCCAGAAATGAAACAGCCAAGTTTATGATAAATCCTGTCAGTTCAGAGCAAGTCCCCAGCCCATGAGTATTCTTTGCCATAAAATAAATGCTGATAGGTAATAGATGAAACAGTGTGAACTTCTCGCTTGGTGGCACAAATCTGTGTAGCATAGCCTGGGAAAACAACTCTCCTAACCAGTTCCTGTTGGCTTCAGTCTATTTGAACATATGTATTTTCAGGTGTCAGTTCTGGTAATGATATGCTGCTTTTATGACTCTTCCTCATAGGAACCCAGGCAGAAGGATGTAGTTTTCCTCAGACATGGCAATTTTTTAGTCTGTCTTTATGTTTTACATTTTAGAATGTAATAAGATTCAAATCCTGCCACTTGAGCGTTCATTTAATTCATATTGTTACTTTCCACATTGGTAATACTCTGGATTTTTTTTTCCTTTTTTTTTTTTTTTTTTTTTTTCTTTTTTTTTTTTTTTTTTTCTTTTTTTAATGCCTTTCATCCCAAGATGATTTGGCCCGATTCCCAGGTACAGCTTAGCAACACTTAGCATAAGACCAGTAAAAGGAAGTAACGGGGAATTTCATGCAGTTCTTGGCTGGCTGTCAGTTCAAATGCACCTACAGTTGGAGCATCCCCGGCCCGTGAGCCCCTGCTTCCTGTGGCTGTGACTGCCTTATGCAAGGCTCCTGTCTTGGCTACAAATCCCTCTCCCTTTCTCTTACCCCCCCAGAACAATCTCTGTTGTCTCCCAGTGTTTATCTGGGAGAGATGATGAATCTTTCCTAAGAGAGAACTTGGCAGGACATATGGGGGCTTGGGGCTGGGGCCGGGGCCATTAATCTTATGTTATTTGCTGTTGGATCACAAACATGCACTAGGCTGAAGCACACACTTCCGGTTTTGTATCTCCCTGAATAGGTATGTGTACAATTTTAATTTCTTTTTCTTATCTTCTGACGTTCACAGTAACTCAATTCTCCAGTTTGCTAAACAGGGCAAGGTTTCAGTTTCTTTTTCAGCAGCCAGAATATTTTTCAAACTTTTATTCCGAATGTTGTTTCTTCTTTGGAGAGACTCTTGGACTTTGAAACCTGTTCTCATATGGAAAGTCTTGCCTGTCTGGAAATCTGTTCTGGCTTGCTTTGCTGTTCAAAGTGCTGTTTCGTGGTTCATTTTATGTCTCCTCGGAGACATTTTGTCAGAATTTTGCTTATCTACCAGTATTGCAAAATGATCCCCCATCTTAGGCAACCAATCACTTCCTCATCCTCTTCTCATTGGTCTTTAAAGCAAAATGGAAATTAAACTCTTCCTGCTGTTACACAGGCTGGGGATCTGGCTTTCACCTTTGGACTGTGGGCAGTATTAGCCGTGCTTGCACAAAAACTTTGCAGGAAGAGGAAACCTTGCTGAACTGTGCATAGTAAAGGGTTAACACATGTCTGAGGGAGAGGGGGAGAAAATCAGGATGGCTGGATTCTGCCCCTTTGCTAAGTGGCTGCTTTTTCTGAAGTATGTGGAAGACAGATGAAAAACCTCAGAGTTGCCCTGAATTATCTTCCTGAGCATACAGCTCTCTCTCTTTGTAGTTAAATATGACAGTTATAGCGCAGTATTTATGCACAGTCAATAAATCAGTTGAAAACATGCTGCAGTCAGTATCCCTAGTCTGTTCTTCATATTTTAGCTGAAAATGGAATTCCTGAATTTGCTAAAGCTGTGAAAAGAAATTCAGGTGCACATCTCCACCAGAGACTTATACAAAGTATGATGGCTCACAGAACCCAGGGTTTGCTCCTCAGCTTCCATTACTGTCCTCCCGTCTGCAAACACAGATTCCTGAAAAGCAGCAAAAAGGCAAATTTTGGATCAGGCTTCAAGCTCTTGAATGGAATCATTGCAGAAAGGAGATGGAGCAAGCGAAAGGGGCAGAAATCTTTAAGGGTGAGATGCAATTTCATGGAAGTTTGTAGGGTGGTTACAAAACAGAAAAAAGGTCCTGGAAAACACTGGTTTGGGGGTTTTGTTTGTGTTTGTGGGTTTGGTTTTTTTTTTTTTTTCTGTTTTGTTTTTCCAGAAGGGGCTGTGTGACACACTGGCAGAAGCAGCCTGGCCTTTTCTAGTGTCTGGCTTAAGAGCAGCTAACTGCTGACGGGGGAGAATATTTTGCCCTGATGCAGCACACAATATCACAGAACTTGAATTTGCTCAGCTTCTGCCATCTTGAATATAACTGTGAAGGAGCTGTTATTTAGAACAATTTCTTACCTTCCACACTCGGGTCCAGCTGCACACAAATTCTTTAAGTTAACTGGGGATTTCACCTTTCTGAAAGGGACAGCATAGATCTATCATTGCCTAAGAGCTAAACCCTTATGAATTCTTACTGTGCTACTGAAAAACGCATCTTGTTTTTCAAGATGTGTGGTGCTAAGTCCCTTAGCTCTGGTGGCAGCCCCTTGTTTTGTGTGATAGGGATCATACCTCCCAGCTCACGGCATGGATTAATCCATATTTTTGCAGTGATTTAGCAGTGACCATTTCTACTCTGGCTGGAAGCATTTTAAATTAAGCAGGAAAGTCATCAGGGCAGCTGTATTACATGACCAAGATAGGGAGCCACTGCAGCAGAGGGAGGTTTGAAGGGTTTAACTGTTGATCCAGATTTTAAGTAGATAATTTCTGACTAATGTATCCAGTGTGCCCCAATTTCAGATGGCTAATCAGTGCCAAAGCTAAGCACCTTTGGTGCCTAAAGCAGTATGGCTTCTGTCTCACAGGTGCATTACTTGTTCAGGGCAGAAAGCAGCTAAGTGAGAAAAAAGTAAGATGAAGCAATATAAAAGTGTTAAGAAACAAATTGTTAGTGCTAAAATCCTGTTGGTGGCAACAGCTTAGATGTTAAGCTGTGTTAGGACAAGAAAGAGAAAAATAATATTTCATCAGCTCAACAGGGAAAAATACCACTGATCTATTTGGTTCAAAATTTGACTAGAATTATTAATCCAGAATTATGTTCCTTTTCACTGTGGGATAGAATATTTACATAGAAATTATTTCAAAATATTTAATTATAGGAGAGCTTAACCTGCTCTAGCTGTTGTAATTAATTTCCCCATAAAGACAATTTCTTTAACTATTCCCATTGAAAAAATGTAGACTAGTATATTTTCAATTAAAAACCAAGAAAAATTTAAACTTTATAGAGGTGAGGAATGCCTGCTGCCACAGCTGCTAGATAGTCAGCACTGCAAACACAAACTGTACGGAGGAGGAGCAAAAGCCACTCTAGCTGCATGCATGCATGTTAGCAACCATGGTGTCTGTAATTTCAGGAACAAAAAATATCCCATTAAACTAAATAGATATCTTCCATTGTGACTAGATGATCGCTAGACTTTAGCTGTTGCAGTGTCCAGCTGAAACAGGATCAAAAAACCAAGATCCTCAAGAGAGAAAGAGGGAGAGTATGTGAACCTTGCCTGCTGCTGCCCTCGGAAAGGTCAACTTGTGAAATGGTAAACAAAAGTTTCATCTTGACCTTTAAATACTATATTTGGATGGGAAAGAAGTAGCTTTTAGGTATCTGATGGTCTGGAATTAAAAAAAAAAAAAAAAGAGGATATAAACTTGTAACTGTTTCACATTTCATACAGCCAGTCAAGGAGGCTGCTGGACATGGGGCTGCTGGGTTGCCAGCTGGAATTGGCTGAGGTCAGCTGGAGGCAGAAGGGAGTCTCTGACCTCATCTGGTTGACATGAGAGCAATTCATAGGTGGCCTCATCAAGTTCCCGGTGCCAGGACCTGGCAGTATTAGGTGGCATCTTCTACCAATAGTTCATTTTCCATTCAGGCCTTTGAAAATCCATTCCTGTCCAAGAGTTATCTTTCCAGACTAACATGCAGTGGCACAAAAATACAGTATCTGTATTTTTATCTTATCTATAGAGATTCAAATCCCATTTGTTTCAGTTTGGCTCCATTCATGTGCACTAATCATTGCATAAAAATATTTATCTGTTTATGCCTCCTGGCATTTCTGGTACGATTGTTAAAATTCAGAAAATTTAACTGCAGACACACATGCACAACTTCTGGAGGGCGTGGATAACTATTAATTTCAACTATTAATTTACCTACTTTTGGTTAAATAGGATGAATTAATGAGATGTTATTTGAAAAGTATCTGAATTTTTTTTGAAGACAGACTTGTCTCTAAAGCTGGTATAGAGACTGCAGATCCTGTCAGCAGGTGTTGGGCATTTTCTAATTACAAAAGGGATGAGTACCTGCCTGAATTAAATGAGTTTACATTTCTGATTATTTTGATCAAAATGGGCTGTGGTATCTCTATCAACACCTGTATTTCATCATGCTTTGTAATGGGGCATTAGAATTCACCTATGACTTTGTGCAACAACAGTATTGTCCAAGTGCTTTACAAAAATGGAGTGAGAACTGAAACCGATTCTTGCCTGCTGTTGAAATGAATGGCAAAAACATGTATGGAAAAAGTCTCTGAATTTAAAAGCACTGGAAAATATTATCAGTTGCTTTATTATTTTAAAATAAGATTCATGTTGGCAGCGCTGCTTTTGTGTGTTTTGGATTTACTCCTGGAAGCAAATAAGCATTCTTGAGTGGACATAGTGCTAAATACTTCCTCAATCTCCTTCCCCTTATCTGGTTGCTGTCGGTGGTGGCTGCCAGGCCCATTGGAGCAGGACACCTTGAAGAGAAGGCTCAGGGGGGACCTTATTTCTCTCCAAAATTGCCTGAAAAGAGGTTGTAGCAGGGTGCAAATTGGGCTCTTCTCCCAGGCAACCAGCGGCAGAACGAGGGGACATGGCCTTGAGCTGTACGGGGAGGTTTAGGTTGGACAGTAGGAGGAATTTCTTCACAGAAAGGGTGATTAGAGGTTGGAATGGGCTGCCCAGGGAGGTGGTGGAGTCACCGTTCCTGAGGTTTAAGGTTTAAGGGAAGACTGAATGTGGCACTCGGTGCCCTGGTCTGGTTGAAAAGGTGGTGTTGGGCCATTGGTTGGACTCAACCATTCTCAGAGAGACTTTCCAGGCTAATTGATTCTGTGATCCCTCCTTTCAGATAATCTTTTTTATTTATCGGGGCGTAGGAAATATTGCAGGGTGTGTGTATTTTCAGTTTTGCCACAATAAAGTTGTTGCCATCCTGCCTTGATCCAGGTACACTGAGGTGCCCTGTCAGTGTGTGATGCCCAGATCCAGGCACCGCCTGTGGGAGATGGCTGTCACCTGACCTGGGAAAGGATCGCACGTGGGGGGCTGGGGATACAGTGCTTTAGTGAAATCTCTGGAGACCAGGAACGGGGGCGATTATGTCACCGGGTGAGCAGCTGAGAGGCTTCGCTCGGCTCCCTGGGACCAGCACACAGCTCCTGCACACTCCCCTCAGCCCCGCGGGGCTGCCCAGCCATCGAGGGCTGAGCGGGCTGAGCTGAGGCGGCGGCGCGGTGATTCAGCCGCGGGTACTGGGAGGTACAAGGGACACACGGTGCGATCCGGAGCGACCCTGAGGGGGCCGCCCGCGAGCGGCCGGGCGGGGCGGCCCCTGGAGCGCGGG
Source organism: Acrocephalus scirpaceus scirpaceus (assembly GCA_910950805.1). Classification (NCBI taxonomy): domain Eukaryota; kingdom Metazoa; phylum Chordata; class Aves; order Passeriformes; family Sylviidae; genus Acrocephalus; species Acrocephalus scirpaceus. Next base: position 75,018,908 of record OU383776.1, read on the forward strand.
GCGGGGGACCCCGCAGAGGGGCGGGTCGTGCGCTGTGTGTGTGTGACAGGTGCGGCGCGCGCGCGCGCGCTCCCGCCGTCACCCCCGCGCCCCCCTCTTCCCTCCCCCCCCGCCCCGCGCGCGCCGCCATGAATATGCAAATATCGGTATAATTGCCAGCCAATGGCGTGCGCGCTGGTCACATGGTGCTGGTGGAGGCTCAGGGAAGAGAAGTTGAGTCCGGGCGAGCTCGGGCAGCGCCGCCAGAGCCGAGCGAGCCGCGGGCGAGCGCCGCGCCTCCTCCGCAAGGAGCCCGCCGGCCGGGGCTCTGCCTGGACCATGCCGATCCTCCTCTTTCTCATAGACACGTCCGCCTCCATGAACCAGCGGGCGTACCTGGGCACCAGCTACCTGGACATCGCCAAGGGCGCCGTGGAGATCTTCATGAAGGTGAGTGCGCGGCGCCGGGGGAGCCGCCGCCCCCCTCGCCCCCGACGCCCCGCTCACGCCGCTTCTCTCCGTTCTCTCCGCAGCTGCGGGCCCGGGACCCGGCCAGCCGCGGCGACAGGTACATGCTGGTTACGTTCGACGAGCCGCCCTACTGCATCAAGGTAATGAACCCCCCCCCGGCCGCCTCGGCTCCGCGGCGGGGCCGCCCTTGGCGCGGCGCGGCCCCGTCCGGCCCGGCGGCGGCAGCAGCAGCCTGTGAAGATGGCGGACATTTTGCTTTTGTATGGAGGAGAGAGGCTGAGGGCGCTGCTGAGATGGAGGAGGAGGGGGGAGGAGACGGGCGGGCCGTGATTCACCGCCCCGGCGCAACGAGGGGCGGCCGCGCTCCGCCTCCTGCGGGCGGTGGCTCCGCGGGGGCCATCACCGCGCTCGAGCCCCGCGCAGCCGTGAGACCCCCGGGACACGCGGGCAGGGTGGGGCAGGCAGCGCCCGGCCCCGGCGGGCAGGGCAGGCCGAGCTACCCCTCACGGCCGCGCGGAGCCCTGGCGCGGGCTGTGGGTGTGGGACAGCACCCGCGGCTGTTTCCGCCCCTGCGATTTAAGAAGTGTTGGGGTTGTGTGTCCCCCTGGCCCCTTCCCCCGCCCATTCATCCTGCTGAGCACGGTAGCCTGCACCGGTTCTGTGGAAGGTGCTCGCAGCCGCCACTCCGTGCAGGGTTGTGGTGAGCTGGATGTGGAGACATCGAATCATCAAGGTTGGAAGACACCTTTAGAATCACCAAATCCAGCCATCAACCCAGTACTGTTATTGTAATTCTTTAACTGTGCCATCCAGTGCCAGCCTCTTAAACACCTCCGGGGCAGTGACTCCACCGCCTCACTAAACAACCTGAGCTCCTGAATCATGAAAATTTTCTTCATAATATCTAATCTGAATTTCCTCTGTCCCAGTTTAAGGCCATTTTCTCTGGTCCTCACTGCAGGCACAGCAGAAGAGACTAGCCCCTATCTCACTGCAGCCTCCTGTATAGGAGTTGTAGAGACTGATGAGGTTTGCCCTGGGCCTCCTTTCAAATAAACAAGTCTGCCTGGCTGGCTCCTTTTGTCCCTGTTTTCTCATTCCTCGAGTTTGAGGCAAGTACGGCCATGCCGTTCTCATGCCATCAGCTGCACCACGTGGTTTAGGCAAAAGTAAAAAAAAATTGTGGTGCTGCATCCCTTATGCTGTAGGCTTCAGCTTGCTGATGGAAACATCCCAACTTGAAATAGTTAGGTAAAGTGTGTCACAGAAAGCATTGCTGAGGAAGTTTTAGAATCCTCCTGAGTAGTCCTGGATTATGACTACATTTGCTCAGAGTAATACTTATAAATACTTATAATACTTATAATATTATAATATATATAATACTTATATATATTACTTATATATAAGTAATACTTATATATACAAGAATATATCAATATACATAAGTAATACTTACAATACAATATTGTTGGACTGTAGACCCATGCTAGGAAGGCCAAAGAAGTTCATGTACAAATACATTGTTGGTCATCCTAGAGAAGAAACGAAAATATTCTCTAGATCTCCCAGCTAGAACTTCTTCAGACATTTTAAAAGTAAGTGGGCTCACTGGTGCTGTGAGCTTTTTCACATCTTTGATAATGAGGAAATGCAATTATCATGGGCTATGAATCTTGGCTCCTTTCATCAGGAGTAAATTTACACAGCTTTCTGAAGTGACAAGTCATAGAGTGAGTAAGTATTTATTGTTTGGTATTGCACCTTTCATTTCCTCAGAAGAAGGTGTGGAAGTCATTTCTGTGAATTAAAACCATCCTTGACTTACAGAACCTTACTGTCAAGAAACATACATCTCCTTAGGAGACATGTTTTTTAGATGCAGTGCATGCACCATATGCCCCATCCATATTAGTGGCTGGATGTAAACCCCAGATCTTTGTTATGCCAGTGTTAACTGGATTTCTCGTGTTCTAGATTTCCTTTCTCCTGGTTTTGTGTCAAATATTTTACAAGTGTATCTTATGTTTGAGAAATGAACTTGCTCCCTGCAGTGACTGCAAGCATCCTGGTGATTTAATAAAAAAATGACTTTGCTGCTGGAGGTCTGTGTGGTAATGCTACAGGTTATTACCACATCTATACTCGGATTTGCTGAGGAAAATCCTTCTGTTTAATGAGCACCCATGTACATTCTGATGTGCTAATGAGCATCTGACTGTTCACAGTTTTAGTAAATAGTAATTGAAATAAATAGGACTGTGATACCAGTCATAGCATTCAGTCATATTTAATATACATTAAATAGCCAAGGGAAATAAAAAGTATTGTGATCCTTGTAACTCTAATGTCTCTTCTTAGAAATTTATATTTCTGCCTTTAGCATGCTGGTTTTTAAATTGGACTTTAAACAACCTTAAAATATTTTTTCAAAAATTAGTAACTTTTCTAGGAACAGGCTGCAGATTCAATAAGTACCTGATTATAGTAATTATGATCAGAAGTGCAGCTCAACTATCGCGTAAAGACTTCATGGCATAAATGAGTGTTATTGGGCTGTCATCATGTTTGTTCCTTGAGCAGGGAAAGCCTCACAGCAGTAATGACTCCCTGTTGGAAGACTTGTTTTCAAGACCTTCACTGGTATTTATGATGTTCCCTCCATTGCATTTTCTAACAACCACAGTTGTGCCAGGAAAACTTCCTGGTCTAGGCCAGATTCTCTGTCTTACAGAACAGGCTTGTAAAAGACATAAAATGTGGTTTCTTTGCTAATGCTGCTGCCGTTATATAGTTTATTTCTCTTAATTTAGAGAAGGTGAAAACAAACTTGGCAAGTGAATGTATTTTGCAGGCTTGCTTTCCAAGTATGTGCAGCAGTGGCTGCTTTATCCTCTTGTTTTCGTTCTGATTTATACTAATTAAATTACATAGTCTCTCAGATAGTTTACCAGTGAAGCACTTGAGGGAAATCATCTGGTGGTGGAGTTGAGACCACCTAGGAGGCAGAGGAATTACAGGAGCTTGAGCTTTGGAGCAGGAGTAGCTGAAATAGGTGCTTTAGGTTGTTTTATTTCAGAATTTGTTTGCCTGTAGCATTAAAGTATTTAAAACCAACAGCACTAGTTCACTTTTGATGGACAAGAATATATCAAGAAAGTATTATGCATACATATTGTATTGTGCTAAGTGGAAGGATCATGCTGTTGCACAAATTATTTGCCAAAATCTGTGAAAGTAAGGTGATATTTTTGAAGCAGGCTTTTAGTATAGATGGTTTGAAATCATTTACAGGACCTGTTGCTTCTGTTTGACTTCTTATAGCCCTGTGTGCCATTTTTTAGAAATAGAATTATTTAGTCTCTCAGTTTGCAGTGGGGTTCTGCAAAGAGTCGTGATGACAAGTGTCTAAAGAGGAGTCAGGGTGCTCTCTTGGGAAGGTGGGGATGGCAGGAATCTCAGCCCCACTCTGGCAACAGATGCCTCTGGAACCTCATCAGCTGTTCAGCTCCTATTTGTTACATAAGGTATAGGTGGTGGTTTGTGACAGCAATTATGGTGCAACAATTTATAATGCTTACTTTGTTTCCAAAATACTCTACAGTAAGAGACAAGTATTTAATATTTTAAAAGCATGTTATGAAATGTATTAGCCTTGTAATTGCCAAGTGATGTGATCCTGTATAGGTCAGTGGAAAAATACCTGTACATTCCATTGGATGTTGGATCAAACTCTAATTTTATGAACTGCAAGGGAAAATGAGTTTGTTATTTCATGAAGTAAGAAAACCTATTTAGTGTATTTTTTAGATTAAAATTGTGATAGGGTGCTATCAAGTGAGTCTGTCTTAGTGGCATGTTAACATGCAAGTGAGCCAGTCTGTTCTGGTGTTTGGGTAACTGATTTTGGGTATTTGGAATGCATGGGAAGGTAGTAATACGTATAGCAAAGCACCTTTGTGAAAGATGTCTATTACTATTAAAACATCAGTGCTTAAATTTAGGTATGGGAGGAATTTATTCCCAGTGTGTATCCAGTTGGGCAAGAAAAATGGGTTCAAGAACGGCCTTGCTGCCTGGCAGGGTATGTGACGTTCCTGGCCTTCTGGCTAAGAGAAGTGCTTTGTCCTATTCGGGAAATACAGTTCCTGATGTGTCCTTGTTTTGAGGACTTTATGTCCATGGATTGCTGGAAGCCAGATCTTGCTCCATCCCAGCCACGTTGTGACCTGGTGCTGCAGCACCTCCAAGCCTTGTGTGCCAGCCCCACCCTTCTCATCCTTCCTGCACGAGGTGGCTGATCCAGAATGCCTGGGCAGGAGGGTGGGAGCAGGCCAGGCATGTTAACTGACAGTTCTGCACAGCGTTTCCTGAGCTTCCAGAGTTTGCAGGTCAGGGGCCTGTGATGAGCTGTTGGTATGGCTCTCATGGTCTTCTGTGGTTTTTTTCAGATATTTACCCAGTTGATTTTTTTTTCCTGAAATCTATCAAATATAGATGTTTCTCTGTATGTAAGCACATGTTGTGGTGTAAGTAGGCAGAATCTTAAGCCATTTTGGTTTTTTTGGGGTGGGAAAGTAATGGTGCTAGAGTAAAAGTATGGGGAAAAGAGAACAGTCTTCTCACCTACCCTTTTCCCCCAAGCTTTTCCTATTTTCCAGTGATGTTTCAGCAAGATCTATCTAGATTTGTCTGAAAATGGAGCTCATGCCAAAATCTTAACCTAAAGAGTTTTTGAAAAGGAGAGCAAGGCTTAACTCTTCATTTATTTTTTTCCATTCTCCATTTTTGTGAAATCTTACATCCTGCAGTTGGTGGTTTGCTTGTGGATTTGGGCTGCAAATGGTGAGTTCAGGCCTAGACCAAAAACACAATGGTGGCCTTATGTGAAGTTATTGATTAACTGGACTGCCCTGTTCCCTTGTGACTGATATCTGGCTGCTGACAGTGATATGGCCTTTCCTCAGGGCTCTAGGAGTATTGTTTATGATCTGGTCACAGAAATAGGACTTCTGTTTTATGTTATTGTGATACTCTATCGTCTGACCTTCATAAATGATCTGGTCACCAGTGAGAGTACTGAGAGAACATAAGTTATATTCTGAAGTACATATTTTCCTCCTTCTGTTGTGTTACACTGAATTCAAGAGTCAGCTGTTACTGCACTGCAGAAATAGGCTCCATGAATTTGAGTGCAGAAATATGTACATAGCTGTCTAAGAAGTAGCTCAAGTTACTTTATACAGTGTGTATGAAACACTGCACTGTTTGAGATGTGCAAATTGGGACTGATGGATAGGATGCCTTCCAGTTCCGCTGCTGTTCCCTGCTAGCCTGAACATATGTTTCAGTGCTAAAGAGCTCCCTTGTGGAAGCAGCTCTTCGTGATGGACTCTGAGCAACCTCTTGTTTTATCCCCTGAAATTCTGGAATTGGATTGGGATGTCTTAGAGGCTGGAGCAGGAATTTGTAAAAGGCTTTTTTAAACATCTGTCAAAGAGTACTTATTGTATATAAATAACCAATTTATGATATTGAAATAGTGCCTCAAAACTGGGAATTCATAAGTCCCACTCGAGGAGACTAACTTCGCTGTCTTTTACTTCAGTGGCACAGAAGCTTCTGCCAGCATTTTTTAATTTTGCTTTCATGGAGAACCTGTGCTTCTGCAGAACTGAACCGATTACCACTCACTCTGCACAGGGCAGAGGCAAATGAATAGGCTGGGCTGCAGAAAGAGATATGTGAAATATGTTTGTTTCTGGAAGAAATTAGATCAGAGCTCCTGACCCTGAGCTGCAGGGAGAAGGAGAAACCCAACCGTGAAACCTGTTGGGTTTGAAGCAAAGATCTGCAGGAATGCTGCCTGAGGTGGTAGGAAATGCATTAGTGTGTTTTTTCACTGTTGTGAAGGAAGAAAACCAGAGGAATACCTAATAAGCTTAACTGTAGCTGATCCACAGAATAAGCCTAAGTTGATTAAGTTTTTACAGGAACCTTGAGACGTTGAGACACTGAAAATCATCGGGTTTTATATGTAAAAGGTCTGACTTTTGGCAAGCATGAGTACTTGGTGATCTGGCCTGTGCTGTGGAAGGAGTGGTGTGAACAGCTGGGAGTACACTTGGAGGTTTGCAAGCTGGCAGTAGGGTGTGCAGGCAGAATTTTTGGTGCAAGGCAGATAGCAGCTGCAGGGGCAAGAAGGGAGGCTGCTATCCGAGAGGTGCAAAAGGGAAAGAAAGCTGAGGTCAGTGGGAGAGGCCTATCTTTCCAGAAATGCTGTTATTGATGTACATGCTTAGTGAACCCACTAGCCAACCATTGTTGAAAACGGGTGCTGAATGTAGTACTAGGGACTGGATGAAATGTAAGCAGTACACACAGAGTCTGTTCTTGATAACTAATTCAGGAGACTATATTTTGTACTTGTTCAGTGTAGAGAGATAACCATTCCTGTTCTACCACAATACATTTTTTGGGTCAGTTACAGCAGTATTTTTATTTCTGAGCACCAACATCTTCCATTGCCTGGGAAGTACTACACACACACACCTCTCTTCCATGGTGCTTGCTTGAGGCTTTGTTGTGAAATTTGTGTGTTTTCAGGTGACTGTCTTCGAGCAGAAATGACTAGCAGGTTAAAGCCAGCAATTGCTTTTCCTCTGTTAAACCCAATGACTTAACAAAGAGAAACAGAAGTCAGTTGTTTAAGAAACACTCATGCAAATCCTGGTCGTCTAGTTTTATTTGAAGGCAAAACAAATTCAACTCAATACCATTTGGGAATAACCGTCAAACAGTTCTTACTTTTGATTTAACTGCTTTATCATCACTCAAGTCTGACTGAAGAATGTGTACAAAATGTTCCTTTTTTTTAAATTAAGCATCTATTTTGAAATTGGATAAGTAAGGCCATAGGCAGAAGATTCTTGTTGGTGCAGGTGGTAGGTTTGTATTTTACTTACTGCAGTGCATGTCTCTCAGGACTTGAAAACATCTAAAAATCTATTTTACTAAAATCTTAAGAATTGGCATCCTTGCAGCAAGCAGGGAAGTACTGTAGCCCCTTTCAGCTTATAAAGGTACTAAATTGGTTCCTACAGAGAGTGTCCTTTAAAAAGCACATTCCAACTCCAGAGAAACATCATACTGGGTAATGTAAAACACGTTAAAATGCTTTTAAATGTGCATAAGCATGCTGTCTTACTTTTTTGTGTCCTGGTTGTGAGTAGTTGTGGTGAGCATCCTCTTCCAGGAACTGGTGTAATGAGGACAGAACATTACAATGAGGAATTTTGTGAAAAGTAATGTAGCTTTTCTTTTAAAAAAACCAAAGCAGTTATAATCAGGATGATTCATTCCTCTTAAAGGAGTACTTTTGTGCCCTCTGAAATTGAGGTATTTTGTAAAAAATCAAATTCACACAAGAACTTAAAGGTAGTGGTTAAATTTTTGAAAGGAATTGATTTAAATGGACAGTTCAGAAATTCTTGATAGATACAAGGGACTGAATGCCTAGCTGTCTTTTTTATTATTATAATTTTGAAGGAGTTAAGTACTTGAACTTGTGCTTCCACCTGCTGCCTTTCTTCATGGAAGGGTGAGGATGTATTGCTAGGTTAATTCTTAATGAAAATATTTTAACTGGTTCTGCTCCTACAGGAATCTGCAAAGTAAAAGCTTGCTTTTTCATGTGAGGTGGGTTTCTGCTTTGTAGTATACAAAAGATGAGATGCCAAAGCCTTGAATGGAAACCATCTTCTGTTGTCCATAGCCACCATAGCTATTTATATTTTCAGCTTTTTATTTGGTTCTTTATTTGGGCTTGGACACATTCAAAGATGTAAGCCCTTAAGACTACAGGATAAACTAGACAAAAGTAGATATGTTTGCAATAAGAGGCTTAACTCATCCTCAGTGCAAAGGTCACTTTTATTTTAAAAATAGAAGCTTAAAAAACAGTTGAGTTGCATCTCCCTAGTTGTATTTTTATAGGGAGATGTTCTGTAAGGAAGAAAGTGCTTTGTGAAGTTGGTGGTTCCTGCCACATGGAGTCTTTATGGCCTGCCTCTTCCCCCTTTGTGCTGTTATTATTTTGAGTTTCACTTAGGAGATTTTAAAAAGATATCTTTTTTGTTGGTATATAGATGTAAGAGGGCCTGGGCCTTGTACTCTGGCTGTGTGGTGTGGCTAAAAATAGGCACAAAGTACATCTGTGATACCTTGAGAATGGGCATTCATTTTTTTTTAAATTTGATGAGAACTAATATTGCATTAAGTGCTGTTTGGCTCACATTTTAACAGTGGAAAAAGGTAATTAAGATTGCAGACACTTCTACCCTGTTCACCCTTGCATATTTTATAACAACTTGCCAGGAGGAGCTCTGATTTGCAGCAGTAATGCAACAATGATGTTTTGAGCTTCCTGTGATCTAGAAAAGATGTAACTTAGTGCTCTTACAGTATTCTCATACCTCAGGCAGCTGGGATCCAGTGGGAAAAAGCACGTTCTGTGCTGTGTGACCTGTGATCTGGAGCTGAGTGCTTTTGGAGGGGGGAGGCAGTGCAACTCCAAGGGCCCTGTCAGAAGGTTCAGCCTTAGTGATTCTCTTCACTTACCTGTATTTTGAATGCCTGTATCCTTGATTTTATTTAATAACATCAGCTACCAACCTACCTCCCCACCAAAACCAAACCAAAACAAAAAACCAAAAAATCCTAACAAACAAAAGCACCCCCCCCCCAAAAAAAAAACCCAGGGAAAAAATCCCACCAAAACCCAAACCAATTAATTAAAAAAAAAAAAAAGGGAAAGAGCAGCTGGTGCTGTTCTGAATTATAAATGCAGATTGTCACTTAAGTAATGCACTCTTGTAGATTGAGTCTTGGAATTTTTTTTCTTCTTTCTTAAACTTTATTCTTACAGTGCACTTCTTAATAATGTAACTCTGGTGCTTCTACACCCCCCCAAAAGTATAGCAGGCAATAATTGAAAGGAATTTTTTTGCTTTGTATTTTTTCTTGTTAATTTCAGAATACTTAGAAAAAACGTAGCAATCAATTTCAGCTGTAAAAGCAGTATGTTCTAGGATTGAAGTTTTAGGAATGTGCCACAAAAAAAGCATATTCTTGTAAAGAGACTGTTACTGTACAGATCAGAACCTGTAGTTACCCATAGACTTGTATTGATCTCTATATTCACTCTGCAGAGCATTGAAAAAACAAAATTTATTTTGGTGTAAGAACTGAGATTGACAAGGATCTCTGAAACATGAACTGCTTATTGTCAGATAAGTAAACAAGTCTAGTTTTATTTTTAAATAGCTATTACTGTTTTTATTGTTTTTATCTCACAATTTACTTGGTTATGATTCTTTCCTTGTGTATCTCTGCAAATTTTGGGATAAGCAGCACTAGATTTGTTAAATGTTATTCTAGACTAAAGAAACTAACAGTTCAGAACTCCTTGATTTTACTTTTTAAAGATAAGGCAATTGTTGATTTGTCTGTGTTCTCACAGATGCTTTTAAAATCTTAAACGTGTGAAATAGTATTTAAAAAAGTAAGAATCTTGGTTAAGATGGATGTTGTTGAGCAATTAATTGGACAGAAAACAAAGATCTACAGTGTCCTTAAGCTGGTGTTGCCATGCTCTGCTTCTAAGTGAGTATAATGCATTAGCACTGGTCTTCATAGCTTGTTAATGGTTCAGCCAGTGAGTTTTGATTTAAAAAAAAAAAAAAATTAAGCTCTGCTTTGTGGGAGAATGTGCATCTGTTGAGGCAGAACACTTGGTGCCTTTAGCTGCTGCCAGGCCTCCTGATGGTGCTCCCAGGCCGGGATGTGGTGGGACCGGAGTGCTGGATCAGGACCATGTGCCCTGCACTCAGAGGGCCTGGCCTGGGGGAGCCTTCTCTAATCAAAAGAGCTTAAGCTCAGGTCTTTACTTTTGGTCCAGATGACTCTTGCATTAAAAAGAAATCCAACCTTCCCATCATCTGAAATAAAAATCTGACCAATAGTAATGCTCCCAGGGCCACCAGTGTTTTTTTGGCTGTATCAGGGTGAAGTTGTTTGCTAGACTGCCTAGTTGATATTTCAGTGAGTATATGAATTTAATGGTCATCTAAAGTATTTCCTCAGCAGTGCCTTGAACAGCATTTCAGACATTAATTGAGGAAAGCTGGTGATGAGATGATTCCTTCTAGATTTCCCTTCCTGAGTTGTGAAGTAAATTTGCAATACCTGTAGCACTTTCGTGTGCTGCTGTACTTCTGTGATGTGCTTTTGGAAGGAAGGAGGAAGGAATGTGGCAGTTCACAAAATAAACATGAATCACATTGTGTTGTTTCAGCTCTGGGATGTAAAGCTAGAGTAATAACATCAGTAATGCTCTTCCACTTATTTCCAAAAATGTCCAGTAGGAATCCCTCATGTTGATAGCACCTACTCTGTAACCTCTTAAATATTGTCTTTATTCCTTGTGACTTCTCTAGCCATGCTGAGTGTAGGAAGGGACCAGGAGAAGGACAGAGCTGGGGCTGACTGGTATTGAAAGTGTATTTGGTAGGCTAAAAGTGCAACAGGCACAGTGAGTAGCTGAAGATCTTTGACTGAAACCTCTACATTTCAGCAGTTGACTGCTCTACAGTGTTTGGATAAGATGCACCTACAATGGTATTTGTGAAATGACTGCTATGCTGCTGAACAGGAGCATGGAGCCTCCTGTTATGCTTACTGTACTAAGGCTGCAAACTGTGATTACTTCTGTGTTCCCTCTCCATTAAGCTGTTGTGTGAAATGTAGCTTGTTCTGGTTCAGCTCTGTACTGAAATATCCTGGCTTCTTGAGTGTTCCTCAGAATTAGGTGCTTTTTTAACTGGATAGTGTTTTTCTATTTCAATAAGAATGCTTTTTGGAACAGAGTGATACCATGATCTCTTGGGTATTTATACTTTCCTTTCTTCATGAGTTTCCTTTTATCGTTGTACAGGAAAAAGTACAGTGAGAGTAACTGTCAAAATACATGAAATAATGTTGACCAAAAAGCTAAATCCAGAGACAGGTTGAAGCAGGAGCAGCAGGTAATAAATAAAAAGGTAGTGTGGGCTTTTTTTTTATTTTATCTGCTTGGCATTGATTATTATCCCTTGGTTCTAAGCAGTTTCCAGCTTTGAGTTGTTCACACAGCATCTGCATTTGACATTCATATCGAAGAAGGTGCTGCTTCTCTCTAAATGGTGATGTTAACAAAAGGCCCCAGTACTCCTTTTGTAATTGGAACTTAAGAACGTCTCTGCTACTGTTTTGCAAGGGTGCTGTGCTTAAAGATATAATTGTTCTTAACATAAACATCTTGAATTCTTCTTGAAGGAAAAGCGTTTCTGTGTCTTACTTAATGATGAAGTCATCTTGAAAGGACAGTGAACCACCACATGGTGTAGTTTGACTGAGCTTTCTTTGGGATTTTTTATTTTAAGGTTTCATGGAGAAATACTTCTTTCTTTACAAGATGAAATTGTTTTCTGTGTAGCTGACTGCTTGTAATAAAAACTGGCACTTAGATACTGTGCTAGAATGCAGTTCACGTTCACTAATGTGCTTTAGAAAACATACTGGTTCAATCTGTCTTTAGAAATTATTTAGTCTGATGGGTGCAGGTACAGGAGAGTTCAACTTAGAAATGTGCAATTGAAGGGGATGTTCTGGCTGTCTCAGGTCACACTGCAGCTCTTCCTTGGAGTGCAAGGCAGAGATTGCTTTGAGGGGATGTGAAACTGGAGGATGCTCCCCAGGCACTGCGTGGTGAGTGTCCAGGAGGGGCCATAGTGTGGCTGTTGTGTCCCAAGGACAGCTGCCCTATCTGTATGCACTGCCCACGGGCCTGGAGTGCATAACACCTTCCCTGCACTGTTTCCAGCTGTGTAGGGAAAAATAGTGTGGGTGGGGGGAGGAGAGATTCTGTGTTATCAAGGTACATAGTGTGTCCCAGAGGAAAAGGAAGAATTGTGCCTGGAGCTGGATGGAGATAGAGGGCTGTGCAAAGTCACAGGTTTCTGTTAAAAATCTGGTGTCAGAGTGTATCAGCTGTGTGGGATCAAAGGAACCATCCAGGTTCTTCTGTTTTTAAGATGTGTTTTTTAATAAAGATATTTTAAAGCAGTTTATGCATCTGTGGTCTCTTGGAGACATTTTATGCATATTAAACTTTTGTGATGTTTTATTTGACTGGAATTTAAAGGCTTTTTAGAAAACTAAATTTTCAGAAAGTCCCCACTGGATTTAAAGAAGCACTTTTGATGGATAGTTTTCAGTTTGAGTGTCCTACAAAAGCAGCAGAAAAAACTTTACAGGCAGAAACAATTAACTTGATATTCACAATACTTAGCCTTAACACTCTGACTTGGTGCTCACTAGCTCTTATGTAAGCAGCACCAAGTGATGCTTCTGTAGACTCTTCACTGTACTTGACTGCTCTGTAGGATTATTGAGAGAGTAGTTTAAATCTGTGAGTTGGTTACCTGCTAAACTACTCCTCAGATGAGATCTGAGAAGGAGGCTCTTTGTTAAGCAGGGCTCACAGCAGACAGCAGTGTGCACCTCCTGGAGCAACCAGTGAGTCTTGGCTGCACCCTGCGTTCAGCATCCCCCAGTGATAAGCAGATTTCAGACCTGTGTGCCAGTATCGTTCTGTGCTGGAGCTGTGCTGATCTCAGATATGAGAGGTGGGTGCTGTGCTGCTCTCCTGTGCCAAGAATAAAGAAGAATTGATCTTGGGAGTTTCTTTGCTACGGGCTGTTTAGTGCTGTGCAGTGACAGGACCAGTGTGTTGCACAGAACAAACTAGAGAGTAGAAGTGCTGAAAAGAGAGGACAGTTTTGCAGCCAAAGGTGCAGAAAATGTGAGAGCTCTGTTGCCCCAAAAATGGCATTCATAAGTACTTGGAGGGGAGTCAATGTCTGTATCTCTTAGAGCTGTTTTTCTGCCCTATTTGCACAAACATTTCTGAGGATGAAATCAGTAGGTGATTAGGAGGTCATATGATCTTGAATTATTTTAGGACATGAAAAATTTTAAATAAAAATATATTTGGTGTTCATAGTGTAGTCAGTGTCTTTCTTCTTGTGTGGTATTTTTAGCTAGCAAACCTTTGATCAACAAATCAAACACATGGGGGTAGCGTGGACATTGGCTGCTCTGTAGTAACGAGCAGGCTAGCCCTGTCCTTCATGGGCAGGAGGACACTCTACCTCTTCCTGTTGGCTGAGTTTTATTGTGGGAGAACTGGGGTGACCAAGACAGTCTTGGTCTTGCTAAAACTCCTATCCCAAAGTTGGCAACGCTCAGAGAAGCTCAAGGCTGCATAGGAAGTTATTCTCTGCTGCAGAACCTACTGAGCAGTGCTGGGGCTGGGTTCAGGAGATTACAAAGAGGTGAAGATACTTTGGCATTTGGGAAGCAGCCCCTTGTGTTGTAGGATGTCCATAAGAATAATACACTTCTGTGCAAAAGAAGCACCTGCTTGACTGTGGCTCAGACATGAGCAGATCTGAGCTGTGATGATGTGTACTGTCACTAGTGAACAGAAAGGTAATGTAAAAATGAATCATTCTGGTGATTTGGGAGGCAAAGTGCTCTGCTAGTTTCACTGTCTTCCTATGTTTCTTGGAAATTCCATAGCAGGAGTTGTTTCAGATTTCAACGGCTGGATTTTTTCCTTATTTTTTCCAAATGATTGCCACTGACAAGCTAGGATGCCACAGGCATGTTGTCTTAGGTAGTCTGTTTTCCTAAGATGGGTGCATTTCATAATAGCTTGAATTACTGAGAAACTTAAATACTTCAAACAAGTTGTAATGTCTGAAATGCAGTTGTTCTTTCTAGGGAAACATTAGCAGAATTCTTAAAAATCTGTATGTTTGACTGAATATTGAGTACTTACTGTAACACAGGCTGTTGTGATTGGCATGCAGGATTGCAAATTGTCTTCTTGGCAGATTATTTTTAGTAATGTTGCAATTTTTGAATTAGATCTGAAAGCAATCCAGTGAACAAAAAGCTATGTAGTTCAGTCTTATGGCATTGCTTATTAGAAGTTCTAAAGACAAAGGCTTGCAGCCTCCAAAGCACCACATCCCTGGACTTCCTGAAGCTGGTAAAACTGGGAACTGCTTTGGGCCTGGAATTCTTGTGCTCTAATGCCCAGCCTTTGGCTCTGCCTCTTTTTTTACCAGCTGACCAAACTGTGCCAAGAAATAGTTGGAAAGAACAAAAGAAAAAAAAGCACATCACCAATCAAAGCCATAACAAACCAACAATGAACCAATAAAAAATCTACAATAAGACCAGTAAACCTGACAGATGAGCCAGTGTAGCTGAGATTTAAAGACCTGTGTGTTACATGTCTTCAAAAGTTGGTACTGTTTTAGTTGTATGTTGATATTGCCCCCTTTTATGTGATAAAGGTGGGATGGAGTGGTTTTTGTTTTTTAACTCTCACTACAGCATTTTATAAGATTTCCTTTCTAGCCTCTTGCAGCTAAAATCTTCTGTTTCTCCTGAGTCTTGAAGGTCTTTTTAAACTACTGACTCTGACCAAGATTTTCTTTTGCAGCACAACTCTGGTTTTTTGATGTTCAGTTAGTCCTGATTCTGCTTGGTCTAAAGAAGGCCTCCTTTTCTTCACTGTTTTTTTCACCTTGGTGTTTGAATTCTCATTAATCTGGGCCTTTCTCCTGCCAAAATAAGCGGTTTTGACCTTACCTGCTTCCTGAAGCAGCTGAAATACTTCTATAGCTGTGTGGTGAAATACAGAGCAGGGCATGGATTTGTCTGAAAACTAAGTCGCCAGAGAAAAATGTTACTTTTAAAGTATGTTATTTCTTGTCAGCATGATTTGCCCCTAAAGGCCGAATCCAGGAGCTGGAAGGCGGTGTGATGCTTCCAAATCTCTGGGTGGTTTGTAGGATGCTATCCAGAACTTGCAGAAGGCCAAATGACAGTGCATTTTTGCCTGTTGTTGGCATAAGCAGAGGGTGAAATTTTCGATTTTAGTACTTGTTTTTTCCTATCTTTGAAAGTCTTTTGGTATGTGCTTAGAGTCTAAAATTATTTGTTCATATAAATTATCAAAGGAAAGGCCAGTAACATACTGGCAAGGTAAAGGCTGCTCAGATTGCTATTAATAAATTCTAGGCATAAAAGTGACTAAGTTGGAATGTAATATTGAAGATTAGAAGAAACTACTCTCACTGTTCAAATTGGTTCATAAACAACTGAAATAACTAATATTTAGTTCTGACTTCCTAGTTACTGACCTTTAGAGGATATGTAGGAATATGCTTGTGTTTGGTCCTTTAGGGTTGTGGGGTTTTGATTGGGGATTTTTTTGGTCATTAGTGTTTCTCCTGGCAAATACAGCCAGGAGAAACCAGCCAACTACCCTCAGTAGTTTTTTTGTATGCAGCATTAATGGCAGTATTTTAAATTTAGGAAGGATTATTATTTAGTCATTTTAACGTGAACTCATTGTGCATTGCTTGGTGTTGGGTACTTGACTGTGTCTTGCCCTGATAATGTTCCTACTGTATATATGGAAAGGAGAAGGTACAGACTTCTTTGGGGCTGGAGTTTCTGTCCCTGAAATACATGTTTCATTATATACTTTGGCTTGAGTCTTTCTGGAGAAAAACATTTTATAGAAATACACTTTTGAGTCATTGATTTAAATGTTTTTGATTGAAGAATCTTTTGAGCATAAGGTAGAGGATGCAGTACATTAACTAATCAGACTCTTATTTAGAGCTGGATATGGAAATCTTGCATTTGCTGCTCTTGTTCTCATTATGAGAAGTTTTTTCATTTTACGCTGTTTATTTCAAGGGTACAGTTCTCCTTGGCCTTGTCTTTGAAGATCCTGTGAGAGCTGTAAGATGAAAAGCAGTTTTCTTGGACAGCCAACCACTGGTGACCAGCTGCTCCTTGTACCTTCAGCTTCCCTACTTCTGCCTGGGGAAATGGTACATGTTTTATTTTGCACGCAGTTGACCACACTGCAGCAAGATCAAACAGAGAGCTGGAAGCTGAGCAAACATTTTCACAATGGGAAAATAGCAGAATCTCCAAATATCACTGAAGACTCTTACTGTTTATTTTATAAAGAATACTCTTAAATTCATTGGAGTTCAAATCAAGAAATGTAGACTGGGAATAGTGTTTCCTTTGTAAATTATTTGTTCCCCCATGTGCTTTTGTAACAACTAACGCAAATGGTCTTTGCTGGAAAACACTTTTTGAACTCCAGCCTGGCTGTTCCCAAGAACATTGATGGACTCATTAATGAATGTTTTTGCCAGACAAAAGGGAGCAGTCTTACCTACATTTATGGGTCCATAGAATTCAGACAAAACAATTTTGGTAACTGTTCACTTAAAATTGTTTAAAAGAAGCTTTTTTAGGATAAGATAAATCATCTTGTTGGGATTTGGTGCTGTTTCACTCTGAAAAAATACCATTAACTAAGTCACTTCTACTCCAAAACAGTGACCCTATGCTTGCACTTCATTTTTGCCTTGAGCTGAGCACAGGTGTGGGAGGTTGCTGTGGCTCTGATGATGAGATGCTATATTTTAAGTTGTGGTTGTGTGTGAGTATTGGTAGTGTTTTACTGGAAATTACCTGTGTTTTTTGTGCTTCCAGGGCAGTTTAATCATAAAGCTGTCATTATGAAAGTCTTGATGAAAGCCTGTTTTTTCTTTGCCCCATTGCGGAGTTTTCTTTCTTGTATCCCTTGCATTAATCTCAAGCTTGAAGAACTGGTTAAGGGAGCTAAACTTGAGTAAAATGCTTTTGTTGTATCGTCTTATGATAATTCTCCATTCTGAAAAGAAACCCACCCAGCTTAGGCTTGTCAGCTCAACAGAGCTATTGATCATCACATGTCCTTTCTACTCGATTCTTACATTCTTTTATGGTTCTGAACATATCTATCCTAAGACCATTTACAGAGCCCTCAGTGTGTACTAAAGGTTGGCAATGGGATAGAGCTGCTTAAAAAAGCACAGGAAAATCCTGTCCTCTCGTGTTCTTGCACAGCTTGGCACAGCCAGCAGGTGGTTGCTGCTGAGCCCAGTGCACAGGGAAGAGAACCTGCTTCACCTGGAGGATGCGTTGCTCAGAGGTTGTCCCAGCAAAAGTCAGGCTGTCTGAAATAATGATCTCCATGTCTGCGTAGCTGGGATTCCTGGTGGAGCACAGGAATGTCTCTGGTGCCAGATGATAGTGAGCCTGGGTGAATAACTGCTTGCTTGCTGCAGGAGTGGCTTGGAGAGTATGGTGTAATAGCAAGGCTGAGAGTTATGGGAATGTTTAGGACTTCCAAGCTTTGGTTGTTTTAGCTGAGGCATCTTTAAATCCTGTACCAATTCCCTGGTATAAACTGGTCTTTTCTAAAATAGCTTCCTAACTGTGCAGCAAACCACTTTTAAGGGAAGGGTATGAGAATCACATCTGTTGGGCCTGCTTACCAGAGGGTCCCCAGTGCTTGGTTGGACTGATCCATCCACATCACTTGCTGCTCCTTTGATCTCTAGGCTTTGTCAGCAATAAGTTTTTTAAAGACTTCCAAAATTTTAAGCTGTTACACTGAGACACTAAGCAGTGATTTGGTTCTTACATAGGGTGTTTGCAGCCACTCCTTTCTTTCCTTCCAGACTTAATTTATGGAAGAAAGGACAAAATGGGAATGGGTATATGCCAGAAGAGGCAGCAACATAATGCTGCTTTTATCTTGGTTTTACCTTTGCTGTTACTTTGGCAGCTGCGTTTCTGATTTCCAAACTTGGCAGTTTCTCCTAAAAATATATTCACATGCTAAATCCAAATACTTCTATTAACAGCATCATCTCTACAGCAATTTTCATGGTAATGCAAAGTTTTTCCAGTGCTTGGCAGTGTGTGTTTCTTGAGTCTCCTATTGTAGGCATAACCATGTTTCGCATCAAGTTGTGCATACCTGGATTAGGTGTGTGCAGCATATAAATGGTGCGGTGCATCTGTTAATCAGGAATATAATTAATTTTTGTTGGGAAGAGAGATAAATGCCAACGTTGATTGCAGTTTGCTGCTAGAATAACTAATAAGCTTTTTTGTTTTATGTAACAGGCTGGATGGAAGGAAAACCACGCAACATTCATGAATGAATTGAAAAACCTTCAGGCTTCAGGACTAACAACCCTTGGTCAGGCACTCAGGTCATCGTTTGACTTGTTAAATCTCAATAGATTAGTGTCTGGAATAGACAATTATGGACAGGTAACAAATCTATTTGTAGTCTTCTGTCTTTTATATTTCTGTGTTTTTTTAAAATTATAGTTGGTGAGGGATTTTGGTGGTTCAAGTTCATTTTTGCATTTAACTTTTTTTAATGTTGGATAGCTCTGGAACTCTTTTTTTCTTATTATGGCTACTGTAAAGACCCTGGAAAATGCTGGCATTTTTTTCCTTACTGAAGTACAAAGAAGCAGAGTATAAATGCCCCAACTGTAGACACACAGGAGTAGCCCATCTTGTGTGGTTCCACATCTATTTTAAAAATTACAGGATTATTTTGAAAGATTGCTTATCTTACTGTTTATTTTATAATGACAAAAGTACAAGCCTCTAACCCTGTGTGTTAAGGTTGCTCTTAGCATTCTGGTGCTTTTGTCTGTAGGGAAGGAATCCGTTCTTTTTGGAGCCATCTATTTTGATTACCATCACAGATGGAAACAAACTGACAAATACAGCTGGAGTCCAAGAGGAGGTAAACTTGAATTAAGTTCTTTCAGGTTATGATTGTGCAAGTTGCTGCTATGCTGAGATGAATATTAATTGTTTTTTTCCTGCTAATTGTACTTCTTCATTGTTGACCTGTTTTTATAGAGAATAGAAGCCAACTATCCTGTCACTGCCCAGCCCCTAAATTCATAGTCTGTAAGGGTTTTGAGAACTTGAGATAAATTAGTGGGTTGGAGAGAAATGGGGTCTTTTACAGATAAATGAATGAATTTGGATATGATGTTTTTAGCTGTTTGTCAAATACTGGAAAATGTTCTTAAATCTTTTTTTACCAGCTTCATCTTCCATTGAATTCTCCTTTGCCTGGAAGTGAACTAACCAAAGAACCATTCCGTTGGGATCAAAGGCTGTTTGCTCTGGTACTGCGTTTGCCAGGAGCTGCATCTGCTGAACCAGAGCAGCTTGGGAGTGTGCCTACTGATGAATCTGCTATCACACAGATGTGTGAGGTTACAGGAGGTAACTGGATGCTTTTTTGCTTTGCTTCACATTTGGCATTTGCCTTGAAATATTTATTTTACTTTAATTCATCTTCACCTCTTCCTGTTTTCTCTGTCTGAATTACTCTGTGTCCACGTGAATCCATGTAGTGTTTTCTTGGATTCCAGTAGCACAGGAGAACTTTAAAATGAAGCAATATTCTTATTTCACATCTAGATGTGAGAGCATTTTCTAAATGCAGTAGGAGGTTTTGGAAAATTTCTTTGGTTATTCTGGAGGTTGGCTTTTCTCATCATGAGGGGTTTTTTTTAACTTTTTTTTTAATTTAAGTGTTGAATTGAGCAGGACTGCTATTAGTGAGATGTTAATTCTGCTGCAGGGCTGATAAGCTAAATTTAATCTTAAAATAATTAATTCTGGAGCCTATTACTTAATATGTTGATTAGAAATTTTTTTTTAATTGGAGCTTGGAGAAATTGTTGTGGGAGGAGGAGGAGGTTTGGGTAGACAAAAGCGGATAGATTACATAGTCTTGGTGAAATCAGGCCTTCCTAAGGGCCTCTATAAACTTGGCCTTGGTCCAGCCTGATAAAGCCTTAATGGCCTCTTTTTAGTAACAGGTAAAATCTCAGCAGGTTGTGGGGTTTTGGTGCTTTTTCTTGGTTGCATTGCATTTGCAAAGTACTTTGCCTTTTACATAAACTTGTACAGAGTTTGTTGCTGTTCTTTTGGATAAAATTGCAAGCCTTGGCAGTGTGACTTAGGTAATAAAACATCTTCCTTAAGTAAGATTACTCAAAATTTGCTTTTCTGTTTCCACATGTCATTTCTCTCTTGCATAGGTCGTTCATACTGTGTCCGAACACAAAGAATGTTGAATCAATGTTTAGAATCTTTAGTTCAAAAAGTCCAAAGTGGAGTTGTTATTAACTTTGAGAAGTCAGGACCAGACCCAGCTCCTACTGGAGAAGGTACAGTGATTGTTGGTTTTTTTCCCCTGCTCCTAATATTTAAGAGAAAATGTTTTGTTTGTATGTAGATGTCCTTAAGTGTCTTCCATGTCCTTCCTGCCAGCTTTTCCCTGTAGTGTACAGGATGCATCTTTTACAAGTGTTAGTTTGATCCTTGCTAAGTTAAATGATGCCATATGTCTGCACATGCTTGTATGGATCATCTACTGCTGGCTGGCTCTGTGTCACTCCTTTTACTTCTTTTTGGATGGCTGAGGAAAGTGAATGTTTGCAGGAAGCATTTAAGTTTGAATTACAGTGTTGTCAAGACTGTACTTAAAATAATTAAATCTAGCAGTAGTGTATTTAAACACTTAAACACCTCTAAAGCAATCTCAATGCTTAATTTTCTGTACATTTTCATTCTGCTAATTGATCACAGAACAGTAAGTTTCAGGTGACTGTTCTTAGCTGCGAGTGAAAAACTACAAAGAACAAGGAATTACTTTGCTCTCTGTGAGTCAAGTGCAAAACAGGAAGGTGTACTCCAAATATGAAGCAGTTCTTCAGATTTGCTGAAGTTCATGGCTTAAAGGAAGAGGAAAGGGCTGACCAGTTCCAGTTTAGGAAGTTAGGATCCTGGAATATCAGAAAACATAATAGCTTTTAGCATCACCTGAACATTTTAGCAAGGCCAGCTTTATTTCTGCTTTCATTCTGGAATCAGCTTTTTCTATGTTTGTGTCCTGGTTTAGGGGAAATTTGGGAGGAAACCTCCAAATGGGGTTCCTCTGGAAAAAGCAAACCCAAACGGCCCCTTCCCCAACTGGTCCGGAAAAAAATCTCCTTAGAGAAAAGTAGAAAAAACTATTTATTCAACAAAGTGCCCACAAGCATAAAAAATGAATAATATGAAACAATAAAACCTCTCGTTGTTCTGAAGTGATATGGCAAACTCAGAAAGTCCTTGCCGTGGGTTGCAGCTCAGCTCATCCAGTCTCTTTTCAGTCCCTCCGGCGCTGGAAAATGCCATCCTGGGCCCCAGTGGGCTGCAGGTGTAAGCTCCCAGTGTCTCTCTGGGTTTTTCAGTCCAGGGAGCTTCTCTGCCTCAGCTAGCTAAAACTAACTAAAAGCAAAGGAGATCTCTGTCCCGCTGTCTGTCTGTGCTTCAGACGAACACGCTCCAGGAGCTGGAATGCGGAGGAGTGCAGTTTCTGCAAACAAACTGTGCTGCTTCTTTCTCCCTCTTCGCTCTCGGAACTAGTCTTAAAGGTACAGAACTTAACATACAGCATAAACAGAACAAACAATTAGGGATACAAGCATCAAAAAGTCACCCCAGGACAGTTTGTTTTCTCCTTTTGCTTATTTAAAGAAGGCTTTCCTATGACACTGTGCTGGACAGCACAGCAGCAAATTCCCATGTCTCTTGTGGCCCAAATGTTCTCTCCTATGTGGCAAAACGACTGGTGAAATTTCGGGGGGTTTTTTGTTTACTTCATTTTGTCACATTTGAATGGTGATGAATTGTGGCTATGAATGTATAAAAATGTCAAGACTTTTCATCTCTATGGGAATTGAGGAAGTCCTAAACTAGAGAGAAATATGATACTATTTACCCAAGCTGTAAAAATCACTATTTTTATGATGCAGAGAAACCTAACTGATGTGTCACTGAAACATGGTTTCCACAGTATTACTGGCCAATTCTGTAAAGCAAGGAAAACTAGTAATGTAAAATCTTTTTAAAACAAGGAAGATTGGTTAAGTGGGTGATCTCTGCTGTGCTGTTTGCTTTGAAGAGCAGTCTTTGACAACTACTGGTTACATCTGTAGTGCTACAAAGTTTTTTGTCCTCAGCGTGCAGGGGTGTCTGTGCTGGTGCACTGTAGTGGACTGGCAGGGAACACTAGCCTTTGCAGCAGGCTGTGGGGTTAAGTGATCTGTGACTTGTTGTAATTAAAAATGTGGCAAAAGCTGCCTCCTGCGAGATGGATCCAACTTCTCCAAGAAACTTTGCTCCTCTTTGAGTTTCCACTAGTAGCAGCATCAGTCAGTGAGCGTTGCAGCCCATGTAAAAATGAAAATACCAATTTGCAGCCTTTCCAGGTACAGCAGAACCAGCAGCAGTAGCTTAGTGCTGCCTGTGGGAGCTGTCAGACACTGAGCTTAAGCAAATACATTTTCCATAATATGTGAGTATGCCTTGCTGCACTCACTGTGTAATGGCTGTGCAACAGGAGCAGAAGGGAGATCAGGGCAAATATTGTAATTGTTTCTCAGATGATTCTGTGATACACCTGGATGCATAGGTTATTTCAGCCTCTGATGTAAAGATCTGTATGTCCTTGGAACAAGAGTAATGAAATGCCTTATTGGCTGCTAATACAGAAATTTTGCTAGCAGACAAATGCATGCATGTAGCTTTTCATTTTCTTTTTGTTATTTTGCTTTGTTTAAATTTTAGATGGACTTGTTGATTCATCCAGGCCCATCAATTCATTTGCTTCTCAGCCGTGGCATAGTTGTCATAAACTCATTTATGTACGGCCTAACCCTAAAACGGGTGTTCCTGTGGGGCATTGGCCAATCCCAGAATCTTTTTGGCCTGATCAGAATTCACCAACACTGGTAAGTAAAATAAGAACTGAAAAAAGGATTCTACACTAATAGTTGAACAGACTGAAAATAGATAATGGATGGAGTAGTTTTTACTTTCTCTATTTATAATATGATGTGACTTTGCTTTAAAAAGTTAAAACTGTTTTTAACGGAGTGGTATAATCTAATGTGGATACTGTAACCTGTGACATTTCTTGTATCCACAAAATTCACTTCCATGTATATGGTTAATTTGCTGAATGGTTTTTAAAGGTTATAAAACTGAACTATAAGTTACTTCACGTACCACAAATCATAGTGAGCCTATTACATTTTAATCAAAGCTTTATAAAATTCATTTACATGGAAAAAAGGAGTATTTGTTTTTGAAAGATCAACCATGGGTTTTTTTCCTTAGTATTACTTCATGTGTGGACTCTTCTTTCACTAGCAGGAAGAATTAAAACTGAAACAGAAGAGCTACTCCCTGCATAAAATGAGGAGAAAACAGTATTAATTTCTCCTTTTCTTACTGAAATGATCATACATTTGGCATGCCTCACTAGCCTCTCTAAACATGTCTCTTTTGTTAGGCATGTTCTGTTCCTGCACTTTGCAAGTGCACAAGATACTATCTGTCCATTCCCCTTGCTCCCACCTCCTGATTAAAGAGAGAGATTTGTAGAGAATTCTTTGAGAGATTCTTTGTGAATTGAGTGCCATCTCATATCTGTTTTTCTGTGAAGTTCAAGCTGGGAAGAAGAGTTGAAGTTCTCTTAGTGGGAAGAATGTATCAGTGTGTGAGAAATAAAGTGTATCAGTCTAATCAGTATTTTTTTTTCAGTTAAAGAAATAGTTAATCTATATTCTGTTATGGGAGCTTGTGTTTTATTCTCTTCGAAGGAATATTGTGGAAACTGAATGTTTTAAGACTTATAGGATGGTGAAATACCTGCTTATGGATCTTTTTAAGAGAATTGGTTTGTCAACCATAAATATGTGAAAACTGATACCCTTTCCCTCCCTTTCAGCCCCCACGCACAGCTCACCCTGTGGTGAGGTTCTCCTGTGTGGATTGTGAGCCCATGGTCATAGATAAGCTTCCTTTTGACAAGTATGAGCTTGAGCCTTCACCCCTCACCCAGTACATCTTGGAACGAAAGTCTCCCCATACCTGCTGGCAGGTACTTGTCCTTTATTTGATTCTAGAAATGTAATGGGTAATCTGAGGTACTTCAGTCTTTGCAAGCCTGGAGAATTGGGGTCTGGTTTAAACTCTGCTGCAGATGAGAAGAAACATGTCAAGGTTTCACTTACCTCCTTTCTAAGAGAATTATCAAGAGTCAGAATTGAGTGTTCCCTCCACAGGCTTTGTAATCTCATTTAATTCTCTTTCTAGGTCCATCTCATTTTGCTGGGAAATATGCCCCTCAGGTTCCATTTCTGGCTAAATTGAAATTCTCTGCAGGCTTCCATTTGCTTACAGGGAAAACCCAGCACTAGTTTCCATCATGTTACCTAATGAACAGGTGCAAATCATTTTCACTTGATGGTTGAAGCTGCTAATGGGAATTAAATGGAAGCTGTTGATCCTGTTGGCTAGATTGGCCTTGAAGAGGTCGAAGTTCTGTTGCTGAAATCCTTTGTCACATGCTCCTTTTGTAACTTTTTTATAAGTTTCTGTGTCCTCTGTAAAATCAGGCTCCCTTCTTGGTGTTGTTCTTTTAAATATTAGCCTAATATGTACACCAGGAGTATGCTTAGTATGATACTTCAGCTGGAAAGGTGAATTTGGAGGTGTCTCTGGTTTTGTATCCCTAATAAATACTACAGCTTAGTTGAAAATATGATATGCATATTTAAAAGAAAAATTAAAGTTACTTTAAAAAAAACTTATTTCAAAAATGTCCTTTAAACATTCATAGGTCCATTATTTGCTTGAGTTACTAAAATTACTCTGCTGTTGTTCAAAAACTGCTCTTCTTCTCCCAGTTACACATCAGACCCTTACAAATCAGAGAAATAGGCTCATTGTCATAGAGGCCATGTAACAAACCCAGTTCCTTATGCCCTGAAAAAACAGAGGAAAAACACTTGCTATTTGCTGCAAGGTTTATTTTTTCTTAGGAAAACTGTTTTTGACTTATGTGGGTTTTTTTGCTTGCCTCAGTCAAGAACATCTACCATTTTTATCCTGTTGAAATATTGTTTACATGTATTGCTTTTCAGGGTTAAGACCCTCATATATGTGCACTTTAAAAAATAATGTCAATTTTAAGAATGTTGGCACTGGGCATAATCAAGATATTTCTTGGGTGGTTGTTAGTTTTGTTTAATTTCTATGCTTAAAAATGTTTTGCATTTCTTTTTATCAGTGTTGTAAATATTAGTTGTGCTATTTTTGAGTCAGAAGATTGATTTCAAATAGCTTGTTTATTTTAACATTCCTTCAACAGATGTCCCCTAACCTATTTTAAATAATTTCAAAAACTCTTCAGGGCATCACTTCACAGTAGTTTCACTAAAGCGGTAAAGATTACTCTGTGAAGAGCATTTCCACACTTACTGGGTGTACACTAAATGCTGCATGTCTCAGTTTTGTGACTGGGGAATATAAGTTCATGCTCACCCTGATGTGTTCAGATTTGTCTGTGCTTGGTAATTTACTGTCTTAATGCAGTTGGATTCAGATTGATTGGAATTTTTAAATGCCCCATGCTTAATATTCTTCACGTTCTTCATTCTAATACAGTGATCTCTCTTATTCTTTGTCAGGTATTTGTGAGTAGCAGTGGAAAATACAGCGAACTTGGCCACCCGTTTGGGTATTTAAAAGCAAGCACTACTTTAACCTGTGTAAACCTCTTTGTGATGCCTTACAACTACCCTGTTTTACTTCCATTGTTAGGTAGGTAACACATCTGCATTGGACTGCCAGGTGCAGCTGCTCCAGAGTAAAAGCAAAACAATAATGGTTGGTGTTCTGCCTTAGTTTGAGACATTATAAAATAATGGAGATCAGAGAGTAGAGAATGTTGCAAACTCTTTTAACGTACTTTGGGAGGAGAGGATTTTCATACCCCCTCTCCCTTTTTTTCTCTCCAGCAGAGGAGGAGAGCTACCTGCTTCCAGTGCATGTTTGATGCTGTTCACCTCCTAGACACGTAGCCTCTTCCTTAACCTGGAGTAAGCTTCAACCTCCATTCTTTTCCCTCATTTAGGGTGTGGTGTATCCAGGTTTTGCAGTTGCTCTTGTAGCAGCTTATTTTTTACTGGAAGATGAGATGCAGTGTTTGTCACGGGTGTTGGGAAGAGGGAATTCCCTAATGCAGTTTAGAGCAGTAAGAAGGAATTGAGCAGTGAAACAGTCTGCATTTCTTTCCTGCCCAAAGGACCAGGTTTTGGTTTTGTTTTTTTACTCCCACAATGAAATTATTTTCTAAGGAAAGATGAGATGAAAAGGTGCTGTGTGAGTAACTGCCACAGTAATTGTGGTTGGTAGGGATCTGGCATAAAGGTAATGGCACAGAGGAGTTTCCAGGGTGCCACTAACCCTTTCAGTTACAGATGCTGTAAGGCTTTTTTGTTCTAGTTTTTGTGGGTGTGTTTAGTGATACAGAAGAACGGTGACCAAGAGAATTGAGTCTTATTGTCTTACAGAGGATTTTTCTATTCATTTCTAGGGAAAAAAAAAAGATCAGAACACAATTCAGGAATGCTTTTTCATAATCCTGGTCATAACCAAAAAAGAAGAAACTTGTGCTTGCTGATAATGTGTCTTTTATAGTTATCTATGTAGCCTGATAATTGTCCCAAAGTGTGCAAGAAGGATGAGAGTTTCGGTGACTTTGTGGTTCCTGAAATACTGCAGCAGATCCACTAGCTGAAAAGCCATCACTGATCCTAAATTAACTTCTCTGTTCATTTTGATGTTGACATTTACAGTTCTGCTGTGTCTTCCCTGGCAGCTCTTGTCGTCCCCCTGCCTTTTTTTTTACGGGGATGTAAAGCTCTTCCTTCTCTTTGAGGAAAGGCACTATTCAGTGTGTGTAGTGCTATTCTGCAGTTTACTCACCTGGTAATCGATTCCTTAGATTTATGAAGGATCTTCAAAGGAAAATGCAGAGCTTCCACATTGCCTAAGTTTTAAAGCGGATGTTTTTTTGAGGGCATGAATCCCATGCATTCCATATTGTTCATACAAACACACACAGTGTTACCTTCAGATCTCCTTCCAGGACTTTGTTTATCCTTGGTCTTTAAGGCATGGTAGAATTAAGTTCTGTGGAATATACCTTCATCACAAAAGTAGATCTGGGCCCTTTTCTATTTAGCAGTATAGAAAATGAGTGAGATAATAAGCAGCATACCTGGTAAATTATTTGTAGATGTTTTTAGCAATACTGCCTCTGTATCTGGCTCTGTAGGTAGGTAGGAACACTCTCCCGTGTCTTGCTTCATACATGCTAGTAGTGGATACTGATGGTTCAGCAGAGGCCTGATTTCAGTGTGTAAAACCAATTTTTCATTACTCTCACCCAGATTTAAAAGGATGTGAGAACTCCCAAGACCAGAAGTCTGCTCCATTCAGCCACTACCTCCCATATTGGTGCATCAGTGTGGTTTTAGTGGCTCCTGCCCTACTGGTAGAATATTGTGTTGGAGGACTGGTTGGGACAGTAACGTGGATAATCTGCCTCTGTTCCTTCTGGTGACTCTTTCAAAGACAAAACCACTTTACAGCTGCATATTTGTACTGTATTATCAAATGTGTTCAACCTTATAAACAGATATAGTAAGATGCTTAAAGGGGTTTTTTGCTTGCATTTTTGTTTTCCTCCTGCATTCCTGAGCAGGCGAAGTTTTAATTCTCTTTTTGAAAAATAGTGTAAGACAGCCCTAAAAACAGGTAAGACAGGTAGGCATGAGGCAGCTTGCAGGTGATACTCGAGCAAACTGAAACAAGTTGTAATGGTCTGTGGCTGAAGGAGGTAAATTGTACCACATCCTATAGCTTTGGTGATTTTGTCTTGGTTTCTGCAAGAGTGGATTTGGGAATGCTGTAGCTTCTCCTGGCTTTTAACTTTCAGAGC
The DNA here is from genome assembly GCA_910950805.1 of Acrocephalus scirpaceus scirpaceus. Taxonomy (NCBI): domain Eukaryota; kingdom Metazoa; phylum Chordata; class Aves; order Passeriformes; family Sylviidae; genus Acrocephalus; species Acrocephalus scirpaceus. The sequence continues at coordinate 75,047,280 of OU383776.1, forward strand.
CTGCATTCAGAAGCTTTGTAAGGGAAAGGAGCCAATTAATAGGACTTGATAAAGACGAGCCGCACAGTCCGTGTGTTAATGGACTCATGCACTGTGTTTGGTTGTCTGACAAAAACACTGGTCTCTGGTCCATTTCCAGCAGTGATGGATAATGTGGGATGAGCAGCTCCAGTTTGTGTTCAGAAGGCTACAGAGAAGTCCTGACTAGCCTGGTGGTGGTTTGCTCTCAGAACTGAGGCAGTGGGGTGCTGTTCTTTCTGTTCAGTGGGAGGCTGCTGAAGGCAGAGCTTTTTGCAGGCAGATGCTGATGTGCTTCAATGCTGAATGGTTGGCCCACAGATGACAGAAATTTCCTCTTGAAGGAGTGTTGCAAAGCTGTTGTACTTCAGGTGCTGTTCTGTTTAAAAACATTTGTACAGCCAAGTTCATGAAGCAGAAGTTGAAGGAGGGGTTTTAGGGAGAGCTAAGTAAAGATGAGGTATACTTCTAAATGCTTCTGCCTTGCCTAAGATGTTTCCTTGGCTCCTTTTAGCTGCATGGGTGGGAGGGCAAGCACTGCTGGGCAGTAGGAGTGACTGTTCATTGAGAGTTTGGGAATGTCAGCAGAAGCAGCAATGAAACAGCCATGCAGGAAATGCCTTGAGAAGGTGGTTAAATACCCTTTTTCTGTGGATCTAAATATGCAATAGGATGAACATGTAGAAAATGTCTGCCTGTGAAGGACTGCAGCATGGACAATTTCCTTTGATGCTTTTACAGGCTCTGTGAGAGAACCTGCAAGTAATGATTTTATATTTTGGAAACTAAGGGCTATGTTCTCACCAGTGTGAACACAGCATGCTGTGGCTCTGGGAAGGACAGCCAAATACATTTTGATATGCTTTGTATCAATGGGGAAACAGTGACACAATACCTTTCTTAGGTAATAATGGATGCTGTTTTCCATTGCAGTGCCTTATTTTTGGCTAGATGGTTTGCAAGGAAGGATACAGTTTTCTGTGAATGTAAAATCATCAATCTACTACCTAGAATAGAGGAGTGTCTCTATTAGTGCATAATTAGGGGAATTACAGGAGTCAACAGGGAATGGTGGTGTACTTGCTCAGGTGGAATTTAATGTGAGTAGTGATTTAAAAAAAAAAGTTTTAAGTTTTACTTTGGGTTACATGGTGCATGAACTGTTGTAATTTAGACTCCAGCTGAACTACTTAAATTACCTGCTGACTCTCCTCTCTCGTGCTCTCTTTTTTTAAACTGTTCACTGATCTTAAAAGGTGCATCCAGCCCCCTTCTGTAGTACTGAGTGTTAAAAGTGTGTATTGTTGTCCTGTTTTTCACAATTTGGTTGTTTTGTACATTAATCTGAAGTGGATAAAGACTTTGCAATACAGTTTTCAGTTAACTGGTCTGTGTGGTTTTACCTGATTCCTTGAGTTGTTGCAGCTTGCAGCCTGTTCCTAATGGTTTTTAATACCATGTTCCCAATTATACAGTGCTTTTAACTCCCTCTGAGTTCAGAAGTAAAAAGAATTCTGCATTAAGTGGACTATACAGAAATGAGTATCTGAAAATAATTAGGTAGAAGTAAAACTAAATTATGTAAGGATTTTTTTCAATACTTTTTGATTTTTATCTGCAAAAGTTTGGGGTTTAATCTGTGAAAGACAGTTAACTGGATTATTGTTAGTTTGCTTATTTGTATAAATCATCATGTGCAGCCCAGGGCACAGGGGAGAAAGTGCCTGTGTTGCAATCTGCTGACTGTGTGTGTCTCAAACTCTCGAGGTAGGGGCAGGTAAGATGCTGATGGTGAAGTTCTCTTTGAAACTTGTGGCTGTGTTTACCACCCTTTTGAGAGGGTGGCAGTTCCTGCCATGAGTTTCTGCTGTGGGGAGACTGATTTTAAAAAGCTGAAGCCCTCCATAGGTTTGAGATTTTTTTTCTAGGTTAGCAGAGATCAGGGAGGTGCTTTTGCATTTGATGTGTGGGAGTAGAACTGTGCTGTGGATAGGGACCCCAGCTGGCTGAGCTGAGGAGTGGCTGTGCCATGTCACAGTGCCGTGCTCTTACTGGTACAACCTCACAGTGCAGCAAGTGAGACACTAATCAAGGGCTGATAAGGGGTTCAAGCTGTATTCAACCAGCTCATAGACTGTAAAATACTAGGACATATTATAATACTGAACATCTTGCTTTTTAAGTTGTTTTTTATGTTGAATTTTGAGAGGGGTGTAGTTTAACTTGCATTTTGCTGCAAAAAGGTAATAGGTCTATGAGATAAGAATGGATGTTATTTTATATTTGCCATATGTCAATATCATCCCAGGTTCTCTTGGATAATAGTGCTAAGCTTGAAGTACATTGAGATTTTAAATGGAATTTTGATTTGTCTTTTCCAACTCCAGCCCACTTTCTTCAGGCCAGGGAAGAGAAGAAGTAGCATCTGTAGTATGGTTTTTATATGTAATCCAGAATTCATTTAGATTGGAAAATACCTGTAACTGAGTGTGGTTTGTCTATGAGAACTTGGGAAGTAGTATCATAACATCTGTTCAATTTGTGCAGAGTACTATGCAAGTCAAATTTTCTTCTCTAAATATATCTTCCTGAAAACTCAATGTGGAGAAAACAATTTCCTTGCTGCATCTGTCTTTTGTACACCCTCTTCTGTGCATCTCTGTCTCCTGCAGCTCTCCCAAGCTAATTTTTGGACATCCCTTTCTCCAAACCTGCATATCCTTCCATTAGCCTCACTTTGCCAGCATGCTACAATCCTACTAAGAAGAACCTTTATTTCAGTGGGTAATTCATAATTGCAAATGGTAAATTGCAGGATGCTGTGTTTGGTGTAGAGACCACAGTCACAGTTCATAGTGTGCACAGCAAATAGGCCCACGCTTCACCTCAGCCATTCCTAAATGGCCAGATGCACACCTGGAGTGAGCAAAGTGCTTCTAAAACAGTACCCAAAGGAAAATGTCTGGTTGCCCCTCTCTTAAAGGACATCAGTTTTTGTAGCTAATTTCTGTCTCTTGTCTATACCTGTGGGAGACTTTGCTGCCCTGGCATGAGGCAGGTGTTGTGGCTGGAGGTAACCCCTTGTCTGCTGGGTGCAGCTGCTGCTGTTGGCAGCAAGTCCAGCAAAGCTGGCCAGAAGGATTCCCTGATTGGACTTTTTTTATTCTTTCCCTCTGATGCCAAAGAATATTTTTACTGGAGACCAGAATTCATCATACAGGTTGAACAGAAGAAAGCTGGTTTCAAAATGGAAATTGAACCAAATTAATGTTGTTAGATTCAATCAGATACAGGGACTCCCTGATGTGAGAGAGAGAGGCAAGGGAGGTGAAACTCTTAACAGGTGGATCTGTTGCACCTTCCAGGCTGCTGGTAGTTGCGTGCAGTGTTTAAGTCTGGTGTACGTTGTAAGTTTGCTTGTAATGGGGACTTGCTCTGCATTGCCTACTGCAGCTAGGACTGGGGATTCCCAGTCCTTCACACCTCAAGTTAAGAGCAGTTTTTTGGGGGAAGCCCCATTGGGAGATGGGTGGGGGGAGAAAACGGGGGAAAGCTGGCACGTACGATTTTGAACAAAGCCAAAGGTCTGGGACTGTATAAATGACACCTTCTTTTGTTGTTTTCCTTGTTACAGATGACTTGTTTAAGGTTCACAAACTTAAGCCAAATCTGAAGTGGCGACAGGCTTTTGACAACTACTTAAAAACAATGCCTCCTTACTACTTACTGGTATGTTCCTCTTCTCATCTCATCCTCTGGGGTATAATGGCTGGTGTGACCAGAGTCCTTTGCATCATACCTCTTCATAATAATTTGTTTTTTACATAATTATGATGGCATTTTAGGTAGTTAACATTCTGCCTTTTAGAGGTATGTAGATTAGAGCAAATGCTTTTAAGAATTGAAAAAATTTGTAGTAGTTTTGTAGTAGTAGTAGCTATGTTAAGATATTACGTGTTTAATAATTGTGTTTTCTGATCATTAAATATTAAATGAATTTTCATCAAAAGTACTTCAGAACATTCAGAGAAGCTAAATTTGACATTATTTTTGTAACTGAATAAAGAAAATGCAGATTAGGTTGTTTGTTAATGTGGATGAAGTGCTAGAACTTGGGAAGGTGATATTGACTGAGCCAAATAAAGGGTGGAGGGAGGCACTGTGTCACCTTTTACATGTAGCTTGGACAATGCACCTCAATGTGGACTTGCATCATCCCGGCTATTCTAGACCTGAGCCTTTGAGTGGAAATTACCAGCGGCACCACGCTGTGTGGTGTCGTGGTGATGTGGCATAATGTCCATTGTGAGCTAGTTAGACACCAAACTCATGTCACATGTTATCTGAATAGACTTGAATTTTAGTGGCCAAAAGTGGAAAAGCTAGAGCACTAATCTATGTGCCTTAGCTTCCTATAATTGAGCTTATAAATTTCTTTTTTAAATACTTATTCTCTTACTATTGTGTATTTTGTTTTCCTTATAGCCATTAAAGAAAGCCCTAAGGATGATGGGAGCTCCAAATCTGATATCAGATAATTTAGATTGTGGACTTAGTTACAGTGTTATCTCTTACCTTAAAAAACTCAGCCAACAGGTAGTATTGATGAAACCTTTGCAATTAGAAGTGTGTTGATTATTTAGTTTGTGGTAATCTCCCTGTGGGAGTTCATATGGGTGTGCAGCATATATTATAATTGAAGATTGGTGAGCATTTCCACTGCAAATATGGATGAATCCAGTATGGTTCTTTAGCCAGTGATTGTGCCTTCTGTAAGTGGTGGAGAGGAATGCAAATTAAATCTCTTCAGCTATACTTTAAATATCTGCTAGACTTTAAACTCCAAAGATATTCACTAATTGGATTTATGGCTGCTCTTGCTATTGTTCTTCACAGCTCGAGTCAGAGGCTTGCTTTCAGTCTCATGTTTATTTCCATGTGTCCCTTGGCAATGTGTATTTTCCAAAAAAAAAGTGTGTTCTTGTCTGTGGGGAGTAAAATCCCAGTTCAAGCTTTATATCTGAGCTGCCTGTTTCCTTCAGGTCAAAGTCTTTTTATGTGTTAAGTGTGACCTGGTGGGAAATAGTCCTGTGTATCTTTTTCTCTTTGCCAAGACTGCCATTCCAGGTGTAAGGGCCTAGTTGTTCTTCCTCCTTAGCATGAGGGACTCTTAAAACAGCAGTTCAATATCTAGAAGGCAGTGGGGAAGCAGTGCAGCCTTTAAAACTACAAAGAAAAAATCCTCCTCCTTAAAGAATGCACAAAATACATCCCAGAGCCTCTAAATGACTGAGCAGCTACTAGACATAAAACTTCCTGTGGTATTTTGGTAATTAATGATATGCAAATCCATATGATTTATCTGCACTGTGGAGTTGGAATGACTCGAGATGGCTGCTGTGGCTCTCACAGACGTTCCCAGCACATGGAACAGTTTGAATGTGTGGAATGCATTATAAGCTCCTGTATAGGCACAGGCAATTCCAGAATTCTGCTGTGTTCCTGCTGTCCTTAAATTCAGTTTCCCACAGATAATGAAGCAAACTCTGCAGAGGAGGAGATCTGGGGGAAGTGGCTTGCAATCAGAGTGGGTTTGGGGGTTTTGGTTGATTGGGTGTTTTTGGTTTTTTTTTTTTCCTTTGGAGGTATTGCTAGTGGGTGAAAAAAACCCTAACTCTGAATACAGTTAGAGCTTAATACAGTAAAAGTCTCTGTAGCTGTAATAAGAAATCTGTGCTAATTGGAGAAGTGATGCGTTTTTAGAAATGTACTCATAAAACAGATTTCTTTTGCAACTTTTCTCCCTTATATTGTTACAAACATACAGGGCAAGACCTTAGTTCATAGCTTGCTTCAAAGTTAGACTGAAATTATATTATTATATCTGAATAATACTGTTGTTTAGATGCAAATTCATTGTAACCTAAGGCATCCTACCTTCCATTTTGTTTTTTCGTTACCTTTAAAGATGGTTCTTCAGGGACACAAGAGAGTCACAGGCTTGCAGCAAAATCAGGGATATTCACAGACCTCCTACTGGCATATAAATTTAGATACACTGGCTAAATATTTTTCCATATGCTAGCACATTAGGATTTCTTTATGCTTGTGATCTAATCTATGTAATCCAATATATCCCTGGGTAGGTAGTAGGGAACTAAATTTGTAGTTTTATTCTGCTAATGTACTGTGTGTTTTGTACTGGGAATGTGCAATGCCTGCTGATTCTTTAACTCACAGTGTGATTCCCTTTTAGACAAAAATAGAATCGGAACGGATAATAGGTTCAGTGGGTAAGAAAGTTCCACAAGAAATTGGAATAAAAGTGAAAAATCACTCCAGTGGCCTCTCCTTGGTACACAGTAGGGATTTTAAACAACTGCTACAAGGGATCACTGGGGAATCTCCTCTGAGACTGTCAGAAATGAATGTTAAAGAATTTGCTGGATTCCACATAGGACTTCTAAACAAGGTAAACAGCACTGTGATCTTGCATGACTAAGCAGTTAATCTCATCTGTTTTAAACGGGTAACTTTTATGGACTTAGTGTAGAAGGAAGTGCCTTTGCTGAACTGTGATACAGCATAGACATAAGGAGGGAGAAGAATAAATGCAATGTTTTTGCACTTGATTTTGGGACACTGTTTGAAAACCCCATGGTAGTAAATGAAAATTACTGTGTTTTAAGTGCCAATCTCTGCAAAAGACAGCTATTGTTGTTCATCCATGAATTAATGTGCTTACTCTTAATGGAGCTGAAAAGCACTAATGCTGAATAAGCTCATGTTCAAAAGGTAGCCACTGAGCTGCTTGTAGCCAGTTATGAAGCTCTAAAGTTACTTAAGAATATTTTTTAAAAGTTAATGGTATTACAGTTCATAGTGGAATTTCTCTATGCATGAGAACTGATGGATTAACTGAAAGTTACTTATTTTGTTACAAAACTAGGATTTGAAGCCACAGGCATTCAGAAATGCATATGATATTCCTCGTCGCAGTCTTCTAGACCAGCTAACTAGAATGAGAACCAATCTTCTGAAAACACACAGGCTTATCTTGGGGCAGGATGAAGGTAAGGAGTCACAGTTCTTCATCAATAGTTTGAAGAGAATACAGCTATTTTTGTTATTTCCTTAAGGTAGTGGTTTTTGTCTCTGGTGTGGGAGCAGAAGTGGCCATTGCATCTCTTGCTGAGTCAGACAATGTCCTTTTCTTGACTCTGAAGGGGAAGGAAGGAAATCCTTGCCTTCTGTCATGCAAGATGTCATGCTTGCTTTGAAATTTAAAGTAAGTTTCATGGGAGAGCTTTCACATTCACCAGGGTTCAGTAGATGTGTTATAAAGTAATGAGGGCTTAAGGCAGAGAGGAGCTCTCTTTGTTTTTTGTGAGATGCTGGTGGTCTAAAGATGCAGTTATCGGCATAGAAATTAAACTTGCTTATTTTTTATTCTTCTGCCAGTTAAGCTCAGCTCTTGCCAGGCTTATTTCCACAGTTCTAGTCTTCAGCTCATCCTCTGTAGTCAAAAGAAGTAATCAGTTCTAGTTCTTAAATGCTAGCATGTGAAATTGAGGTGTGAAGTTTGTATTGCCTTAATTTTAAGACTAAATTAAGATCTCTTTGCTGTTGCAGACTGCCTTCATAGTGTTCCTGTTGCTCAGATGGGAAATTACCAGGAATACCTGAAAATGATGCCTTCACCTCTTCGGGAAATTGACCCAGATCAACCAAAAAGACTCCATACATTTGGCAATCCATTTAAACAGGACAAGAAGGTAGGAGGGGCCTTGCTGCCTGCTGTGCCTTTATATTTAACACAACTTGAAATAATTTGTGAGTAGAATTTCTCCCCCACAACTACAATATATTGCTAACCTGTGCAGCCTGTGGAAAGGAGGGATGTCTCCCATGTGGTCCAAGAGGAATTCGTGTACGGAATCGTGCTGGTTTACAGAGTGGCACTGGGCTCTCTCTGGTTACATTGTGTATCTGTGTTCTGAGAGCTGTCAAGTGTTCTGAAGGCCACTTGAGTCAGAACACAGCAGGACACGACTCATCAGTGGATTGGTGAAACAGTTGCTGTTTTGTACTGCTACTTAAATTATTACTTCCTTTTCAGGGTATGATGATAGATGAAGCCGACGAGTTTGTGGCTGGGCCCCAGAACAAGATCAAGCGTCCTGGGGAGCCCAACACACCAGCGTCGCTGAAGAGGCGGCGCAGCATGTCCCCCCTGCTGCGGCGGCCACAGTCACCGCCTGTCGTCACCAACCACGTGGGTGGCAAGGGGCCACCCGCTGCTCCTGGCTCCCCCTCCTACCTGAGCCTCAAGGGTGTCCCAGCAAATAAAGGTATACTGAGCTGTGGTACAGCACCTCGGGTGGTGAGGGGGTCTGGGGAGGAAGGGAAAAGGTTCTGCCAGTGCGTCTGTGCTTCACCGTTATGTAGGAGTGGATTTCTTTTGTTGGCCTAGATAAACAGGCTGCTGCTACAGCTGATGAAATCTGAAATAAAAAAAACTGTTTGAAGATAGAAAGTAGATCAGCTTTTAGTTTTTCTTTGTGTATTCTGTGGCAAAGAAGGCAAGTTAAAATACGGTTGTTTTGTTTCCCACGAACAGGAATTTTCATACTCACCTATTTCAGCAAATGGAGTCAGAAGAAAACTCCATTAGCTGGGTTTGGGGAAGAGAAGGAAGACATGAGTTTACTTAGGAGTCATGACACTGCGCTAGGAATACAGAACATGGTGACTTCTCAGTAGTGACAGGAGATGTAATAGTCCAAAGGGGAAGTATTCCCTTCATCACATCCACAGTTGAATAAAAGTATTAGTGTTGTCCAGCACTGTCAGATTGCTACACAGCACTTCAAACAAAAAGGATACAGAACTACTTCTGTTTGGTTCTTTTGATGCTGCAGTTACGCACCAGTAAGATATGTATTTTTCACTTGTAGATACCAGTAACAGTGTTGTCCAAGATGGCAATGGAGAGAAGAAAGCAGAAAATTGTCAGTCAATGGAGAAGCAAATTGATGGCTTACCTGTACAAATGGCTCCTGTGGTTCCAGCTGCTGTGGGGGAAGATGAGATGTTACCCAACAACTTAGACTCCTTACCTGTTGAATTCAATTGCTTAAGTGAAGATGGGTTGGATCATAAACCTGGTACCAATGCTCTTGTTCGAGGGCCTCTGAATTACAGTGTGAGTGGAGATGACCAAAAGCAGGCCATGGAGTCTACTTCTGAATCTGTGCCAAATTCCTTTAAAATAACACCTACCATGTTGGAGGGAAACAATGCTGACATCAAAATTAAAGTGATGAAAGAGGTTCGCAAGCCTGGAAGAAGTAAGTTATTTGGGTTTCTTTATTTTAGTAGTATATATTATATGTGATGTGAGAGAGAAGAATTTTCCTGGAAGGAAAGCGCTATTTTCAGTATACACACAACTTCAGATTTTGAGTAATTTCTGGTTGCTCATAAATGAGCAATGGAGGGGCAAAAAAGGAGCAAATGCTGGGCAGGTTAGTTGAAGTTTAGACTTGTGCTTGGGAGGTTGAATGCCAAGTCACCCTGTTTGCCCTCGAAGACAGGTTGACTGGTGTAATAGGTGCCCTGTGAAAGCAGCACCTTTCAGAGGTTTTGGTTTTGTTACCAGTGATCTGATGAGACTGAATGCTCTTCCTTAGGCTGCACTGCTCCTGTGTACACAAAGTGTACTTGTTGCTCTGTGTCCATCAAAACTCCTTTGCAGGGCAAAGGCACATCTCTGTAAGGGTGCATTTTGGAATATGCTTGAAAGGGAATAGTAACAGTTTCTAGCAGAGTGGGTTTTTTTAAATTTTGTGAGACTAATTAATGATGAAACACTAAGAGTTGCAAACTTGTAAGAACTGAAGATTAAAGGTGACATTCTGCAAAGTGGGCTCATCCAATTTTATTCCAAATTCATGCCTAGTAAGTGGTGATGTAGAGTAAAACAGTATGTTCAGTGTGAGTCACCTGTCTTGCTGCAGAATTCAAGCAGTCATCAAAGAAAGAAGCTAAATTGTAGTGGCTTGAATATGTACATCTGTTCAGAGGTCTGATCATTTATGTTCCCTCTGCCTACTGCATTACTCAGAGCAGACTCTTGGTCATAGCACCATAAATGTATTCATACTGAGGTCAGTTATGGGAAGTAGTGAAACAATGCTGGTTTTAAATTTGTTTCCAATTTAATATGTCCAGTTTATTCTTTTGCAGTGGACATATTTACCTTGTACCAATGGGACAGTCATGTTGTGCTCTCACTAAGAGTTGATAATTTGTCTTTCTAGAGATCTAATGGCAACCTCTGCTTTCAGAAACGATGGCTCCAGGCCAGATCAGGGTTTGGTGGCCCTGTGCATGTTAACTGTGATCATGGAAATGGGAGGCTTCTCTCTACCCAGCCTGCATTTTCTGAGGATAAATGTTCCTAGCTGCTGCTCTTTAATGAGAACCCTAATCTTTGGTGCCACATTTGAATTCCCAGATCGTCAGTATTACTTTAAATGATTCTATCACCTGTGTTCTGCTCTTAAAGCTAATGCAGGTGTTTTTCTTGCCTTAGGTGTTTTATCATACAGAGATACATGAAACTGGGCTTCGCTTTTCCTTTTTGGCTCTTGAGCTTTTCTGAAATTGCATCTGCAACATTCATTTTTAATACATGGTTGAATTTTTATGTCTTTTAGATTATGAAAAAATATTTTCTCTTCTTGAGGAGGTGCAAGGACCTATGGAAATTCAGAAGTATTTCATTGAATTTGCTATCAAGGAAGCAGCAAGGTTTGTATAGATAGAAATTACTTGGAGTCATAAATTAAATATTAATTTAGATCATGGTAGTAAATAATAAACTTTATTAGTGCTAGTATTTTTATTTTCTGTTTTGACATACTTAAATTTTAATTGTTTTAGCGGTCAAACTACCGTTACGTTTTTATGCAGTAAATGACCCTTACTTAAAGTTTAAATATGGATTAGAGAGATAACAGGTTGTTATTGAAGACCAACTCAAAATATGAGTGGGTTGGGGAGGGACAGATGTATTAAAATTTCTAGCCATTCTAATGCCAGAAATAAAGAAAGCTCTTTCCTACTGGAAACAGAGAGCCTCTGGTAATACGATTTGTCATGGCTGAATATTCTTGAGTTGTTCAACTGTATTTTTGGAAGAAGAAATTTATATTGCTCTCCCTCTCTTCTGTAGGTTTAAAAAACGGGTCTTAATACAACACTTAGAGAGACTACTAGAGGAACTAGATTTCACCAGCCCACCCAACAGAGTTAATCATGTCAACAGTAGATAATAATGTACCGGCCAGACGAATGCAGACCAGGAATGGGTTTGCTGTGCCACAGAAGAGTGGAAGAGGATGTAGCTGCTGCCCTCACCATCTTGGCAGTCAAGTGATTTTACTGTCACAGTCTGAGAAGAAGCAGTGGAGCTTTAACTTTAAGAGCCTGATTCAGCAGAAGCTGGGCTATAACCTTAAGGATTTGCTATGAAAGGTGTGGCTTTTTCCTGTGGAGGGTGCTCTTTGCTCAACAGGCAGAAGAAAATAACCATTGCTGCCCCTCCTGCAGGTGATGAGAATTTACTCATTTGAATGCTGTCATTAGACATTTACGTGCTATAGGCAGCAGGTTGCACTAAAATGGGGCACTGTCAAATGCACACACTGTCTGCATCGTGGAGAGAGCCTGTGTGTTCCCAAAAAAAACCCTCCCAGAAACACCTGCACTGGTAAAATTGCATGTTGCCACCACAGAGACAAGGGTCTTGTTCCCAAGAACTGCTAGCCATGCCTTTAAACTTGAGATTCAGTGTAGATTGAGAGTAAAGAAACTGCTATTGTGTTAATGAAAGCTAAAGACAGCCCTGTGACTGTTACCACCTGATGGTCACTAAACAATCTACCTCAGACTCTCTTCTGTTTTGTCTGCAGACATTATGAAAGTGCACCTGAGGCTTCCCAGGTCCCCGACTTCAGTTCTCTTTCATCCTGTGAGGAGGACGGAGATTCTTCAGGTGGCCTTGGCACACGCTGTGCTTTGGAAGCACTAAAAGGAAACGCTTTTAAAAACGTGTATTTTAATGTTCATACAAAAGAGATTATTTTGAACAGTATTGTTACCAGATCACTAATTTGATATTTTAACTGTATAAATTTTTTGGAACATATGTATATATAAAATAAACCATTTTATTAATTTTTAAGAAGTGCTAATCTGAGGAGTCTGTAGTGGGCAGCACTGAGTTCCTCCAGTTGTCTGTTACCAGCAGACTGAGGATATTTTTGTAAAACCAGCTGAACCTGGTCTTTCACATCCTCTAACACAGCTTGTGGTGTTAGCTGCAGAATGTATTTGTACCCTGGAGCACTGGTCCAAGTGTCACTCAGCTTGGCCTCTGGGATGCACATTTTTACTCAGTTTTGAGGGTTATAAGTTCCAGTTTACCAAACCCTTGGTTACCTGAGCTGGTATCCTCTCCTCTGTTCCTCATAACTATTTTGTCCAAAGGCAATTCCATATATGACAGAACATACAAAGAAGACTGAAGCTACCTGCATGTAATTTTTTTTTTTCTTCTCTCTGGAGCAGTACCAATAATGTGCCAGTATTAAGTGGCTCCTGGGATGAGTGTGTATTTTCAGTTGTTCGCTCATAACCTCCTCTGATCCTCTAACAGCTTTCTTTAAAAGACAGGTTAAAGTTGTGCCTATGCTGACTTGTGCTCTTGGCCTCGTATGGGAAATATCCCAGGGATTCCAGTGGACTGGCCAGGCAGGGAAACAGATTCTTGTGGTGAGCCTGTACTTCTCTGTTCCTACTGGTATTTTTAGTACAAACCAGCCTGTGAGACATCTTTTCCATCCACTCTGAAGCAGTGGCCTTGGTTTCCTTGGAAGATGCAGTTTGACCATTGGAATGGCACCAGTGAAATCCAAGAAGGAAATGAAATTCAAGAAGGAAATTAAATACAGCAACAGCAAATCTCTGTCATGGTGTATATGAATGAAGTGACATAGGGGAAGGCATTACTATAAATGTTCCCTGATTCTTAGAAGTAACTTTTATTTATCTGTGCAGATGAATAAAATTGAATATTTTTTTAAAAACCCCACAAATACCTTGAAATGATACAAAGGGGGATTTACTCCTTCAACTTTCACATGGCAGCTGTTTGTCACTGTGATGGACCTCCCATGCCAAATGTTGGACTCTTATAAGGGATTTTATTTACAGAGGGTCAGATATACGGTGCATACCTCATTGTAAAATGGCCTGGTTAAATGCATCAAGTTGCATGTAATGTGCTATTCTTGAAATAGTAGGTGATAAGAGGAGACAGCTTTCTTCCATATAGTTAATGGCTGTTTAATTTTCATCACCAATTCCAGAGACACTTGGTCATTGTGTGTCTGAGCAGGGGCCATATTTTTAACTAGTGGCCTTGTTAGTGTGTAAATCTGCTCTTTGGTGGGATGCAGTTGGCTGCCAAATCAGCTGCAGGGAGCTGGTAACTTCCATTCACTCATTTGGAATCTTGCACCTCAGAAGCTACAAGATATTCAAGTGCAAGCAGTGAGAATTTTCCCTTACCTCACCATTATTTTATCTGAATAGATTGAATTTGGGTTAGAGTATTAAAGCAGCAGAAACCATATAGTGAACTGGACATGAGTCTTCATAAGAAGGAAGGAAGATGTCCTCAGGGATTGTGTCAGTGCAGAGATGGAAAAAAAAGGAGCAACACCAGTTGAAGAGCACACTCAGCCCTGAATTCCACATGGAAATGGCTCATTTAGGAAGCAGAAAATGCTCTACAACCAGTTTAAAGAGATTCTTAATGGAGAGAATTCCTTGTGAGCCAGACCCCAGTGCTGGATGTGGGTGGGACATGCCTTGAACAGAGTCCCAAGCTGTGCTGGCACTTCAGGGACAGCCAGGGAGGGCCACACTGGTCTCAGACCTTGCCTTTCCTGGTACAGACCATGGCCCAGCAGCAAGAACTGTGTCACCTGGGCTGTGACCTGTGTGACAGGTGAGCCTCTCGCAGCAGGAGTGTCCCTCAGCAAGGGCTCAGGAGAGAGGATGGGTCCACTGATGCATCCTGGAACTGGAAGTCATTTGTGCTTTGCACAAACTTATATTTTTGAGCCCTTGTTTATGTAAGGTTAAAATAATGTGGCACAGTTGAATGTTGGGAAGTAGGGAAGAAATACGGCTGTGTTTCCTGTAAGGAGCACTGTTTAACAATCTGAATTAACTAATTTAGCGCTTGCCTTCCTTGGGTGGTGGAAGGGTTGTGAAGTGCTTTGGAGTCTGGATACCTGTGTGAGTTCTGCTGCATCTGCTTTCTGAGCCTCTCTTAACTAGGTCTTCTCAGTGTGTGTTACCTTTATTTTTTTCCCTTGTAGACATGAAGGGTTTTTCCTCCTAAGCCATGCAGCTCCCAGGCTGGTCACTATGGCAGGTGTCGATTGGGTGTTGCTGTTCCCAGTTCAGGGGCACAGTGTATTTATGGTGGGCACATATATTCTTGCCCAGGTTTAACCAGCATCAGAGAGTGATTGTCATCTTCCAAAATAGCAGCTGCAGAGGCTGTTACTGTGCCATGCTTGACTGTGCTGTGGTCAAGCAATTGTGTCTCCCTTTGCAGGAAACTAAAAAAAACCCTCAAACCTATTTTTTGGGGTTTTTTTAATCTGGTAATTTTCTTCTGGTTCTTCCTCTAAACTGCCTGGCTGAAATGGCAGCAGTGTAGGCTGTTGAGTTTGATTTCTTTTGGTCTGTTCTTTAGTATCTACTAAGAAACTTCTGATGGAAAAATGCAAGAAATGCATTACCTAACAGAAACAAACAGTTGAATAAAACCTGTAAAGCTCAGTTACAGTGTTTCATACCAGCAACATGGCAACATCACACCTTTAGCAAATGGACTTAAGAGTGCTTGTCTTGAGAATGTGCAACCTAGTTAAGCAGAAAACAAGGCCAAAGACTTCAGATCTGGCAGACAGGAGGTTTGGCAGAGATCTGAAGGAAGGATAGTCACTGGAATTAAAAGGAGCTGCTGCTTGTAGGTCTGCAAAAACAAGTTGAAATCTATCCTAAGTGGAAAAGGAAGGAACTGGAGAAGAAGAATGCCTTGGGATTTCGCAAAAATCTTTTGGCCTGCAGGAATTGTTAAGCTGTATTCTAAATCTGAATCTTGGGATCATTTCAAGGAGGATGGACTAAACAAAAAATGTTGAACTTTGAAATTATCCATTCAGTTGAGCTGCAACTTGGCTTGTTGTTCATCACTGAAAGACTGTTGGCTTGGCTTTGGCATTGGTGTTTTTCTTCTCTCAGTCTGTGATGTGGTGTTGTCTCTTGGTAGTGGCTAAAGCAGCATGGCAGGGGAGCCCTGTGGTTGTCCGTGGAGCTGGGAGCACAGACAGGGGTTGTGGGAAGGGTTGGTGGAAAAGGGAGTTGCTGCTTGTGTGCTGTGGGAAGTGATTCAGCTCTTCTACGCAAGAGGCTTCGCTTTAAAAGTGCACAAGATGCTTCTCAGGGCTGGGAGCACAGGTCTGGTGCCTTGAGCAGTTTATTACTCAAAGTTCAGAGGATGGATGCACTAAGGAAGGAGTTAAATTGTTGTACAGACTCTTGTGCAGCCTCGTGGTAAATGCTGGAGGATATTTCCATAGGCAGTGGAAGAACTGAGCTGTGCACATGCCTTCAGCTGCATGGCTTTGCCAGGAATGGGGACTGGTGGTACCATGTAAGGAAAATTGCCCTTTAGCAGGAGCTTGGAAGTGCTCAAAGCAGCTGCATATTTCTTCAGATTTTGAGATTTTCGGGATGAAGCTCTCAAACAATTTATATTGAAGTCCAGAAGAATAGTTTAGCCTGGGAAAGGTGGTGGAATGGAAACCTCAGATGAGATTTTTGCTGGAGACCTGATGTTTTTGAGAGCCTGGGGAAGTGTTATCTTTACATCTGCAGTGGGAATTTGACAGCTGTTTCCTAGTCCTGGACCAGCTCCAGCTGCAATGGAAGTAGCTGAATCCTTGGTATTTGTATATGCTTGCTGTCATCTCAATCACTGTCACTCCTCTAATGCAGTCTTGCATAATGTCCCTTAAAATATTGGACACCTCTGGCAATTTGCCGTATCCCAGTGCTCCACTTGCCACTGCTGAGCAGCTGGTAGGAAGGACAGTGCTTTTTGGGAATAATCCCGGTGGTGTGTGCTCATTTAAAAAGTACTTAGAGCCCTGCAGGATGTTGAACAGGAGGAGAGGGTTATAAAGTAGTTTGGTGTATAAAACATTACTAGGGCAAAGCTCTTTTTGTGTGGTCAGCCTGTTTCTTGTCATTTACTCCAGAGCAGGTGTATATTTTAATGTTAAATTGTATTTGTAACTGTTTAATATGTAGACTATATCAAAGAGGGGTTCAGCCTATTGTAAAGGATGGAGTTGGGAGACTTCCCCCCTTACTTCACCTTGCAGCTGTGACCCATGTGCTTGTGCAGAGGTGGCTCTTGCAGAGAGGGATGGTGGGCTGTGCTCAGGTTTTCCAGAGGGAGAGACTGTTCTGGAACCATCCTGGGTCTCAGATCCGTGACAAAAAAGCAACTGGAGTTGATTTTTGCTGGGTCTGTGGGAAGGCACTAACTGTTAAATGAGGTGGTGGTAGCAGTGTGAGCAGTTCCTGTCTGGGCACAACTTTCAGAGCTGAGGAGGCTGTCGGGGTATTTGGGTTTTGAGCTGCCCCAGGTCTGGAGACAGGTCAGGGCATGCTGCTGTAGTGGCTGCCTGATCCCTTGGCAGTGAGTGTCTCAGGGATCAAGGGTGCTTTCCTAAGTAGGACAGAAATAAAAATGAGCCCTGTTCCCCAAGACTAGAAAGTGATTTAGAAAAAAGGCATTTTGCTGATTGCAGATGATTATAATGCAGCTGCTTGACAGTGACATCCCAGCCATGGAAAAATAACATTGATTCTTTGAGCTGTTTTCCAGTCTGCACAGCATATTAAAACCCTTCATGCACAGCTGGCACATTTAACTTTGATTATGTTGTTGAAGTGACTGATCTGAGAGCAGCCTGGATCCCAGTTGCTTGCAGAATTTGAAAATAAGATTGTTCCAATTCATCTGCAGTTGGATATTTTGGAAGAGAGACAAACTATCTCGAGCACTTTTAGGGCTGCTAATTAAAGACTTGTGGCCCTCCTCTGAGAGTCTTTAAAGATGGATGGAGGGACTTACCCAAGGTCATGTAGTGTGTCACTAACAAAGATGATTATAGAATCTGTACCCTGATT
Source organism: Acrocephalus scirpaceus scirpaceus (assembly GCA_910950805.1). NCBI lineage: Eukaryota > Metazoa > Chordata > Aves > Passeriformes > Sylviidae > Acrocephalus > Acrocephalus scirpaceus. The sequence continues at coordinate 75,064,647 of OU383776.1, forward strand.
TGGTCTTGCAGGTTTGTTTCCCTGGTGTGGACAATTGCACCACAAACCAACACACTGGCTGCTGGGCTCTTGTACGGTCTTCCCTGTGCTCTCCCTGCCAGCTGGGTCTGGCATGGGAGCAGCATGAGGTGGAGACAGGACAGGCTCCCTCCTGCTTCCTCTCAGAGGTGGCTGCAGTGGGTGCCTTTTGGCTGACAGTGTGCTTCTGGGGCTGGGAAAAAGCAGGAGCTTGGAATGGAAGGTAGGAGGGCTGCAGAGAAGCTGCCCAAGCTTGTAGGCACTTGTGGTGGTACTGCCTCTTCGTCAGAGTTTGGCTTCTGACCTGAACTGCTCCAGCACCTTTCCTTTCTCAGCTCAGTGAAAGCACATTTTGAAATTCTGCTGGCGTCTTGGGTTCAGGGCTCCTCCCTCTGCACACACAGGACTTAAAAGCCACTATCCAAAATGATCGTTAGTGGAAGAGGAGACAGTGGGGAACTCGGGAGCTCTGGTAGAGGCTGTTTTAAGTGTATCACATCCATCAAACCCTCCCGCAGGAGTTCTGGCAGAGGACAGGAATGCCAGTGTGTGGCAGCAGCGTTTGGCTTGCTGGGAGCTGGATGTGGGCAGGACATGCCAGGGCTCGGTGAGCTGGGAAGGCTCTCACCGAGCTGCTGCTGCCGCAGCCCCTGCGGCTTCCAGCAGGTGAAACCGGGTCAGAGCAACTCCTGGGAACTGTCAGTGAATTCCCCGCAGAAAAGGCAGTTAATGGTGAGTCACAGCCCAGGCTGTGATGGGAAATGGTTGCTGGATAATAGGTTGAGCGATGGTGATGGCTTTTCTTCACACGTCAGGACCCTGAGGAGGCTCTGACCTCGTAGGGCTGCTGAAAGCTGTTTTTTGTCTGAGTTCCAGGTGTCCAAAGCTGAATTCCTGCAAATGTAGACACAACAGGCTCTCCTTTCCAGGGTCTACCTTGCACCCCTGGACTTACTGTACCCACTGTTGAAGGGAGAAGGGGTTGTGAAGGTAGGAGATGAAAGGGACAGCTCTTGCTATGATAGGAAACCAGAAAGAGGTTGAAAACCTTACCCTGTTCATGCTCAGGCACGAGGTGGGAGCTCCTCTGAGGGATTGACCAGTGGTGAATTTGGGAGGTCTGTGCTGTGCTCAGTGCGAGGCTGGCGTGGGGCCCTGTGAGGGGGTTTTGTGCTGATGGAGTGCTCTGATCTCCATGTCTGGAGCTCATCTGTTGTGACTCACTCCTTATTTCACTGCTCCTGTTTTAACTTGCACTTCATCTCTCTGGAGCATCCTGTTGCTCTGCTCCTGGAATGTGGTGGGGTAGAGCCTCAGCTGTACCCCTTTCAAGCTCTGCAGTTGCTGCCTGAGCACAAGAAGCAAAGGCAGAGAAGAAAGTGTCTTGCAGATCTCCCCTGCCCACTCCTCCCATGCTGGGAGACAGCCCAGGCTGTTTCCAAGGTTGTCCTCCCTGCCAGCCCAGGACAACCCAAGGCAGCAGCTTGTCTGTGGCTGTGCTTGACCACCAGCAGACCTGGGTTTTTAACCAGCCCTGGTGCATCCTGTAGGATATGTGGGTCTCTTCCATGAGAGATGAACATGGGCCTTGTTCTGCTGGGGCTTTTCCTTTGTGATCTGAAGCTGCTGTATTTAAAGAGGTATGGAAGGAGCAGCTGGCTCCAGCTTCAGAGTGGTCATGACTTTAAAATGGTGCCACCATCCCCAAGGTCCCTCAGCAGATATCTTCATGTGACAGGAGGCTGTAGAGCAGCATGGTGGCCTTGGGCAAGGAGGGAGCATTATTTGGCCCCTCCTCTCCCCTCCATGTGCTTTGCATTGTGCTGGGGAGCTGGTGCCCCACTGGGGTTGCCCTCGCTGGGGGCTCACCCAAGCCTGTGGAGGCTTCAGTAATGGCCCAGGGAGTGACAGCCTGGTGTGGATGTGGGGAAGAGGAGGCCCTCTTTGGACTGCCTGCCAAACTGGCTGCTCCAAAACTGCTTTGGGCTGTGTTTTGTTTTGTGCACTTCTGCGTCCAGGATGGGGGATAAATCACTGCTTCAGCCTTTGCTGTGCACACAGGATACTCCTCCTGCATCCTGCACTGGACCAGAGACCTCCTGGGGCAGGGATAAGGGATTCTGGAGTAGTCTGGGGCTCTGGGGACATCAGCACAGGCCTTTTGTGCCTGGGCCTGAAGTGCTCCAAAATACACAGCAGAAATACCTTGGGGGAGGAGGGAAGTATTTTCTTTCCTTTTATTTTTTTTTTCCTCCTGAAATCCAAAGTGCAGTGCCCCTGCAGCATGGCCTGCCTCTGGCAGATCCCAGGGAAACTGGTTCAGCCAGCACCAGTCTGGGCAGGGAGGGCACTGCAAGTGCTGGGTGTACTGCCTGGCAGCACTGGGATATGAACTGGGAATAGTTCATTTATTATTTTTTTTTTCCATCTCCCTTCCTATTAAAGTGGCCTGGGAAGCTGTGACACCACACAGCCTGGGCCCCTGCCAAGGAGCCCTGGGGCTTGTGTTCCTGCTCATGCTGCCAGGCTCCCGGCTGCCTTGCTGGTCTGTGAACTCCCATTTGCCTTTCTTGGCTGGAAAATGGATTAAGTTAGCAGGACAGGAAAATTAATTAGCTGCCATTTTAAGGATGTAGCTTTTGTCGCAGTCCGAAGTGTTTTGAAATGGCATTGTGTCACTGTGACCAACCTGGGGTTGATTAAAAGGCTTTACCTGCCGGAGTATCAGATTTATTTCCGCTGGGGTTCTGCCCCTGGTGATTACGGCTTCAAGGTGAACCTCAAGGCCAAATCCAAGGAGTGTTTTGCCTTTGCTGTTAGTGCTGGCTGTGGAAAGCTGTTACCAAAGTCTTTTCTGCTTGTTTAACATTCAAAATAGCCTTGCTTTGCCCTTCCCCTCTGCAGGCAACCTGCCAGTCTGGCACAGCATGGCCAGGACAGCAGGGAACTGCAGAGCTGCAGCTTCCCTGCCCGGCTGGGGGGTTTCCCACACGGAGCCCGGGGGCAGCGCTGTGGCCCTGGATGCTGTGGGATGAGCCTCAGCCTTCCCGAATTGTCTAGTGGAAAATTGCTGCTGTTTGTGTAGGTGGCAAAAGGGAGCAGAAATGGTGCCACTGTTGGTGGGGGGGCTGTATCCAGCTGGAGGATGTCCCTACAGTAATGTCCTTGCTGAAGGTGTCAGAGATGAAGAAGGGCAGATCTGCTGCAGTGTGGTGAAGTGTGAGAGAACCTGAACCATGGGAAGCAAGTGATAAGGAAGCCAAAAATCATTTTAGGGTTAGAAAGTAATTGTCATTCCCTGCTTTCTTCAGCGAGGGGGACTGTGTGGGTACTCTAGAGCACCTGGAAAGGGCCATTAGCTGCCAGCTTTCCTGACAAAGCTGTGCTCCAGCTTTGGGGAGAGGTGGGGCATGGGGCATGTGGGTCCTGGCACCAGATTGCAGTGATGGCTCCGTCTGGAACACACAGAGAGGGGTACACATCAGATGTGTGACCAGGAGGGGCTTCCACACATGGTGCTGCAGTTCAGCTCTTACTAACCTCTAGAATAAGTGCTTCTGCCAGCTGCACTCCCATTCCAGACTCACATGGAAGGGCTGCATGAGTGACCAATCTCCAACACAAACCGTGGTCCCCATCCCCTCACCTGCAAGGGTGTAAATGACTCCTGACCTCCTTAGCAATTCCCCACTGAGCTCCTCGCTGGAATAATTCAAAAGCCCAGCAAAATTAATGCAGATGAAGCCTGCTACTTCAGCAATGAATGGAAATTACCAGCACATATTTTTTATTTTACTATTTAATGTAGTAGAAATATCACGGCTTGTAGCCAAAGCAATTCAAGATGTGACGACTGTAAATGTGCATTGGGCGAGGCTGGAAACTCTCCAGTCTAATTCAAGAAACTCTTGGCTCAACTCTTGCTTTGCTTTTCAAGAAGAGAAGCTCATCTGTGAAGAACCCTGTGCTGCAAGGTAAGCACGAGCTGGCTTTGGGAGCTAGTTAAGGTGCCCCTTCCCAAACCACCGGTTTTATTGGTGTTTTCCCCTTGTATTCTGTGCTGGTTGCAGAACTGCAGCAGCACAGAAAGCAGATGAGGGGTGAGTCTGCTGCTCTCTCTGGTGCAATCCTGGTGGATGCTGTAATTGAGCAAACTCCTCCAGAGCTTTTGCTAACTTTTCAACCTCCTCCAGTGGAAAAGCAGAACGAGGAGTGAAAAGTGATCTTGCTCAAGTCCAGGATTTTAACTATCGCCAGCCCCAGGAGCACCCTGAGTGTTTCCCCCAGTGACTGTTGCAACACCAGACCTTGCAGGAGCCTGTCCGTGGGCTGGCAGGGGATTAGCACATGGTAGAAAAGCCTTTACTGTGGTTAAATTGAAGACAGAAAATATGTCAGCTCTGCCAGAGAGGATGACAAGGAGCCTCAAAGGCAAGCAGATCTCCAGGCTGGCAATATTTCCCTCCTAAGTGTTTTACTCAGCTATTTGCAGCTATTTTGATGCCACCTTCTGATATTATCTCCTAGTAACAAACACCAGGCCAGACAGCACTTTCACACACAGCTGCCATAATTAGGGCAATCACTTCATGTCTGTGCTGGGCAGTCACTTTTAAATAGTCACTCTCCAGGTATTTGCTGCAGCAGGCTCCAGGATGGTCAGAAATAAACAAACAAACACTTTAAGGATATCAATTTTTATTTGACATTGTGAGATCAATAAGAAAAAATAATTTGTACAGCTTTGTGATAGAACCGTTGCTGCTGCAGAGTGAGGCTACTCCTCACGAGAAGGGCCCTGACTCAACCACAGGGATGCTCTCAGCAGGACCTGCTCCAAGCAGCAGGTGATGTTCTCCACCTCCCTGTCCCAGCAGCACCTCCTACCTCGGGCAGGTCCCTGTACCCTTCCAGCAGCACAGACAGGGCTTCTCAGATGTTTCATGTGAGCAGCTCTGCTCTATGACCCTCTGCAAAGGGCTCAGTGCAGCCACGGCTGCAGAACCCGTCTACTACAGTGGTTACTGAGCTCCTGCTGTGCTTCTCCCTCCCTCTGCTAATTCTGTCTCTCCTCTGCCCCACAAGGTCACCTAGCCCATGTTCAGCCTCCCCTCTGTGCAGCAGCTGCTGCAGAGCAGCCCTGTTCCCCAAGGAACAGCTCTGTCCGCAATGAGAGATGACCCAATACTATTTCTGAGGCCTTTGGTGCTGGCAGGAGCTGACTTGTGACACCAGCAAGAAGGGGACCAGAACACTTTAGGACCTAATCCTGCAGCTCAGATGCTTTCAGCTGGCAGAGTAACCCTTTCTAATCAAACTCAGATGTTTAAGAGTGATTGTAGAGCAGCAGCCATGGATATTGCTCGAGCACTGAGGCACCCACTCCATAGGACGGGCAGAGCTAGAAAAAGGCTTCGGTTTACACAGGATTTTTGCCAAGCTTTTTGCCTTTGACAGTTCGTAACAGTTTAAAAAAATACCAAACACAACTCAACAGATGCCAGGACAAAAGGCTGAGTTTCTACTGTGCCAGTGAAACATCCTCCAACCAGGCCACATTTTTGCTGGCCCCACCAGTATCTCAACCTACCCTCCCTCTGCTGTGTCAGGGAGGTGAAAAGCCAGACCAAGAGAGATTTTAGCATTGATTAAGCCCCTGAGGGGAGATAAGAATTCAGACATAAGTAAGAGTTAAGGACAGTATGATCAGTTCTAATACATGAAATCAAGACAGTAATCTTAAATCAACTAAGGGCTCAGCTCGAAAAATCAAGGTGGAAGGTTCTGTTGGCAGAAAAGGGGTAGCTGTCCTGGATTAGTGCCAGCAAACAGAGCAAGCTGCTGGACCCTACCCCTGGATCACTCACAGAAGGGACAGTTCTTACTGATACTTGAATATGAAGATGACCTGGAGGTTGTACCTGGTGCCAACACCATGTTCAGCACGTACACAACGTTCAACATTCCCTGTTTCACAGCCGGGGAAGACGGAGTGTGGCAGATGATCTATGTAAGCTGCCTCCCCCACACAAGCACCAACGCACAGCCACAGCCCAGCCAACCTGGGGCAACTTACATGAAACAAAGGAGGGCAATGAGGAAATAATGTGGTAGTGAAAAAGCAGGAACAAAAGAATAACCCTTCACACAACTGTTTTCCAGCATTGTAAAAAAATGAAAAATGAAAGCAATCTCTTTGACTTCCCCTGCCACACTGTGCTGGTGTCCCACAGGCATTCTAGGATCAGATGCTGCCCCTTTTCCTGCTGTTCAGTGATGCAGTGCACACAGCATTTCTGAGGGGGTCCATAGACTGTAGTGCAAGCAAACTGAGAAAATAAATACACTCAAACATTCCCTCCTGTCAAAGAACATTAATTGCAGGAAAAACTAGCTTGCTTTTTGTTTTAACTGAAGTTAAGTTAGCTGCAACTCATTTTAATATCTGAAACTTTGAAGATGTGTTTCACAGCATAACTATAGAATTCACACTGCATTGCCAATCCACAATTCGGTCATTCTCATTAACAGTGTACAAAGAAGGTCATTAGTTTACATATATATATATTTATATATATATATATTTTATAAAGTCTGGAAGATCAATATAAATACTGCTCCAGAAATTAAAAAAGTGTTTACATCCCCGACTTGAATATTACATCTCAGTGTCCTGGGTTATTGGTATCATCTGTAAAAGTCTTAGCGGTGCAGAGGTTCAAGTTTTCGAAATTTCAGTGCCGAGCTGGATGACAAAGCATCTTGGTTTGAAGAAGAATTCACTGTGTCTGGGGACTGGAACAATACTCTACCACGATGATTAAATACATAAAAAGATGGATGGTTCCTTAATGTGTCAAATGTCCTTCAAAATAAATGCAAAAAGCCAAGGTTAATACTCTCTCAGAGCAGGGAGTTTAGAATAGTCAGTCTGGGGTGTATTGACTTTAGACACAGAAATACAAGTTTTCAGTCCAAAACTCTTGCTTGCTTCTACATTTCCTAAACTAAAACACTAAAGAAATACACAGCTAGTTATGAAAAAGACCACAAGATGTCCACCTCAAAAACTTCCCCTTCCTTTCTGGAGGTCAGGGGCAGCCTGTGCATGCTGCCTGCAGACACACCACATGCCAGCCTTTGTTCAGCTCTCATGAACGTGTGTTAACACCCTCATGATGCTCAGCTTTCCATCCCCCTGGGAGCCTCATGCTAAAGGCTTTAGGAGAACACTGTGAAATACAATTATGTCAATTTTTTCACTTCCCATACTCTCTTGTTTTGGAAATGGCCAGAGAGACAACGTCTGCCTATCCAATTTCCTGTCAGAATCACAGAATATTCTGAGTTGGAAGAGACCCACAAGGATCATTGAGTCCAACTCTGAAGTGAACGGCTCATAAAGCAGTTGAACCTATAGAGCTTGGCATGCTCTAACCAACTATCCTCTTCAAAATCTTGATCCAAAATCCCTTATTTTATTAATGTCTTTCAGATGTCCTGCCTTGAATATACTGTGTGAGACTCAAGTGACTCAGACTCTCATGAGGAAGCAAACACAAGCAGGGTGTGAGCCAGACCCTGCAGTCTGAGACCATGTCATGACAGCAGGTTGGTGACTCCTGAGCTCTACTTCCCACCTGCATATTTCATTCCTCTACCGAGTCTGCATGGCAGGATTTCAGATGAGGAAAAGCAAGAAGTCTGTTTGACTTCTGCCTGTTATCTAACTCTCCCTAAAACTCAAGACACTGTTGGCTTTCACAAGTGCAGCTGTTCCCTCAGGTCACTGCCTACAGCATACATTGAAGGACTGAGCTAAAGGTAAGTGATTTCAGTTTGTAGAGAGAAGCAGATACTGCTGCGTACAAAAAGAAGAAATAAAACATACTTATTTTTGAGTTCTGAAGTGGCATCCATGTCTTTAAACTCTCCTGCAATATGTGCTATCCCATAGCAGGTGACTGCAAAGGCCAGCAGCGTCTGCAGGACTATCTGCAACAGAGGGAGCACAGTGCAACACACACATTACTGAGTGTTCTGCACATTTCGCAAAAAATCTCAGCTTTCACACAGTATCTCTTGTGCTTTCCATCCAGTGACAGCAAACAGAGGTGGGCAATCCAGCAGTGGGGAAACTGAGGCACAGGAGAATTAAAACTTCCTCCTATTTGCACAGCAGAACTCTGGCAGAGCTCCAGCTGCCCCAGCACAGGTCAGGTGTTGCATCAACTGAATCGACTCACATGGCTCCTCAGCAAGAGCCTGAGACCAAACACTAGGTTCTGTGCACTCCAGGATCCAAACTTCTGCCAGGAACACACCTGGAGCCCCAGGCTAGGCACCGTGCTTGGCTCTCCTTGGCACCTGATCTCCCTGCCCTTCTGATTAAGGAGAGAGGGAACAGATAACTGAAGTGGAAATTTGAAAAGCAAGCAAATAAAGTAAATAAAGCCCCCTTCCTGAAGCAGGTTGTGCTGGGATCAAAGAGTCACACTGGGTAAACACGTGTCAGCCAACCAGAGCCAGAGGGTGCAGGATGTTTATGCTGCAAAGGAGGTGATGGATGCAAAAGCTCTCTGAGCTACATTCAGGTAATCCTGGACAAGATGCTCCAGGGTAGCTCTAAAAGAGAGGGAGGTCTGGATCTGGGGTTTGGTTTCACTGACAACTACAACACACTCAGGAAGTTGGGATGAAAAGTGTGGTTCTTTTCAACAGTGGGAGCTCTGATGAAAGTGCAGCTTAAAAAGTACTTTACCCTTTATGCTTGCCAAGCACATTAAAAGGAAGCAATTGAGAGACTAAACCACCCCACAGTTACACCTTTCACACACTGCAAAAACTTACATCTATGGGCAACGTTTCATCTTCCTTTTCTGTCAACCTCATGTAAGAGCGATCTACAAAACAGAAACACACGCACGCATCAAACACTCCGTGTAGGCAAATAAACAGCTCGGCAACACAACCCCCCAGAGAAACGGCTGTAGAGACAAGTGTCAGCCTCCCAGGGCTGCTGGGCCGCCCCTAGTGCCGCTGTGAGGCTCCGCTGCTCCGGAGCATGGCTGGCCCTAGCCCAAGCAGCCGGGGAGGGAGGCGGGCCGTGGGGACGGGAGGCAGCGGGACGGCAGAAGCCAGTCTGAAGCCGCGACCCGGTGGGCAGCAGCTCCCCCTTCCCACCCTTCCTTTTTCCCTCCCTTCCCGGCTGCTGCGGCGCCCACACGGGGCGAACCCCGCGCTAATCCCGGAATCTCCGCTCTCCCCGCAGCCCGGGCCCAAGGGCAGGGCCGCCCCCGCCGGCGGGATCGCTGCTAAGGACGATGATGATGCCGGCCCAATCCGGCCCCCGCCCCAGGGGCAGCTCCCCGTCGGCCGTGCCGGTGCCCCGGGGCGCCCCGGCCCGTCCCCCCGGCGGTGACTCACGCTGCGCCGCCGAGAAGGCCGCGTGTGCCAGGGCGAACAGGCCGAGCCCCACCAGCCCCTTCCACACCGACCCCGTCGCCATAGCCGCCCGCCGCCGCCAGGGCGCCCCGGCGCGCGATGATGGCGTCACTGGGGGGCGGGGCCAGACCGCGCCCGGAGAGTGCGGGTGTGGAGAGGGGGCATGGCTTCAGCGGCAGGGGGCGGGGCCACGCCGCCGCTTTCCCACGCCGGGCCATTGATGAATTGCGAGGACGTGACTGGACCCCGGGGGCCGCGGGTGGTCCTGGGGGCTGGTTGAGGGACAACAGGCCCTTTCCCTCCATCGGGCCAGGCCGGATCCCTTCCAGCCGAAAACAGAGCGTAGGGCCAGTGGTGCCCGAGTTAATTCCCGCTTTCCACGTGTTTAACCTCAAAGCTTGAGAAACCGCTGCACGAAAAAACGAGGCAAAGGGATGCACACAACATCTGCAGGAGGGACGCCCCGGGCCGAGCCAGGCTTGGGGCAAAGCAAGGGTCCATGGTCCCACACAGCCAAGAATCCTGGGTCTTCCATGCCCCCAAGGCACAAAGGCAATTCTTTGAGGACGTTTCCTCACCTTTAAGCTGATCATTGGCATTTATTGCAACCCTTCACCCACCGGTTCCACGCACCCCCCCTCTATTTCTTGGTAAAAAAGGTGGGAATTTTACCCTGACCGCACTTCGAGGCTGACGGCGGCTCTTGGCACCATCCACACGCCTTAGCACGGTGTGAAGGCACGACCAGCCTCCAGGATTCCCCGGGACCCCATCTCCCCGTAAGCGGGGGTGTGTCCTGCAGGACATCCCTCCAAAGCACCCTGAGCACAAACAACACCGGCTCCTGTGCGTGGCCGCGCTAAACTACCTTGCACCAAGTCCGTCTGGGCATTTCTTTTCTCCCTTACAAACTCCTCCGAACTCTGATCACCTTCCCTCTCCTCGCACCCTCCATCGTCCCTCGCATCCCGTTCCTTAGGACTCGTCCCAGCCTCCCCAGGGCTGATGCAGCCCCCCAGGCAGCCCTTTCCGTCCCAAACCTCGCCTTACGAGCGCCGCCCTCGCCCCGCTCCCCGCCGCCCCTTCCCCGCTCCGTCGCTGCCGGCCCGTCCCCGCTCGCTGCCGGCCCGTCCCTATCCGGGTTCCCCGCGCTGTTCCCGCCCCCGGCGCCTGCGCCCAGAGCCGCTTCCTGGTGTCGGCGGGGCCGGGCCGGTGCCGGAGCGATGGCGGGGCCGGTGCTGGCGGGGCCGGTGCTGGCGGCGGCCGCGGGGCTGTGGGCGCGGGGGGCGGCGGGCGCTGAGGTGGCAGCGGCGCGTCCCGGGGCGCTGGAGGAGGAGATCGTGTCCGAGAAGGCGGCGGAGGAGAGTCATCGTCAGGACAGCGCCAACCTGCTCGTTTTCATCCTGCTGCTCACCCTCACCATCCTCACCATCTGGCTCTTCAAGCACCGCCGCGCTCGCTTCCTCCACGAGACCGGGCTGGCCATGATCTACGGTGAGCGGCGCCCGCCCTACGCGGGCATCCCCCGCCCCGCCACCCCTTCCCTGCCAAACCCGTGCAGGAGCTGCCCCCGGCGCCGGGAGCCCCATCCCGACCAGTCCCGGCTCTGTGCTGGGCCAGCTGCGGCGCTGGGTGCTTGCCCGACCGCCCACTCCCGTGGGCAGCACGAGTGGGGAACAGCAGCGCATCGTTCTCTGGGTCAGTGCCTGGTGGCCCCTGACTGCGGAGCTGCGATAGGGCTTGTTTGGTGGGCAAAGGGGTGTGGGGGTGCGGGCGGACACGACACATCCTCTCATGGGTGCAGGTGGACGCTGCTGTGTCGCTGGGACAGCCCCATCCTGCTGTGTCCCGTGCTGAGCCTTATCTGGGTGTTGCTGGAGGAAGGGTTGGTTGTTTTCCATACCCTAGATATGAAGGGCTCTCGACGGCAGTTACTCCCAAATTTCTGGCAGTGAGGAACTGGTTGGGATTTTCCAGACGGCCTCACAGGGTGAAGCTGGCAGGGTCATGGGCTACCACGTCACCAAGCACTGGCAGGTCCCACTTACCTGCCCCAGGGTTGAGAGTGGGGACTTGTGGCAGCACAGAGCAGTTGTTGCATTGCTCAGGAGCCTTGCATCCCAGCTTGGATGGGGCTCTCAGCAACCTGGTCTAGTGGAAGGTGTCCCTGCCCATGGCAGGGGAGTTGGAACTGGTTGATCATCAAGGTCCTCTTCTGACCCAAACCATTCAGTGGTTCTTTGATCCCACATGCTGGGGCCAGAGGCTGTGTTTCCTACATGTGTTTGGAGCATCCAGATTTCCAGAAGCTGCCCAGGAAGAGTGGAGAGGCCATCTGGGGGATTTTCCCACCCTTTGCCATGCTTAGGGGCCTGCAGAGCCGGCAGCCTTCTATCCTGCTGCCTGGGGACCTGTGTGCACAAGCCCCTACCTTTAGAGTTCCCCCTCCGCTGTGACAGGACCTCTCAGAGAGGAGCCCCATGTATATTCCCACAGGGAGTGGAGCAAGGCTGTGGATCAGTGGAGTGGAGCTGGAGACATTTGGGTTTTAATGGTGGCCTGTGATTTACTGAGGTGACATGGCCTCGTGAAGTGGCCTGAACCAGGGTATGGAGGAGCCATATATGGCTCTCCCTGGGTTATCTGGCATGACTTTGAGATCAACCAACGCAGGACTGGGAGGTGTGCTGGGGAAATGATTAACATGGCCATGGATCCGTATCTAGGGAAGATTTGTTGCATTTAGAATTGAGAAGGCCTCTCCTGCTGCATGCTGTAGTTAGTGTCTGTCCTCTGTGTGGCCCTTGCTGACTGGGGGTGATGTGTGACCACCCAGAGTCAGATGTGGCTGAACCTCCCACCCAGCAGAAAGCTTTGATCTGGAGGCTGTGACTTGACCTGTTTGGGCCACTTGCTTTTGTGATCCCAAATTTCAGTTAATTGGAAGTGTCCTTCCAAATGAAGGGATGGAGACACTTGAGTCAGTCAACAGGCACGAAATACTGGTCTGCTTTTTCAGGGGCACAAAATACTGCTCTGCATTTTCAGATTCCTTCCAGCCACCACTCAGGAGGGATTCAGATGTTTCTGGCCTCCTGCCCAGGGTAGGGATGGTCACCTCGTGGGACAGGAGCTGTGCCATGGGAGGACATGCTTCCAGCATGGAAAGTCTTCTCTCTCCTGCTGCCCCAGAGCTCCTGACATGCGACTTTTTATTCCTTTCATGCTTTCACACTTGCCCTTAACCTTGTTCTTCTTCTCCTGGACATTTCTTCCTCTTGATTATCCTCTCTCCCTGACCTACCTGAGTGCTCACTTTATTCTCAGAGCATAACCTGGGTTGTTTCAGTCTCCTGCTGATCCATAAAATGCACCTTTTCTGTCTGCTCTTCTGCACACTGTGCTTAGAGAATTGCTGGTGAAATCAGTAATGTCACCTGTCTGATTATGCAGAAAATCCCAAGTTTTCCCTGGTATCAAGGCTTTTAGCATTAGCTTCTCAGGTAGTGGCAGGTGCCATAGGAAAAGGGATGTGTAATTCCCAAGGAATGGTGGGATGCTGTTGTTTTACTGTGACAACTTAAAAACTGCAGGGAAGGAAGGAGGTATCACTGTCCCTGGCTCCCTGCGATGCTTTTAGCCCCTAGGAAGTTCACTGAAAATGTAGAAGGGGCTGCAAAACACACCCTGAAATCTGAACAGGAGAAGCAATTTGCAAAAAGCTTGTCCTTTTCTGTTAAAAAAACCCAACAACAACTAAGTCAAAACTTTCACATATATCTCTTTTGGCAAAACACATCAGTTTCCTTGTCATCTTTGTTTTTACTGGAAGTTACAAGCTGATTTCTGTCCAGGTGGATTTCTATCGTGCAAATCACACTGGCAGCTCAGAGCTGATGTTCAAGAGCTGGACAGCAGCTGGAGCAATTTCACAGTGATAGACAATAGGTGCTTAGTAGCCCTTAAGCTTCATGTCAGTGTTTAAAATGAGGTTCCCACATCTGAGGTGCTCAGCATTTAGGATGATTAATTGAACAATTTTGTTTCAGTTCTTCTCAGAGTCTGATGGTGGATGTGCAGGAGCTTCTCTAAAAGTTCAGTTTCCTTGTACTTGTTCCTGCTTGGCCCCTGGATTGTGTGTGTCCAAACTGTTTGTTGTCAGGATGTCTTCCTTCAGTTGTTACATTTTTCTTTCCTTTTGGTGTCCAGATTAATGCTTGCCTGGGGATCCTGTCTGCTTCCATTGTTGTTAAGTGTTGGGTTTGGTTATATATTAGTCTTCATTTAAAACATTACCTCGGAAATGTTCAACAGCACCTTAGAAAAAAGCCCATGGGCTTTTGTTCTTTTTAATGAAGTCAGGAGAAATGTAGTGAAAATAATCTCTTGCGCTTTGCATAAAAGAACTCAATTAATTTGCTGGCTTTGCCTTCAGCTTCTCAACTCCTTGCAGCATTCACCTGGCAGCTTCCTCGGTGTTGGGTTCCCTCTGCTCAGCTCAGCTCAGCTCAGCTCCCTCCCAGGGCTCAGTTTTGTAAAACTTCTGGCAGCAAAAGCATGTCGATACTGGCTCACAGGTTGCTGCTGGGGCCCCGTGAGTGCCAGGAGAGTCTGAACCATTTCCTAAGAGCCTGTCGGAACCAGGAGCACCTACAGTGTCCCCTGGGCTTGGTCCAGGGAGCCTGAGCTCAGGACTGGTCTTGGTGTCTGGAAAACCATGTAAGGTTTGTCCCAAGTGCCTCCCGGGAGCATCATTGGATAGGGAGGGTTGATCAGATCCACCATGGGGCTGGAGGGGCTGCTGGTGGGGCCATTTAATGATGGATGGAATAATTGGTTTCCAGCAGAGCAGCAGCATGCTTTCCCTGCAGATAACTCTGGCAGTGTCTCTGTGTCGGGGCCGCTGGCAGGATCAAACTCAGGGCCCAGGAGCTATTTGTGCATTTGTGTATTTGCACATGGGTGTCTTTCCCCACCTGGCAGCCTCCCAGACAACCTATTACTGAGCAAGACAAAAAGTCTGATTTTGGGACTCCCAAACAGGGGTCCTTGGCAGATATTGTAGGTTTATCTGTCCCTTTTCCCTTACCCCATTCCTATCCAGAGTGGGAATTTGGCCCTGTGTGGAGCTTGGCTGGCACGTGGGGCCAGGAACAGCTGCCTGGATAAGAAGATGGCAGAGGAGCAGGGGTGCTATCAGATGAAGCACTGCTTTGGGACAGGGATTAAGAGTGGAGAGGTGGGTGAGTCAGGATCCCTTCTGAATTCACAGCAGTGACTCCTGTCTGTCCCTTCTTCCTCCTGTGGGGCGTCTCATCTCACAGTGCTGAGCCTGGGTATTAAAGTGGTTGCTGGGTGGGTTTCTTTCTATCTAAGCAAGGGCAGGTGGCTGTTGGTTTCTGATTCCTGCATGAACCTCTGAAATAGTTTTTTTTTAAGAAGAAACTTTTTAGAAGTCAACCCAAGTAGTTCTTGAGAGTTGCAAAATGTGGTGTACCTTAATAGCCATAAGCAGATGTAAATAACCCTTTGAAACTCTTTATATCCCAGTGAAAGGTTTTGGTTATTTCCTGTGGTACCTCTAGGATTGTCGTCTGGGTGAAAGGAAAATGGAGTGCTTTGTGCCACTGCTGTGGTGCCATGCAACCACTCCCACATGCTCCTGTAAATACATGCTGTGGCATCATGATGTGCTTGACATACTTGCTTTCATTCTATACTTTTATTTCTGGAGTGCTGGAGGATCACAGGAGCAGAGGCTGGAAGACTAAGTAAGCTAAAGAATTACTTGTTGTGTCCCTTCTAAGTGCTGGTGGTGTAAAAGCAGCCCTCAGCTGCTCTGCACAGTGTGACATGCCCTGAACTCTCCCTGCTGGAGCTGACGGTGCCTGGCTGTGCCCAGAGGGAACTGTTCTGTGACTGTTGGGTGATTCAGGGCAGGATAAAGCCCAGAGTGGTGAGCACCTGGTTGATGGTGCATGGCTTAAAAGCATCTGTAGCCTCTTAGCTCACCTGTGCTGCAAAGTACTGTATTAGACCAGGGTTTTGGGTCTGTCCAGTCCCTGAGCTTAGCTTTTATAGGTCGGCAGTGATGACTTCGTGTGCAGCCACCTCCTCTGCCTGTGCTCGTGTCCTGGGTGCTCTGGTGGCCCTGCTGTGTGTGAGGGCTTTTCTTTTTGCCTTTGGGAAAAATAACAAATCTTGTCCTGGAAAAATTGTGGCCAAGGGAGGAGAAGTCAAAAAGTGGGTGGCAGATCAGGAACTGGCTGTAGGAGATGCTGAATGAGCTGTGGCCCCACAGTGTCCTGCCCAGGCTCTGCTCCCTGAGAGGTGGTGGCACAGGAAGAGCTGGGTGCTCCCATCAGTCGGGGTTGTGCCCTGCCTGTAGGAAAGCACAGAGCAAGGCCTTAATTAAGGCAGCAGTAAGGAACAGGAGCGTCCTGGGAGGCAAATGGAGAAGTCTTGAGAGCATTGCGGTCTGTGTTTAGTTCCCATGTGTCTGAAAGCTTTTCATAAATGTGTGGTTCAGAGATGGGGTTGAGACCCAGGATTTCTGTGGCGGCTCGGGGCTGCCATAACCAAGGAGTTTCCAAACCCTTTTGTGCTGAAGGCTACGTGGAAAGGTGTCTTGTGGGACACCCCTCTTCCCCAGCCTGGAGATGTCAAAACAGATGTCTCTGCCAGGAGAGCGCTCAACGCACCTGAATCTGGATTCGAGACCTCAGACAACAACAACAGAAAGGCCTTATAAATTTCTGACTTGCAAATTAACCCCAAAATGCCCTTACTTAGCAGCTGAGCTGGAGACAGAGTTGCCTCACAGGGCTGCCCGGGGGTGCTGCTTGTGGTGCAGAGCTGAAGTTTGCAGGGGCAAGGAGTAGATCTGGATGGTCAGCCTGGACTGGGAAGCAGTTCTATATGTTTATATGTTTCTATTTCAAAATGTGGTTTTATAAAAACAGGCAGGTCTGGGAGGAGGCTGTATGGTCCTGCAGCACCTTAGGAGGGATTCTTGCCAGCCTCAGGGTGTTCAGGGTTGTTGCTAGGTGTCATCTTTAACCCCTGCCAAAGTGAAGAGTTTAATGTATCGATGTCACGTATCAAGGTGTTTAATGTATCGAGGTGCAAAGGGCACAGCTTGGGCACAGGGGAGCAGCACCTGGCCCAGCAGTGTGAGGTGCTCACCTTAAAAAATCCAGCCTGCCCTCGGTGTTGGCTGTTTGCTGCCCTGGAGTGAGGGTCTGACTGATTGTGGGTGGTTCAAATCCTTCAGGGCTTGTCCGTGGCCATGTTAGAAACTCCCCATGGGCACAGAACATTTGCCTGGCTCACGAGGGAGGAGGATGGTTCAATTCACATGGGCAGATATTTGGTTGTGGTTGTGCTCAGCAGCTGAGCAGGGGCTCAGGATCCTGGTGCTGCCTCCATGCTCAGAGGGATCATTCTGGGGGTTTGCTGTGGTTTGTCTCACAGACCTGTGTCCCTCCCCAGGTGTCCTGGTCGGCGTGGTCCTGCGCTACGGCATCCACGTCCCCAGCGACGTCAACAACGTCACCCTGAGCTGCCAGGTGCAGACCAGCCCGGCCACGCTGCTGGTGAACGTCAGTGGGAAGTTCTATGAGTACACCCTGAAGGGGGAAATCAGTGCCCAGGAGCTCAACAACGTCCAGGATAATGAGATGCTGAGAAAGGTAAGGGAGGCATTGACTGGAGAGGTGAGTGGTGTTTCCCACTCCCTCCATGGGGATGGATCTGCTGGATTAAGTGTTTTTATTTTGGGTTTTTTAACTTGTGATTGTGATGAACAGTAATTTATATGTTGAACACAATGTAAAGAAACTCTAGTTTTAGCTCATTTTAATTTAAGCCGTTTAGACTCTGGGATTTGTCTCCAGAATATCCCAGACATGTCCTCAGCATTGACCCAACAGGATTCACATGGTGGGAGTACAGGGCTTCCTCCATATATAACTTTCTTATTTGTGTTTTGTGTTGCAAAATTTTAGCAAGTCATTTTACTGTTGGGGTTTGGTTGTTTTCTTTTTCTTTCTTAACAGGTGACTTTTGATCCTGAAGTATTCTTCAACATTTTGCTTCCTCCCATTATATTTTATGCAGGCTACAGCTTGAAAAGGGTATGTGCCTTTACAGTGCCGATGTTTTTAGTTCCTCTGCCTCCAGAGAATTTTTAATACTTGCGAGGGCTTTAATGCTTGCTCAGCAGGCCGAGGCTGTGGGGGTGGATATGGTTTTACCCTGCAAACGTGGGATTGTGGGAAGCAGGGCTGAGAGTGCCCCTGTCATTCTTGTCTGCCCCTCTGTCGCAGGAAGGGTCAGCGACTTGAACCGTTTCCAGCAGGGATTTTTGGGGTCAGCCAGGCCATTTCAGACATCCCAGCTTTCCAGGCACATGGGAGTGTGGGAAGGTTTTAGAAAGCAGCAGCTCTCTGAAATGCTGACTTGGAAGGAGAGGAGAATGATGCAGTTTAGCTTGCGGGAGAAGGAAGGAGGAATGCTGCTGGGTTAGGAAATCAGTTCCCAAGACTTGGAATAGCACCTTATTAAATGCCCAGATATGAGAAAATGGTACTTTTTTTTATTAATGTACATTTGTTTATTAATGCTGCATTAACTGCTGGTCTGGCACTGGGCTGTGCTGGCCACTCTGTTCCTGTCCAGCTCGTGGTGTCTGAGCTGGGTCCAAGTTGCTGTGGACACTGTGGGTGCCTGTGCAGGCTTGAAATAAATTATTAGCAAAATATAATTCGATTTTCGGTTTTTTTCTCCTGCTAGAGGCACTTCTTCAGAAACCTGGGATCCATCCTGGCATATGCTTTCCTCGGCACTGCCATTTCCTGCCTGGTGATTGGGTGAGTAGTTGGGGCTGGTCTGGTTCTTCCACAGGGATTTGAGCTGTGCTTGGGAGAAATGCTCTGAGCCTGGAGCTGAAGCTGCTAATCCTAGCCCTGAAAGGTCACACATTATTTGCTCAGCAGCAGCAAATAATACAATTTTCTGTGCAAACTTCTGCTGCATGGACAGGGTGATTGCTGTCTAATTGTGAAGCACTCTCTCAGCATCTGAGCATCCCATGAGAATAGGTATTCATGGCAAGGAAAGTTTCACACTTCAGAGAGAATTGTCTTGATAAATCAGCAACTTCAAATTACTGAAAACATAAACCCTCATAAACTTGAGGCGCAAGAGTAGAGGGCAGGATCATAAAGCCAGGTGTCTAGTGAGCACTGATGTGTTTCAAATTGTTTATCCCTCAGTGCAGAGGCTGCTGGATGGTTCCCACTCTGGATAGTAGCACACAGGCTGACATAGGGTGATTTCCACTGCAGTCCAGTGGATTCAGGCAAACTCAGCATCTGCATTATCTGCTCCTCATGGAAAGTTTTGGCCATTTCAGAGCCAGTCCAAGGTGATGTCACTGAACTGTGTTAATGTGCAGCACTGCAAAGTGATCGTGTGACCCCATAAGCCTGGCTGCTGCTTTTCTTTAGCCATGCTGTGCTCCTGGAGGAGATCTGGTCCCAGTTCCCTGCTGGCACCATGTTTGTGCTCCAGTTCAGAGAGTGCTTTGGTGTGTGTGTCCAGTATTCACCTCCAAGATAGATCATGGCCCTGGGTTTCACCAGTCTCAGTGCATCCCATGCATTTCATTGGTGTTCTGGCATTTGGATAGCTTTAATCTGGTAAATTCAGGGAAACCAAGCCCATGTGAAAGTTGTTTTAATGCATTGCAGAGATGTGTAACTGCCTCTTCTGATCCCCAGCTCTGTCGTGTACGGCTGCGTGGCGCTGATGAAAGTCACTGGGCAGCTTGGGGGAGATTTCTACTTCACTGACTGCCTCCTGTTCGGGGCCATCGTGTCAGCCACTGACCCAGGTGTGTCACATGCTTTCCCTACATTTTGGCCTGGTTTGAGTTGTGGGGCAGAAGGGAAGAAAGTCTGAAACCCCTGTGAGTTCCCTCCTTCTGAATTTCAGAGCTTAATTTATTTGTGACATTCTTAGAGGTCAGATTTGTCTCTGTCTGCCTTTTTATTTTCTTCAGTTATGTGCAATACAGCTTCCAAACCTCTGCTTTCCTGAATCCTTGTTTGCAGTGAAGTCCTAGGCAGCCTCTCTCTTGACTTAGCTGGGGTTTGGCATTGTGTCTCTGCTACCCTGTGCCAGCAGCTGTTGCAGAACAAGATGTGTAATGTGGAGAGGGTTCAGTTGATAGTTTTAGTTAGTTTAGCTATTTTCTCCTACTTCCAGTTTGGTTGGATTTTGGCAGGGGCTAATCTAATTGAAATTAGATTAATGAGATGCCTTAATGAGCAGTACTGAGGACAATAGTGACACCTTGGTTTACTGATGCACTTTATAAATTAAAACTATGAAAAATATGCCTTGTCCAACTAAATTGAAATTAATTCATGATAGCTTGTATGTGGTAGCTGTTTACTTGCATGCTCTCATTTCATGTAAAAACACAGGGCCACAAAAAGGCCTCTCTTTGCTCCTGCCCTTTGCTGAGCAGGGCTGGAAATCTAATGCTTAGAAATGCTGCAGATGAGCTGTCAGTGTTGTGCATCCCTTCTTTGGACTTGAAATAGGAACAAGATTTCACAGGTAGAAATGGAGCATTTCCCTGTGCATAAATGGGTTAAACCCCCCTCAGTGTGCCCTGAGTGCTGTTTGAAAAGACTCACAGAAGTTGGTTGGAATTGGCTCAGCCCTCAGCCTGAACTGTGCCCGATGCACCATGTGTTACATCTTGCTTGCTTTGGATGTTGTGATGTTTCTGCAAGGCTGATATGCAAAACCTGCTGCTTTCCATTATCCTCTTGGAGCTGCTGGATCATGGAAGAGCTTGAGGGAACACTGATCTCTGCCATGTGGCCGTAAATCACAGAAACCCCCACATGGGGTTTGAGCCAATGCCTGGCTATTTCCAGTCAGATCTGAAATGTTGTGTGTCTGTGCTGGCGCTTAGAATGTGTTGAATCCAAGGATTTCTCTCAGAGTATCATGAATGGAAAGAAAAGGCAGTTATCATCCTGGACAAGCCTGATTCTTCTGGTTTTCTGCAGGTGGAGGAGGGCTCTCCCTGGTGCTCCAAGCTAGCAGTGTCCCTACAGCTGAGTGGCTCATGACAGCCTGGTACTGTGGCCCAGCCCATGAGCTCAGATCCTGGGAAGCTCAGAGCAAAGTTTGTTTATGTCTGCCTGCAAAAGATTCAATAGGCCAAGATGTGCTTTAGTAAAAGGAGGAGGGGAATAATGAATCAAATCCAAATCTGAAAGAGCAGAAGGAAGACTATCAAAGAGAGCACGGGGGGCAGCTGGCACCATCGCAGCAGTGGCACAGATGTGCAGGAAGGCAGCTTTCTAAAATGGACGTTTGATCTTTGATTACATCGAAATAACAGCATCTTTTTGAATGTCTCTCTATTTTTCTATTTGTCAGTGACTGTCCTTGCCATATTCCATGAACTCCAGGTCGATGTTGAGCTGTATGCCCTTCTCTTTGGCGAAAGCGTCCTCAATGATGCTGTTGCCATAGTGCTGTCTTCGTAAGTGTCTTCTGGTTTTATTTAGAGTTGTTGTGTGTGTTACATGTCAGGAGTCAGGGGGAGCCACTCGGCCTTGCCCCTGTAAAATAGGAACATGGGTGTTTCCAAGAGCGTCTTAAGTGTCCCGAAAGGTTGTAGTGACATTCTGATGCATGTCCTCATTGCTTGTCACTGCTTGGGATTATGGATTACCCTTCCAGCTTCCCCCTGCATGATGGATGGTTTTGTTTTGCTTCTGTGGTCGGTTGACCCATCCATAGGGAAGTTTTTATGTCCCTCTGAAACAGGAAAAGCACCACGTCTGCTTTTCAGCCACAAAATCCCACTGAAACCCCTTGCTGATGGCTTTGCTCCTACCTGCATTGCTTCCCACCCACAAATCCCTGCTTTTGTTTAGGTGGAAATAGCTGGTGAAGCAGCTGTTTCCTTTCTCTCCCCACTTTCAGGAGTTAATGTTCTTACAGCTGGAGTTAATGTCCTTGACTGAGCACATGGGAAACTTGCTGCTTTTCTAAAGAGTGTTTTATGTTCTTTAATATTTTATGTCCTTTGCATGCAGGACATATTTTATCTGCGTTTTCACTGTGTTGTCATCATGGGAATTTGTTCTGTAATATATAATACCTGCAATGGTGACAGCTTAACATATAGCTAAGACTAATGGAGAAAATATTTCTGGAGTACTTGTCACTCCAGCGTGCTGGTTGTGTGGGTTTCACTGGAGGCAGCAAGTAACACACTGTGAGCTGTGTGTTGTATTTACTGAACTGAGTGTTTCTGCTGAGGTTTCTGGAACTCTTTCTATTGCTCACTCTGGCTTTTTTTGCTGGATGTGTCACTTCTGGTGTGAGAGGAAACACTGCACAGCCAGACTGTGTTTCAGAAGTGATCATGAGTGAGGAGGGGATGGGGTCTTGCAGCCTATGTTGGTAGGTTCTGGGTGGGAGTGGGTGGATTCAGCTTCAGAGTAATGGAATTTGTGGGGGATCTCGGCACGTGTGGGTGATGGCACAGCCTGCAGTGATTTGCCTCTTGCTCTGCTTCAGTGCCAGCTCTGTAGCTGTTGCTCTGATTTCCTGCTTTCCTCTCTCTACAAGCTGAGCTCAGTCCACCCCCTCCCCAAAACAGGATAATTTGCACCAAGGCAGCAGCTCTGAGTTCACTCAGCAGTTATTTTATTTTGCCTCAGCACTGCAGGACAGGGGAGGATGAGGAGCTGGGCTCTTCAGTAGCTTTTGCTCAGTCTGGGTGCCCCAAGGCTCCTCTCCTGGCCTGCTTTCAGCCCTGGGCAAATGTCTGTTCCTGTGCTTAAGGAGCAGAATCTGTGCCTTTCTGTTCCTGTCTTGGCCTGGTGTGGGTTGGCAGCTGGAACTTGTTGCAGGATGAAGAGGAATTGAACCCAGAACTGAAAGCTGGTGGGCAGTGAGGTACCAGAGCTGCAGTTTGGGAGCAGAGGGGTAAATGCAGCTGCAGGATCTCTACCTGCTTTTTCCAAAGGGAGAATTCACCGGGATTTAACACCACGGGAAGCCCCAGGGGAAGCTCCATGGGCAGCAACAGGAGAAATAAAGGGCAGCTGGTAATGATGTCTTATTGGCAATGCAAAAAACAAAACCAGAAGGAGAACTATAAGAAGTTAAAATGTAAAACCAACATTCAAAGAGTTGGTTATGGAGGGGAAGTGAAACCAGTCTGGATTTAAAAAAAAATGAAACCTGAAAACCCAGAATAAGAGCATGTTGGTGAATGAGAAGTATAAGATGGAATTGATAAAAGGAATTAAATCAGAGAAATCTGAAGCTTGCCATATAAAAAGCAATGCAGAAAAATGAGCTGTATTAGAAGCAGGGAAGTTTAGCAAGGGAAATTACCTGTGATGTGTTGGAAAGGGGAGGTTTGTAATTTGTGTTGCATAAAAATGTTGGTGTTTAGCATGGGGAGAAGGCTGCAAGATGTGTGTGCAAGGCAGTAAGTGTCCATTCTCAGCAGATTAAACAGCAAAGGTTTAAAGTTCACATCCGAGGTTTTTAACAGAGTGAGCCAAGGGATTGCTAACTAGGAAGTTAATGTTTTAGGTAAATTTACATCAAGGAAAGTGATGTAAGAAGTTGATAAATTGGATTTAGGAGCTGGATAAGGGCCCCCCTGTATCTCAGCCTTTCCAGGTAGAACAGTGGAATGGCTAATGCAAGGCTCAGCTCATCAGGAGTTAGGAAGGAGCAGATTGAGAGATGGTGTCAGCACTGCAGACCCGTTTGCCATCTCATCACAAAGGTCTGTTGAGGTCTGGTGGATGCAGAGAATGGTGTTGCTGCTGTGCATGGCACTGTCTGCCTTGGCTACGCTGTGGTATTGCACTTTGGAGCTCAGAGCAGTGCAAACTAACTGTGGTGCATGTTAAATGTGGCAGAACAGGAGCAGTTACAGCTCTCTGGGAAACGTTCACGTCAGCTGCCTCGGTGGAGAAATGGAAGTTTCCCGCTTGAATGCTTTGTGGTCCCACAGCACCTGGCATTACAGAGAGCTGGTGCCAAACCCCTCCAAATACCACCATAAATACCACATGTCACACGAGACACAGGCTTTGGTCCCCTGCTCTCTAATGTCCAGGAATAACTGCACATCCAGGCCTAGGTGGGGTGGCTGATCCCAAACTGCCCAGGACAGGGAGGGTGTGCAGCCACTACATGCTGTGATCCCAGAGGATTGCAGTGTGTTGTGTCTCCCTGGTTCCTTGGGGTCAGTGTTCGCAGCAGTTGTAGCACTTTTCAAGGCTTCGTGTAGCAGGGTGAGGTGCCTCTTCCTCCAGACTAAGCAGTTTTGTTCTTGTGCTTTCCCTCCTCTTCCAGCTCAATAGTTGCGTATCAGCCAGCGGGTGACAACAGCCACACGTTTGATGTCACAGCAATGTTCAAGTCCATCGGGATCTTCCTGGGGATATTCAGTGGATCTTTTGCAATGGGAGCAGCTACTGGAGTTGTGACAGCTTTAATATCCTTTTCACTGTTTGGTTTTTTTTCTGAAGTGTTTGCATAACAGCTTATTTATTTTTTACTGCACTGCATTTCACCCAGATGTTTAATTTTTTTTCCCCTAAATTAATGAAGGACAGTGCCATAGCCTTTTCAGGGGTGAACTGTGTAGCTGTGATATACAACTGGATTTGATATCCTGTTAGCCTGCAGTGTCTCTCCAAATTGTCCTTAACCATCTGCAACGTCACCAAGTTCACCAAACTTCGGGAGTTCCCGTTGCTGGAGACTGGCTTGTTCTTCTTGATGTCCTGGAGCACGTTCCTGCTGGCTGAAGCGTGTGGCTTTACAGGCAAGCTCCAGCACAGCCCTGCCTCTGGGATGGAGATCTGCAGGGATGGTGGGGCCACTGAGTTTTGCTTCTCTCAGTATCAATTGTAGCCAGGGCTCTCCCTCTACTTGCAGAAGTTTAATGATTCTGGGTTCTGGGGTTACTGCATTAAGTTCCCTACAGGCCTGGGGTGCAGGTTGGCCCCCTTTTCCTGACCAGGAGTCTTATGTGATGCTCTGCTCCCCAGGTGTGGTGGCTGTGCTCTTCTGTGGGATCACACAGGCCCATTATACCTATAACAACTTATCTACAGAGTCCCAACACAGAACTAAGCAGGTGAGAATTCCTCAGACCCCTTCAGCCTCTCTGAATTTCAAATTCAATATTTTTTCCTTCCCTCTAGTGAGAATTAGGTGCACCTGTCTTCTTACAGCTGCATTTCACTAGGATTACTTCTGCAGAAGTATTTATTGCATGACAGATGAGCTAACATGCTTTTCTTGTTAAATCTATATTATGTCTAACTCACTTTTAATTTGTTTTTCTTCTTTCAGTTGTTTGAGCTTCTGAATTTCTTGGCAGAAAACTTCATCTTCTCCTATATGGGACTTGCACTGTTCACCTTCCAGAACCATGTCTTTAACCCTACCTTTGTGGTGGGGGCCTTTGTATCCTTTGGAGTCCAATTTATAAGACAGAAAGAAAGGGAGAGGTACTTCATTCCCAATTTGTGTTTTTCATTCAAATGAGTGGGTTTGTATTTTTTAAATCAGTCTAGCTTTATTTTTAAAAGGGGATTTCTGCCATGTAGTGATGCCTTTGCTGGTTATTTTAAGAAGACAGAGATTCTTTTTACAGCTTTTCTGTTGTTTTTCTTTTCCCTGTCTTCTCTCCTCTTGTGGGCATTCAAATCAGCTGCTGCAGGGACTCATCATTCAATGTGACCATGATGCCAATGCCAGGTGTTGTCATGTGGCACCAGGAGGGGCTTTGCAAAGGAGGGCTGCCTGGTTTAGCTGTTTATTTCCTCTTTTCTCTGCTAGTGCACTTGGTTAACCCTGAAAAAAAGCCTTTTTTTGGTCAAACAGCACAGTTAGAGCAACAGTAGATGCCTCTGAATGATGTCATGAGAAAGGATTTCCTGTTCTGCAGGCTGATGCTAATGGGAACAAGGGCTCTGGTATGTCTCAGAAAAACAAGAATTTTGAAGGAATTTTTTTCACATCATAGGAAAGCCAGTTAAATGTATAGAATTATTTTCACCCTTTGCCAGCACTGATGTGCATGTTTATACTGGTAAACAAAACGTTTTTACCAGTGCTGGTCCATGGGTTTGCAGCAGGCTCAGCTGAATTTCCTTGATCAGCTTTTGTGGGGTTGCAGTAGGGCAGAAGGGGTGGAGAACAGACAAATGCCATTTGGGCTGTTATACTGGAATTTTGTGCTGTGCCTCTTCAGTGGGAACTGGCTAACTCGCTGATGAAATAGCTCATTCATGAGAGAGATCATGAAATACGTCTCTTATGCAAATTGTGATGTTCAGGAAAGAACATAAAAGCTAGAAGCATTTTCCATATTATTCAAGGCTGTGCTGAATACTGGCTCCAAGATTATTTTTGCCATCTGGGTGCTGGTATTAAAAGACACAGCTTCAAAGATAAAAAGCAATATGAAGGGGCTGGTGATTCTTGTATCTCGCAGGCTATGAAAACAGAAAGAGTATTAGATTTTTTTTTTCCCTTCTCAACGGCTGCTGCTTTCATTTTGCTGAATAATCTTTGGGAATGGGACTTGGCTTAAAGCTTCAAACCTAGCTGTGAAGTGTGACATGACAGGGAATGTCAGAGGGGTTGTCATAGCTGTGATAACTTGAGCTTTACAGAAGACAAATAATTCTTGGGGTGCAAAACGGACCTGGCAGCAGAGAGTGTGCTGTGGGAAGTGGTGTTTTTTCTCTCCTCTCACTTGTCTAACATGTCCTTTCATCATCACCTTTGCTTATTTGTGCTTGTCTCTGTATGATATTCCTGAAACAGCAGTATGTGCTGTGTTTCAGCAGGGCAGTAGCCTGCTCTTGCCACAGTGCTGTAGCACTCAGAGCTGGGTTATTTTCTTTGCAGCCAGAGCACTGGCATTTCTGCAGCTCCCAGTTTCCTTTGGGCAGTAGAAACTGGCTCTCTGTGCAGGTGGGATGTGATGGGAGACACAGGAAGAGCAATTTCCTTACCATGTGCAAATACAGCTTGCTATCTTCCTAGGAAGAGCTGCCAATATTTACCCATTGTCATTTTTACTGAATTTGGGGAGAAGAAATAAGATTGGAACGAATTTGCAGCACATGATGATGTTTGCTGGTACGTTACTGCATCCTTCCTCTGACCATGAGGCCCACTGGCACTTCCTTACCCCTGAGAACATGGAAATGTTCCTTACTCAACTCTAAATCTTTTATGGGCAATGTCTGGAGGGGAGGCTGGGCAGGAAGGGACTCAATGGTTTGAGATGTAGGAATGAGCTCCTCCTGTCCTGCTTGGCATGGCGGGGGAGGAGGGTCTGCCTTTCTGGGCTCGTAAAGAGGGGTGACAAAAGCATCACTATTCTCCTCTGGCAGTCCCAGCAGAGGGGCAGCAGGATGTAAACCCCAGCTGGGAAGCTGGCCATGGGGGTGGCCTGTGCTGAGGAGCTGACACAGCTCCTGTGCTCTCCCTTCCCTCAGGGCTGCGTGGAGCCATGGCCTTCGCCCTGGCCATCCGTGACACGGCCACGTACGCCCGGCAGATGATGTTCAGCACCACCCTGCTCATCGTCTTCTTCACCGTGTGGGTGTTCGGCGGGGGCACCACGGCCATGCTGTCCTGCCTCAACATCCGGTCAGTGCGGGGCTCCCCCAGCTCAGCACGGCCTCCCCCTCGGCCTGCTCTCACCTCAGGCTGCTCGGGTTTGAGACCAGAGGCCGATCCTGTCCTTCCCCCCCATCCCAGCTCTGTGTGTGACACTGTGCTTGTTCTCTCCTCGCAGGGTCGGTGTGGATGCGGATCAGGAGAACGTGGTGAGTGTGCACTGCTGGGCACCTCTGCAGAGGAATCTGGACTGCATCCTTGGGGCAGGGGTTACATCCTCACCCTGTGAATGCCTGTCTGTGCTCTGCTTCCTTCCAGCTGCAGGAGTTCTTAGCTCCCCCTGTGAAAGAGTTTGCAGTCAGTGGGAGTCACAGCTTTTCTGTGCTCTCTGATTTTCGTAAGCCTTGTTTTGACTCAGCTGGAAAGAAGGGCACAGAAGCAATGCTGGACTGTTTAGCTAGTCCACATTGCTGCTGCAATAGAGTCAGTCTCTCCCTTCCAAGGTTTAAAATAAAACCCAAAGTGAGCATGACATGGAGGCTCTGCCTCATCCCAGTGTGTCCAGGGTGGTACAGAAACACCATGTACTGACTCATTTTATGTAGCATCTTCTGCCCCACTTTTATCCTATGGGTACCCTCAGCCCCTGCTTACCCCCTTTTCCTGTGGGTAGTTATGTGGCAGCCCTGGAACCACTGACCACACTGAGATCAATGCTGGAGCCCCACAGCCGTGGGAGTTTTCCTGCCTGGTAGCTTCAGCTGTCTCATTCACATGTCTGCAGCCTGGTCGTGCTGTGGCTGTGGCTCTCCTTGATTTTAGTGTGGATTCTGCACCTTGGAGATTCATTTTATTCAGAACCATTTATTGAGCTGTTCACCTCCTGGAGAGAAAGCATCAAATGCGACAGGCAGCCCAGAGCCATAAATCTGTAAGCCAGATTTCTATGAAATGTGTAATTGTATTCACAGTCTCCTCCACATAGTTTTATATTTATTTCTCTGATTAAAAGGAAGCCTGGAGTTCCCATAACACACAATTATTTGCATGCAGCAGTGTCAGATGAGATCTGATGGAGGTTGGATCTGTCAGTCACTATTAAATGTGATGTCTGGGTGCAGCTTCTGGCTCTGAGGCACTATAAACCTTGGGGCCAGACACTGGAAGGCTCTAGCAGCAAAATGGTCACTCTGTGCTTTGATAACACCTCCCTGAGGCACTTGAATGCTGCTTAATGCAGCCTGTTGTGGTGTGAATGTCCTTATACACAGGGCAACCCAAAGGCTTCTTCTCAAGAGGCAGTGGGAAAGTCTGTGTCTCTTTGTGTCCCCTGGGGGATAATCCAGTGTCCCATGGTGTCTCCTGGCCCTGATCTAGGTCATGGCATGTTGTCCTGCCCCTCTTCACTGTTTTGCTCTCCCACAGGGTGTCCCAGAGAGCGAGAGGAGGAGCACGAAGGCTGAAAGCGCTTGGCTTTTCCGCATGTGGTACAACTTCGACCACAAGTATCCTTGGGTGGACAGTCGGTGTGTGCTGTGTCAGATCCCACTGCCCAGACACCTCTCACTGGGACCATCACTTGCTCCCTTCTTAGTAGAGGAGCCAGTGTTTGCTTTCCTGTGACATTGCTGTGTTTTGGGTTGCACCTCCTCATGTCTGTGGCTGTGATAAATGACAATTTCCACCCTCTGTCAGTGAGAATGCAGCAGCAGTTCCGTTCAAAGCTGGGCTCTCCAAGATTGGAATCCTGGGGGTCCTTAATCCCAGGGGCAGGTGGGCAGGAAGGGGTGGGGGTTTTCTTACTTGCAGTCCCTCTTGGTAGATCTGCCTCTCCTCCCTTCCAGATGCTGTGCTGTGAATTAGTGGAGGAGCGATGTTAGACTGAGGGGCACAGGGTGATGGGACAAGCGATGCTGCTGAGCATCTTACCAAGACTGTGTCCTGCTGTGTTTGGTTGCATTCTCGTTGCACACCATTACAACTTCTGTGCTTCCACACATTTGTGTTTCTTTCCTTTCTGTGATTTCCTTGCAATGCCGAGTCCTTCAGTGCTGCCCTCCCAGCCCTTGGCTCACTGACATGGCCCCATTCCTCTTTTGTCCTTAACCCTCTCTGTAGCTATCTAAAGCCTCTCCTGACACACAGTGGTCCCCCGCTGACCACCACACTCCCAGGGTGCTGTGGGCCTGTTGCCCGGTGCCTGACAAGCCCGCAGGCGTATGAGGTGAGTCCTTTAGTTTCCTTTCTGTCACAGTGTTGTGGGTTTGATGTGTTTTTGTTTCTTTTTAGGATGCTGCTCTGCAGCATCAAGCTGGGAGCATGAGGGAAATCAGATATTGGGGCTGATGGATGAACTAATTCCCATGAGTATTTTGCTTTTCCAGCCTGCTGTTAGGTCATGAAGGGGTTTGTGGTGTATTCATGATGGTTCCTCAGTGACTGGCTCAATGAAGTTGTCACAGCTGTCCTTCCCCAGGCCCAGCTGGGAGGGCACACAGTTCCCTATCCCCTGCTTGCTTCCAGCCTTACAGCTGAGCCATTCCTGCAGCCCTTTCAGCTGCATCACTCACATCACTCACAACCAGAAAGGTTGTGCCCAGGGGCCCCTTGCAGTGGCAGCTGTCCATGCCAGGAGTCTTCTTGCCCTGTCTGCACAGTATCAGCATCAGGTTTCCTGACAAACCAGAAATGGCTGGGAAGGGTCAGAAATGCAGTTCCTGTGGTCATGAGTATTTGGTCCAGTCAAAGCCACAAATGCTGCATTGTCCAAGTACCTGGCTATGGCACCAGAGAGAAGAGACCTGGGAGAGCCCTTTTAGGCAGTCTGCAGAGAAATTATGCATGGTTTGAGTCACCTGGGCTCTGAGATGTGTGTGTGCCATGTCTGGCTCTGGTCATGGTGCAGGAGAGCCTGTGGCTCGGTGCCTCTGACTTAATGCCTCTGTCTCTGCTCAGTCACCATCACCATGCGATTGTCAATAGCCATTCTGGAAGAGTTTAGCAGCACTTTCCTCCTGTTCCTTCCCCAGAATCAAGAGCAGCTGAAGGACGACGACTCCGACCTCATTCTGAACGACGGGGACATCAGCCTGACGTACGGGGACTCCACGGTGAACACCGACTCGGTGGCGTCCAGCGGCGCGTCCCGGCGGTTCGTGGGGAACAGCTCGGAGGATGCCTTGGACAGGGAGCTGGCTTTTGGGGACCATGAACTCGTGATCCGGGGAACGCGCCTGGTCCTGCCCATGGATGATTCGGAGCCCCCGTCAAACGTCCTGGATAACGCGAGACATGGTCCGGCATAAGGTTGCTCGGTTTAATTGACAGTAATATTTGCATATATGATCAAGAAGTATGTACTACCTAAAGTCTAATGCATGTCTCAAAATGTCTAAGCTGTATAAATATTATTTATATGGTGTCAAAAGAATATAAATATTCTCTGCCAAGCGCTTGTGAAGAACAAGCTGCAAATTTAAGTTAAAAACTGTGTTGACTGCACTATGTAGAGTGGAACTGTTTTAGCGTAAGAGTCTTTTGCACACAGTGAGCTTCATTAATGTGTGATTTGATGAAGGGTTTAGTTCCCAGTGGGTGAGTAAAGGAGCTGTGACTCCCTGTTCATCCTTTGAACCTGGGAGAGGAGGGTAGGGAGTTGCTGGTAAGCAATGGAAATTGCTTTCTAGTCCGATGAGGATTATTGAGTTTCTTTTGGTCTCTGATCTTTGGATAGTCACGTTTGAAATATCAGCAGAAAATCTGCCCACAGACCCTCTCGCCAGGCTGTGGATGGTGATAAACTTGTTTCACTGTGGCAACCTGGAGACTTTCTGCTTTTTAGTGACCCTCTGCCCAAGCCCTGCTTTAGTGGGCTCATGGCAGACCCCAGCCAAAGCTGACAGCAGGGGCTGTGGGTATCCGGCTGCTTGGATGGGAGCAGGAGAGAGGGATGGTTGGTGTCTGTAGTTGTGTTCAGGAGAAGGAGGCGATCCCACAGAAACTACACCAGGCATGCACAGATTTTAGGTCTGAGTCATCTTTCAGCTGTGGCTCAAGCAGCTTTCTAGAACCAGCCATCAAATTCTCTTTTGGCAACTAAATTTCACGTTTGGGAAGCGGCCATGTCCTTGCGCAGGCCAATCCCTGTCCTGCAGTCACAGATGTAGCCAAGGTGTGCAGAGCTGCTGCAGCTGCACATGGGGCTGTGGAGCCCAGCCAACCTCAAACTCAAGCTTTAGGGCTGCAGATCCACACGGTACCTCCAGAGCTCTCCAGAGGCATCTGGCTGGTACTGAAGGGGAGCCGTCCGTCCGTCCGTCCTCCCACAGAGTCAGAAACCATTGCACTTTGTTTGGTCACGCCTTAGCATGCTGTGTGTCTGCAGTCCCCACCCGACCTTTCTTGTGTCTCTTATCATTTAATGAGAAACGTTTGTGAGTTGATTTTTGGTTTTAATTTACGTTTTTATTTTTCAAGGCGGAGCACAGAACAATTTGCAATTTCACACTAGTGTTAAAGGATTTATTCTGTAATTATGGGAATGGCTAAAGGTGCAGTGAAACTGCTAACCCTGACATCTTTTTTCTCCGTGGAAAGGGGGAATCATGGAAATTTACTGTATGTAATTTTATTGTCTATTTTATCTACAGTTTTGCTATACAAACCTTTCAGGGTTACTGATGCACTACAGGTCCATTCTGGAGTTAACCCTCTCCAGAGGGCTTAAACAGAGGTATTTAAAAGGAAAATACATAAAAGAGAGCCAGGTGAGTCTGAGCACTCACAGCTCCCATTAGCTGTCTTTGGAACAAACTCTGCATCTCTCAGGATCTGACCCTGAGACCTCAGAGCAGTGTCCCCACAGCTGTTTTCCCCAGCACCACCTGAGAGTTGGAGGAGACAGAAAATCCTGAAGTTTCAAGTGTATATGTATAGCTGAGAAAATAAATCTGCACGGTTGGGTTTATTTTTAATTTTCTCAGGTCTAAGTAACATTGCCTTAAATTTATGGATGTGAAACAATAATTATTTTGGCAGTTTATCCCCAAGAAAATGCTTTCTTTTTCCTTCTGAACAAAATGTGTAAGTGTTGCCATAGGACTTCTCTAGAAGGGAAGGGTAATGCTCTGTTTATATTTGGGTATATTTGGGGCATCTTCCTTGCACCTGTAAATGGCATCTCACTGTTAACAAAGTTGGATTAGCACTGGCCTTTGTTTCCTACTATGCAGGAATTCCATAAAGTGAGTGTGCATTTTATATGATGTCTGTAACTTAACTTCATGTGTTTAAAAAAACAAAAAAAGGAGGAAAAAAAAGTAGGAACCTGTTGATTTTAGGTTTACTGCATCACTTCTTCATCCTGTTTTTTGTTCGTTCTGCCTTTTTGAAGAGGTATGATAAATAACTACCTCTTGTTTTTTCCTGTATAACCTGACTATGAATTCAATTTACAGAGTTGGTGCAACTGGAGGTGCAGGACAGTTCTGCTGCCCCAGGGCTCCCTCCCAGGCATTCCCAGCTGAGGTGCAAATTTGCTTCGAGGTGGCCACCAGCTGATGTTTTCCCATGGCTGTGGTAGCATTCCTCTCTTCTTCTGACCCTTTGACTTCAGTAATTTGTCCGCTTACTGTAAACTTGCCAACACAGTACCCATAAGCCTCAATACAAACCTTTTACACCAATATCAGTTCAGTTAGTACACGAAAGGAAAAGATATTAACCAATGATGATTTCATGGGTTACATTATGGTTATGATCCATATATAATATAACCAGAACTGTTTTGAATAGCTGTAGTCAATGAATTAATCTAAGCCTGAATTCATGGGTGATTTCATAAATGAATGGGATTCATCCTCAGCTGATTATTTTCTGTGCTGGGCTGCAGCAGAGCACATAGGAATGCCTGGGGTGCAGAGGCAGAGCCCTGATGCTTGTGTGCTGCAGGTGGAGTTAAGGGTACCTTGGAGCATCAGGGCCTGAGACCTTTGTCAAATAGATAAGACAGCCCTGAGGAGGCACTTTACAGTCCCCACAAATATTTAGAGAAGGTGCCCTTCTGTAAATTGAACTTTCATGGTTTTTGCACATGAAAAAGCATTGTAGGTAAAGTTATGATTTGTACTGGTACTGTCAATTTGTGTGGTAATGGCATTAACCTTGTAGCTATGGTGTTTGTGCAGCTGATCTGTGATAGCTGATGATCACTATTGGACCTTCTGTTTACACTGACTAAATCCTTTACTGTTGCATTGTACTGTGAAAGAAGGAATATGGGCCTATAAAAGATTATTAATTTTTTTTTTTTTTTTGGAATTGTGTGTACCGTTTCATTACTTCACATGGAAATAAATCTGTAGCAAAGTGATGACGTGCCACTTGACCTTCTGAGACCAGTTTGTTCATGGCCTTTGGCAGCAGCCACGGATGCTGGACCCTGAGGACTGGAGGGCAGCTGGGCTGGGGTGCACACTCTGCCTTCAGCCCAGCTCCTGGGACACACCTTCCTTGCAGGAACAGCGCTGGGGAGCAGAGCTGTGCTGGTTGCCAAAAGCTCCTCCAAGAGCAGCAAATCCAGCTGGGATAGTGCTGCTCACTCCCAGCCCTGGGGCAGTGAGTGGACCTGCATAGAGGCATCACCATGGGATGTTTGCAAAATCAAGGTTCCTGAGCTTTCCCAGGCTTTTATATCCCCTGGGAC
The DNA here is from genome assembly GCA_910950805.1 of Acrocephalus scirpaceus scirpaceus. NCBI lineage: Eukaryota > Metazoa > Chordata > Aves > Passeriformes > Sylviidae > Acrocephalus > Acrocephalus scirpaceus. Next base: position 75,098,524 of record OU383776.1, read on the forward strand.
TGTTGAATTTGCACTTGGGTTCCTGGCTGGTGATTCTGCCCTCTGATTCCCACAACACCATTTTTTTTGGAGCCTGCTGAAAAGGCAAATTGTTCAAATGCTTTACAATCCTTCAGTGCAGAGAGCAGCTCAGAAACTTCAGGAATCTCTTTCTGAGGGCTCTGGTTCGCAAAGGACAGCTTTCATTCCTTGGATGGTGTAAAACCACATTGTTACAGCTCTGCCTGGCTGCAGGAGGGTAGCCCTGATACCCATGTAACATACTTATCTCCCACCCATAGCAGCGGGCAGCCAAGGGGGTGTCTGTGCTGCTTTCCAAAGGGACTGTGGCCTTTGTGTGGGGTGGTGAATCCTGAGCTGTCCTGCTGGGCTGTCCCAAAACTGAGACTGCAGCTCACAAAAACTGTGAGTGAGAGGGGCTTGCCAGGCATCACGCTGGTCATGGGTGGCCTGTGCTACTGGAAGTCACAGCAATGGGACAGGAGACAAAGGTGTTATATTATTTTCTTGCTATGAAATGATGCTAATTCCACTGTACACTCCCACCTCAACATCCCAACAGTTGGAGTAAACACCACTAATCCCACTGGATACATGTGCTGTTCAGCCCAGCTTGGTTTGGACTTGGACATGTAACTAAAACAAACAAGGACATCATTTAACAATTGAGCAAATGCCTTTTGGCAGCCCTTCACCTTCCCAAACCCTCAGAAGAATTGCAGCAGACCCCTTTGAACGTGTTGTTTCCTTGAAACAAGGTGTGATTCAGGCCCCTCACCATTGGTGAGCAGTATCCCCAGAACCCACAATGTAGCTGGGATCATCTGGTCTGTATCCACCCTCCCCAGCACAGGCAGCTGCAGCTGGGCACCCACTGGGCCAGGAGCTGGCATCTCATATCAGCCATGCAAACATATCTTGGATAGGTGCTGTTCAGAGGCACAGCAAGCAGGGACAAGGCAGTTCCCTGCGTGGTCTGGGGAGGGGGACTTCCCCTGCAGGCAGGTGCACAGAGCTGTCATTTGCTGATTAGTCCCAGTTCTATTGGTTCTGTTCACTTTGAGCTGATGAGGGGCAGCTTTTAGTCAGTACCATCTGTCCACCTTCATGTGGGGATCAGTAAAGCCCTGGGAAATGGGTCAGCGCTGGGTATCTACAGCCTCAAAAAAAATCACAGGGCTGTTTTTAGGGTAATCCATGCCCAAAGCCACAGACAGTTCTGCACCCATGGCTCTGCATCTCCCCATCATCTGGGGTAGCATTTATGAGGTAAAATTTAAAAAAACCAAGGCTTTGATTCTTTTTCCTTATCTCATCATGGCCTGCAAGGAGCTCTGGTCCTTGCTGGGTCCTCTAGATGGCAATATTGGAAAAGACAGCAATTGTCCATCACCACGGTGTCCCTGCAGAGCCCAGCCCACCCCAGCTCCAGAGACCCTCCCCACGCCCTGCCGGGTTCACCACACCTCATGCACCACCCACCTGAGTCCTTATCAGCACAAAAGAGAGGAGACCCTGTTGCAACACCGACTGCTCTGACACCCTGAGCCCCCTCACAGGAGCCACCACTTCAAACACCTGGGAGTATGGAGGTGCTCAGACATCTCCCCTGTGCTTTGTTTTCTCCTTTAAGCCCAGCTGCTTGTTGGCCATTTTTTTCCTTATTAAGCTTTCAGAATGAGGAGTTTAAGGCCAGTGGCCACGAGCTGACTGCAGGATGAGTTTTGGTCACAGATCAGCTGCAGCCCTTGCTGGAGCTGCTGATGCATCTCAGAGCTGATTCAAACCCTTCCCATCAGCACTGAGCCCACAAGGGCACCTTCCCCTACAAGCTCCTCGTGTCTCACAGGTGTGTGTCTCACATCACCCGGGCATTAGGTCATTCCTAGCACTAGGATTTGCTGACCTCTGCAGCCAATTTGTGCTCATCATGGCTGTTTGCACTGTTGCAAGAGGACTGCCTCTTGTCACAACTCCAAAAAAGTGTTTCTCACCAGATGTGGGGAGTTTTATGGAGGAAACTTCTTGGTGAGGTGAAGAGAGGAGGTGGGGGTGAAGAGAGGAGGTGGGGGTGGAAGTGCCTCTCAGATGCCAGTGGGCCCAAATATAATCTCACAACGGTAAATTGCAAAAAACTCTTTTGGCCACATGTGTCTGTGATTGCAGAATAATTGGAAGACAAGGCAAGCAATATGGAAATGGAGAAATGGTGTCCTTGCTGACAACCCTAACAAAATCTGCCAAGCCTATGAGGGAACCTAGGGCCTGGAAGCGTTTGTGTACTCTCTGTGTCCAGTGCAGACATAGCAACACTGCCCAGCAAAAACGCTCTGTGTGTCCCCTGCTTTCCACCTCCCCCACTCAGCTGTGAGCCATTCATGTCTCATTTATCCCAAAGGCATTTGCAACACACCTGGTGCCTTTGGCCACGTTAACATCAGAGGCTGCTTTGCACCTTGGTGGCCGGGGCAGCACTGGGGACAGTCTGGCTACTGCTGTCCTGCTCCCTGCCAGTTGAGCAGGGAGTGGCACAGCAGCACAGTGGCTCTGATGTCCCTGAAAGCTCCTGGACAATAGATAAGAAGAAAAGCAGAGTCTCAGGATGCTGGCTGCTGCAGAGGTGAGGTGTCAGGGGTGAGGCTGTGACTGGAGAGCTCAAGGCCAGGGAAAGCAGAATTCCAGCCTGTCACTGCTCAGTGCTGCTAGAGATCTGCTCTCAGAACAGTGTTTGGGGACCAGGGGCTCCTGGAGCATGTTCCTTTGGGACTTGCAGTCCTTAAACAGCCCCTCTTGGTGCTTTTTCTGTCTCCAGCCCTTACAGTCACTGCACTTAGAACCTGGGTCAGAGGCTACAAATCTCTTAATGAGTGCTGGAGTCCTGTAAGGTTCAGGATCCTGGGGTAGCAAAGCCTTGAATCTGTTGTCCAATATTTAGACATGTGTATATACAAAAGGATTTGGTCTTTATTAATTGTCCTTTCATAGGAAATTCCACCAGCTGTCCTCCTCCCAGGGGTGCCAGGGATGCTCCAGCCCCAAGGAGCCCATATATGGTTGCAATCTCCTAAGCCTGCATGTTCCACAACAGTGTGGTCATGGCTACTTTTAAAGATATGTGTGAACATTGCTCCCTTCCTGTGTGCATAAGCTCCCGGGAATGTGGAAAAAGATTAAAAATGTGCATAAATTAAAGCTGTCAGCTCTGTACAGCGTGTCAGCCCTTCCACCTGCAGCAGCCAGGGTAGTTATGCCAGCCTACCCACATGAGTGCTGTGCTGGGCAGAACAGGCACTGCAAGGCAAAGGATGCTTTGAGAAAAGTAAAATACCAACTGGCTGAGCATGGAAACACTTGGCAATGTAAATGTGCCTGGGCTGAGAGAGCAGCAAAGATTTGCTCTTGCCCTTCCTCCTCTAGCACTGGTCTGAACCAAAATGCACCTTTTCTGGATAGTAGCTCCAAGGGTATGACCTTAAAGACAGCTAAGGACAGCAGGTCTCTACATCCTCACAGCATCTTCATTCTCTGCAGTGCCTTGAAGTATCTCCTCTGCACCCTTTGATGATGGATGGCTGAATCTGCTCCTCTGTGATACGGCTCACTCTTAGAATTCCCAGAGGTACAAGAGGAAAGAGAACAAGACATGCAGCATTGGTTGCTTTTCCCTTTTCTCAGGTAGTTAATACTAATCACTGGTGCTTTGGATATGTTATGTGAATTCTCCCAGGTTCTTAAGCTTTTGAGATCTGCAATAAGAGAGAATTGGAAATGTCTGTGTATCTCAGTGACAGATGGGCCAGGTTTAATACAAATTTCTTTCCTTCTACATGTACTCTGCCTTTAATTTTTATATTTGAAATAGCCCTGAACATCCTAAAGCTGTTTAGCTAAATGATGTCTAAGTGGTCTGAGGTCACTATCTGCATTGGTGCCCACCTCTCAAAGTGCAAAATCAAGGATTCCTCTGATGAGGCAGCTCAAGTGACACAGATCTGAAACTGCACAAGGCATGTCTGGGATATGTTTTCCATCCTGGGACCCCAGGCCTGTGTCTGCTGCTCACACAAAAATGTCCAGATTCTTACAAAAGGCAAAAAAATTTCCCTTGTGATTGGTTTCTGCTCTGCACGGGCTGGAGCTTTGTTGCTGAGATAAAATGCCTCAATTCTGGTCAGATGCCTAAGAGGGCTAAGGGCTATTGTCCTGCTAGAGAGAAGCCAGGCCAGTGGTACTGTGACATTACTAAACTCAGCTCCATCAGAGACTTGTTGCTTCAGCTGCAATCTGTGCTCTGATGACAGAGCTAATAGACTGATGGTGTTCATGACAAGGGTGTAGGGGTTGAGTGAAAAAAACTCCCTGGAAAAAATGGATCATCCTGGCTTTACAGATATTTAGTTTGAGATTCCATAGATAGCACTTGGCCTCGGCAATGCTGGCAAGACTGAATTCCATTGCTCTAGGGAGAAGAGCCCAGCTGGGGGCCAGGCAGTCCTGCCCGGATGGCACTGGAGCAGTTCTGTTTGCAGAGCTGGCTGGGCTGTCATGGGAGCAGGGGCAAAACTTCTGCTGTGGGTACAACACCATCAGAGAAGGATGCATTGGCTCCTCAGGCTGGGAAAAGGAGCATCCACTGGCCTCCCCAGGAGTGGATCTGCCTCAGGACACTGAGTGGAGATTATGGTGTTGCTGGAAGTCCTGGAGCATGACAAGCAGGACAGTTAATACCTGGGCTCCGTGGCCGCCGTGCCTCTGATGCAGCAGAATGAGTAAAGCTGAGGCGCAGCGTGTAAATATTTATAGCCAGTTACCAGGTTTCGTATTTGGCCAATCCCTCTGCTCCTGCTGGCTCCTACCACTCGATGTTTGTGGCTCTGAGTTGCCAAGGACACTGGCAGGGGCAGGACCCTCTCTGCAGGGAGCCAGGGGCAGTGCTGTGGCACTTGGAGGCAGCGGTGCCGTCCGGCAGTGTCCAGGGCTCTGACTGACCCTTCCTGCAGCCAGAGCTGGGTCTGGCTGTGCTGCCACATCACAGCAGCACCCACTGCACCCACCAGCACCTGCACCTCAGCCAGCAGCTTCAGGAAGGAGGACACGAGGCACTGACCAGTCCCCTCAAATGGCAGCATTTTTTACTGACCAGCTCAGGTTTGCATGAGGGAGGTGGAAAGGGAATGTGCAGCACCCAAAGACCTTTTTGTCTTGGGACATGCCTCTGTCACCCCTCATGGTAGGGAGCTGCTCTCCTGAGGGGCTGTTTCATCAAAATCTAAGCAGTCTGTGCCCAATTTTCATGTTCTTCCTCAGATCCAGAGTATCTAATTCCAAATATTTTTTCCTGCTGTTGATTTAGTTTCTTCTTCTGTTCCCAACTCTCACTTGAGCTGCTGAGGGGAAAAAAAATCCCAATCTGCTTTTACTCAAGAGATTTATTTCAGTTTGGAAGTGGCAGGAAGACAGCTTCTCTGTAGCCATGCATATGTCTGAGACCTTTCTCTTGGATCTCTCAGTTTGACTTCAAATCATCATTAAATCACTTTTCTTCAGCAGAACTCAGCAAAGAAGTAAGTTCTGTCATTTTTACTTAAGAGATAATTCCCAGAAAATTTGGTTTAAACCAAAGGCAATACACCCATGCTCCCTTTGTGCCAGCTAAACTAAGCCAGTTGAAAATCCCATCTGACTGGAAGGAGAGCAAAAGTCCAGCTCGGACAAATCTCCTTCACAGCTGGGTATCAAGTCTAAAATCTTTTGTTCAAGAAAGTTGCCTGACAGCTATTTACTGCAGCTCCTTCAGCACACTGAGCTCAGGAAATTGCATTCATAATTTCCTTAGTGCCAAATGGTTTGTAATTTTCCCATGACTATTTCTTTTTTTGTTTGTGAAACAAAGCCTCTGGAAATCTTGCACAAATGTACTTTTTGCCTAAGTGTGAAGCTAACATGAAGTATATAGTTTAATGGGATACCATTCCCTTGATTTGTTTGGCATACAGAATAAAAACTCCAATCTCATTTGTGACTAAGTTTTCCATCAATAGTCTTATAATTTTAATACAATCTTATTTTTAGCAAAGGAAAATTGATCTGATATAGAAATTCAAAATGCTCATGTAGCCAGTGCTGTTGGACGCAAGGAGAAAGCAGAAAAGGTGGGAAGGTGTGACCTGGCTTTTCCACATCACCATGAGTGCAGGTCTGAGCAGTAAGTATGATTCCCAGTGCCTTTATGTAACAGAAAAAAGACTTTGATTTATGCAGAGGCACTTGGGTGTGGTGAGCTGGGCTGGAGTTCCATTCCAGCCCTGGGACAGAGCTCATCCACAGCCTTGGAAAAGTGGCTGCTTCCTCCACTTTGCTCCTGGTGTAACACTGGGAACCACATGGGTTGTTTAGGTTGGTATCTTGGAGCACACCAAATTTAACCCTCTGTACAGATTCAGATGCCATTAACTATGACACTAAATATGATTTTCACTGGCATTAATTGTGAGTCACAGAAAATACTATGTGGGAGCCAGCAGAGCATTCATTAAAACTCCTCAGCTCGAGGCTTTGCATCCAGACAGACAAGGACATTGCTGGTGGCAGGTATTGGAGGGGGCTGGGGTGTAACTCTGCATCCCACCCCATGGACTGCAAGATGCTGTGGCAGCAGAGGAGGTTTGTGTGAGTCTATTGCAGTGGTTCTATGTCTCCATCTCTGCTCTGGAGCCAGAATCTTCTCCATGGGGTATTTTTGAGTCTGAAACCTTGTCCTCTTACTACCTGTCTGTTGTTGCAAAGCCTGCATTTTAAACTTCCCATACCTTTGCCTCCCTAGGATGGAAGCAAAAAATGCTATTATGTCTTTGTGCACACACAGGAACCTGAGGCACATTGAGCAACTCCCTCCATTGTGGTCAGCTGACAGGTGAACAAACAAGGGACTGCAGGCACTGAGCACCCCTGCTCTTTTCTGGAGCGTGTCCACAGCATTCCCAGCAGCTCTGGAGCCAGGCAGGTATTGCCTGAGGGGCTGAGGTTATGACTCAGACTAAGTCAAGCAAGCAGTTTGTACCATGATGAGGGAATTTAATTTTTGTGCCCTGAGCTGCAGCAAACACTGTGAGCCCCAGCCCATTCTGTTGTCTCTCATGTTCATGGAATGATCTAATCCAGTTGTATGTATTTCTTCACGGTCCTCAGCTTTCTAATTGATTTGATTTTAGCTGCAGACTCAAGCAAAATGAAATTTGTCATGCTTTGAAAATTTCCTCTGCTATTAAGCCATGTATTTTACTTATGTTAGTCTGTGGGTACCTTGAATTATTTTTTTCCTAGACTAAAATCTAAAGTTAAAATCGATAAAGAAGCTTAATTTTGATCTGATGCCTGGAAGCCATCTTTTCAAATCTGGAACATGAAACTCCTGGTGAGTCTCACACCAAGGAGAAAGATTAATGTTAGGGTAATTATGTATAGTAAGATAAAGATATACATGTGTCTATGATATGTATCACCCCTTTATTCTGTTTGAAGGAAAACTTTATATTATATTGCTATTTCTTTACCTCATTGCTATTAGAAACCTTTGTTAAATCTCTCTCAATAGGTGTCCACCCAGGAATTGATAACTGATAAGGACCAAGAACCAAATCTCTTCTCAAATTTTATCTGTTTGGCTTATATGCAAATACTCAAATATTTGATGGATTCCTGTTATTGTTTAATGTCTGGCCAAGGTGTTTGCTGGAAGGGCCAAAGTCTGGAAACACTTAAGCAAACTGTGCCCCAGCAGTTGTTGAAGTCAACGGAAATTTACTTGACTTCGGCAGAGGGTGGCTGAAAAGTTCTAGAAAGAGCAGTAATTGTGCAGGAGCAAAGTTATACTTTTGGGCAGGCTGTTCCCCACACTTCAGCTTGTGGGCTCTGCTCAGGGTTAGACAGGGTTTGCACAGCCCGTGAGGTCACTGTGTGTGGGGATGCAGGGGCACAGCTGTGCACTCACAGGGCTGCCCTGTCCCAGGAGTGTGGGCCCAGGTGGGGCGATGCCCGTGGCCACAAGCTGCCTGCTGCTCCCACATCCCTGCTTGTGATCCAGCAGGAAAAAACACCAGGACCCAGCACATGAATGTGGATGGAAATGCTGAAGTTCAAATGACCGTAGAGCAGAAAACCTCAAGCCCTACCCTTGGCAGAAAACCTGGTGTGTTTGAATAGCCCCTTGCAGGCTGCAGATAAGTAGCTGTGACTGCTGCCAACATTCCTTGAAAACTTAAATTGTTGCTGGAAAGACAGTTGGAAACCGTAGTTTCTCTTGCCTTTTCCAAATGTAGCCTTGTTACAGTTAACAGATGGGTCCATTCCTGTGAGGCTCTGGTGCATCATCTTTTATAAATTGGAGTCACCTTTGTAATTTTCCATGCACAGAAGGAGCAACTTGTTCTGGGAGAAGCACTTTGGACTCTGCCATAGGACACCAAGAGGGCTGACACGGCTGCTCCTCTTAATCTGATAGCTGAGCCATCCCTGCAGCTGCTTTTTAAAGGTGGGAACAATCTTTAGCTAGATCCCTTCTCCATGTGCAGTTTTTGGTGTCACTCAGGAAAATCTAAGTAGCAGTGATGTCACAAATAACACAGCCACTGTAATTACTCATGGGCTTATTCAATAGCAGGCTCTCAGCAGGTGATTGTCCAGCTTTTGGAAATTTCCTTTGATCCATTGATCCAGGTTTGCTGATAGTATCTTAGGGCTATGCTACAGAACTACTTTGACACTAAATTGGGGAAAGCTGAGTAGTCTTGTGCATGTCACCTAATACAATCATAATCCTTTTTTTTTTCTTGTGGCTTGCTGTTTTGTCCACTAAATTAAAAGAATCATAGAATCATAAAGGCTGGAAAAAGCTTGTATCAAGTCCCACCATTAACCCAGCACTGCCAATCCCAGCTCTAAACCATGTCTCTAAGCACCACATCTACATGGTTTTTGAACTCTCCCAGGGACAGTGGTTCCACCACTTTCCTGGGCAGCCTGTTCCAATGTTTGACCATCCTTTGAGCAGAGAAATATTTCCTAATGTCCAATCTTAACCTCCCGTGGTGCAACTTGAGGCCAGGACAACTTGGTCCTTTTCTGGTTTGCTCAACCAGTGATGAAGAGGAATCTACTGATGCCCCTCAGCAATTTCACCTTCACTCCCTTGCATGTATATGATTTCCAAACCACACTGATAGGAAGAATTGCAGCAGAAGCATGGACATATCTGTTTTTTGGCAGCCTGGCTGCTCCCACTGAGGATCACAGCCCATGGTATGTGGCTGACAGGTATCGATGCTCTCCTTTACATCAATTTGGAAAGCAGTGTGTTATGTATTTAAACTCCATGGAAAAGGCTTTGCATCACTGATGTTTTAACCACACTGTTCCAAACCTTCCATAACCCCTCCCTTACTTACTCCCAGAGAGGAATGACTCTGAAGTGTTTCAGCTTTTCCATTACTTTGCCTGCCTGGAGACTTTGTGCTGATGGCTGTGAGGTAATTATCTGGTTTCAGGTGAGTTCCAGCTGCCTGCAGGGCTGAGGCTCCATCTGGCCATCAGTTACACCCCAGGGCAAGCAGAATGGTGGGAGGGTTGAGGGTGTGGAGACTGATGGATCTCTTTCCCTACTTCTTTTCTTCTTTTTCCTCTCTCTCACTCTCTTGGATCTCTTGAAATGACTCACTGTGGGGCGAGGTGTGCACCTGGGGCTGAAAACAGACTTTGGAAAAGTCAAGAGGATGGATTGAGGAGGGATCCATCACTGGGGCCTCAAGGGATCAGCTTTCCAACATGATAGTTCTCCTTTCAGCTGGGAGGCCTGTGTGAGCCACAGATGCTTTATATTCCAGTGGAAAAGGAACCTATCCAAAACAGGGCACTAATGACTTCTACACAGCCAAGGGACATAGATGTCACAGGAGCAGCCAGCCTGTGTGGCTGCCTCTGCTGGGAAGGCTTCTGGCTCTCAGAGGCTGCTGAAAGCAGGTGGCTGCGTGGTGAAAGGAGGATGGAGCCTGTCAGTTAGGGAATTATCAGGGCAGTGACCTTGGGGAGTCAGTGTGGATAGGGAGTCAAGAGGGTTTATGGTGACAGTACCTTAAGCTCAAAATAGCTGCATCCCTCAGACTGCAGCTTGGAAGGGGAAAAGAGCCCTTCCCAACTGTTTTGCAGAAAGGGGTGAGAGGGGATAATGACTGGTAATTACTTTAATGAGGGAGATGAGTGGTTATTTTCACCAGTAGCTGAAGGAAGGGCTGAGGGGTTCATTGGGAGAGGAGGGTTCTGGAGGGTTTCTGTGTGGAGATTATCTCTGCTGCTGTGAAGAGCTGCTGTGGCTCTGTGTGGCCTTGGTATCCCACCTAAGGCAGGTGAGTGGGGCTGCTCTGTCTCACACCTGTAATTGTCACCACTGACAGCCCTGATTAGGGGACACCATGGATAGGATGTGTCACACCCAGCCCCAGCTCAGCATGTGGGAAGCAGGACAGCCAAACCCACCCATGGGGCACGTGAAGGGCATTCTGCATGGATTCACCCCAAGATGAACTGGCTTCATTCCGCTGCCAAAACCAGGCCTCACAGTGTGGAAAGGTTTCTCCCTCTGTGGCTGCAGAGCGATTTAATGGAATCAGCAAAGAGACCCAAAGGATGAATCAAAACACATCTTTTTCTCCACTGGTGCAGATGATCTCTGCTCTGGGGTGAGCCCTTGGCTTTGGGGGTGTCCTGCCCTCGGGGTTTCTTGGAGAGCACTTGGCTGTAGAGCAGCCTCTCCACACCCTCTGCAAGCTCTACTATCTCCAAATAAAGTTTCCTAGCAGATAGATTTGAATGAGTAATTCAACCAACTCGGTTTTAAGTGCTTCTGCTTATAGTTCATTTTGTTTGAATAACTAGTCAAGGACGTATTGGATTGTTGGAGTCCTTGTTTTTCAGATTTATTTACAGTGTTTGCCAAAAATCAATTTGCAGGGTAATTGATTATCTTTCTTAGTAAGCACTGGTGGTAGCAGAGGATTGACTCAGAGTTGACTCAATCCTTTGCAATGAGTTGTGTCACTCTTGCACTTTATTCTTGTTTAATCCAATGCTTTGGCAGAGACTTTTTAAGTGCTCTACTGTATCTATAATGTGGCAGTGGCCCAGTGCCTGTTCCTTGACTCTGGTTATGTGCTGTCTTTGCTCTCTAAATCATCCAGTGCTCTTCTCCAAATAGAATAAAGCCGCTGCTGTGATAAGTGCAAGTTTTGGAGTGCTTAAATTCTTCTCTGTCAGGTATACTGGTCATTTTAAGGTCTGATTTAGGATCTGATCCTGCACACACTCACTTTCTGGCAGGAGTAGCTGTATTGAAGATGGGCTAAAGCAATTGCTCTGTGCCACGTGCCTTTGCAGACTGTGCTGCTTTTTTTTCTGGATGTGGCATTATGCACATGGGACTGGGTAGTGAATCCAACAGGGATCTAAAGGATGCAGAAGTTGCAGGATGAGGCCTTGAGCTGCAATCCAATAAGAGCAATGGAATTACTCAAATAACAGCCTGTTTTGCTGTAACCAGTGAGAGTCACATTAATGGTTGAATTTATTGTTTAGCTGCTACTCTATTAAGCTGACAGACGTGCTGCCTAGGAGTTGCTTTTGATGGTAGCTGGTGTTCAGGACTTGGCCATGAAACCTCTAGTTTGTGTTGTATGTGGAAGGCATCAAATACATTAAATAAGAGGCAGAGGATCCTGATGGCAGCCTGATGACATTTCCTGCAGATATGGGATGCTTATGCTATGGGTGGGCTGCAGGTGCCTGTTGTCAGGCACTCATCAGAGCACTTGTGCTTCTCCAGGATGCATCATCTGGTTGGGAACTTCCAAGATGCAGCTGCAGAGGTGCAGGATTAGTCCCCAAATACTCCTGTGGGGGCAGGGGCAGTGGCTGGTCTCTGGTGAAGGGATTTCTTTGCTACAGACACCCCTGGAGCAGTGCCCTTCCCACTCCTCTCTCCTCCTATTTCTGTTTGTGGCCAGAGGCAGGAGAACTCCTTTTGAAAGAAGAAGCCCCACAGGAGCTGTCTGCAGGGTAATTTTCCCTGGTGATGTTCTCCTACAGTTGTGCAACACTGGCTTATCTTTGTATCCTCACACTCACAACTCTGGTTTCTCCTGGAGCTCTTGGCTTGATTTATTCTAACTGGTAATGGCCTGTGTGAGTGTCCCACCCTTGATGGGTCTCACTCTGCAATTTCTCATGAATCCTCGAGCTCTGCAGCTGCAAATATGTAACAAACATCACACCTTAGGGGCAGGGGGGCTCTGCTAATGTTCCTGTAGGTCTGATGGTTGGTTACAGCCATTAGAGAATATCTCTTGCTAATGGTGAGTAAGTTTTATGCTTGCTGGGAGAGCTTATTGGAAAAATGAGCTGGAAATGGGTATTTGGATTCCTTTGAAAATCAAGAGTAAACTTCAGTCCATAGTGATAAATGATGTTGGTGTTTCACATCTGTGTTTTATGCATGCCTGAAGTTGTTCTTGGCAAGTGGTGGCGTTCTGAGCCTTGAACCTCAGGGCAGTTCAGTGTTCTTGTCCCTGCTTGGGATGTTGTTAATATGGATGATGCAGTGTTGGAGGAATCTGTGAGACTTACCTGTTGAATGAACATAGACACAGAAAAATATGAATGTTTTTATAAAGAGAGTGTATTTGCTCTTACACAATGTTTTCATTTCACTAACAAAGACAAATTCCTTGGCCCAAGTATACAGATCTGCTTTCCAGGGATACTGGTGCTATGTCCAGCACACCTACCAGCATCTCCTGCCATTAGTGAGGAGCTCTATGGTGGGTCTCCAAGGCACCACAAAAGCCTGTTTGTAAAGCAAGAGCTCCAACACAAGCACCTCCTGTTAAAAAACAGTTACTTGCTGGGCCATGTGTCCAATAGCACAGAAGAATGGAAGAATGTGGGATAAACTCAGAAGAATATGCAAAAAATGAGGGACGGAGAAAGGGAGAAAAGAAAACAAATGTGAATGTGAGATTTTTCTGGTGTGGTGCAGCACAGGCAGGCAGATTTATTTACAATAGGAATGAATTGTTACCTGACAGTACTTTTTTTCATACCTGCTTTGAAGAAAATGCTCCTCTTTTGGCATAATTTTTTCTGTGCTCTCTTCAGTTGGGTCCCCTCCCTCCCTGTAGACTTCTCACTTGAAATACATCCCTGCTGTTCGTTTTGTCTCTTTCAAACTCTGTCCATGAACCTGAAGGTGATGTATAACTGAGCTTCCAGGAAAGGCTTTAGCACTGAGAGAGGGATGTTTGAACAGGACAGGAACCTGGCGAGGCATCCACCTGCCAGGATTTTGTGCCTCATTTTCCTTGTCTGGGAGTGCAGCTGCTGGCACTTTTTGGGGCAGCGGGGCTGTTCCCAGCCTGCTGCGTCCAATGGTTCCCATGACAGCGCTGTGCTGTTGTGGGGAGGCTTGGAACAGCTCTGCTGGCAAAGTGCCGTCGCTGGTTGGGGTTTTCCCCCCCATGGATGGTGCGGTGACCCTGGGAGGAGCTCCCCACTTCCAGCTGCTCCCCGGCCAGGATCAGTGCTCTGGGCAGGACTAACTTTTTTTTTTTTTTTTTTTTTTTTTTTTTTTTTTTTTTTTTTTTTTTTGTCATGCACCTCCCTGCTTATAAGTGTGGAAGCCGCGTCTCTCCGGCTGGACACCCCAGCCCATCCCGGACCGAAGCGCTGCCGTGTCCGTCCCGCAGCCGCTGGCAGCGCTCCGTCCATCCCTTCCCTCCTCCCGGCAGCGGCCGCCTCGCAGCACCCCCGGGCTCTCCGGCAGCCAGTAAGCACAAGCCTCCCTCTCTCCCTCTCGAGCATCGTCTCCCCGAGCAGGGCAGGGAGCGCTTCAGCATCCCACGCCTCGCAGATCTCTGGATTTCAGGGCTGGTGCTGGTCTTTTGTCTGCCTTGTGACTGCCGTGCTGTGCCGCAGAAGGGTTTGTGAGAGCAGGGATGGGGAGTGGGAAGCCCGTGGGTGTGTAATGCACTTCTGAAACATTCTCCAGCAAGCATTTTCTCCGAGGTTCACTGAGTTAACCTCAGAAACTGCTTGTTTTATGGATTGTTTTGGAAGTGGGGTTTATCTACATTCTTGCTTCTGATTTCTCTTGCATCCTCTTTTTCTGATATGCATATTCCCTCCTGGAGGGTGGTTGCTTTGAAAGTACCAGCAGACACTGGGGTATAAATACAGATTTTCTCTTTGCTTCCAAGTTGAACTGGTGCTTAGGGAGCATTTGCAGTGGTACTGAGTTGTTTAAGAGCTGTCAGCTCTGTGCTTTCCTGGGCAGATGATCAGATGTGCCTCTCTAAGGCTTTTCATGAGAGCTGGGGAGAAAATAACTAAAGCAGAGGCTGTTTTGTGGGCTCTCAGGTGATGTGAGGAGTGATCCCGGGAGCAGGCTGGCAGTAACATAATCAGGGAATATGGAAATGCAAGCTTCTGCCTGACATTTATCACTGGATACTTCAAATACTTCCCTCTTTCTTTCTGTATTATGGAATATCAGGCAGTTGCAGAGTTCCTGCAGCTGCACCCATGTGAATGCAAACACCTTTAGCTTTGTACAAATGCTGCACCCCTGTATGGATATAGATTTGGGAAGTCACTTGCATAAGTGAAGTTGTATTTTCCCATGTGTTTGCAAGATGGGTGTTTCTGTCATTAATCTTTTCTTCAGTAATTGGTCAAAAGATAAGTTAATACAAGGGACTCTGGTCCAGTTCATGTTGTGTAAGCAGGAGCCCGTCTGTGTTTGAGAAAGGGATGTAATTATTTTTTAAATCACTGAAATCTAGCATGTGGAATGGGGAAAATTATAAAAACAATCCACCTATCAAATAGCTTTTTACCCTGTTTTAAGAGGAAGAGTGTTTTTTAAAAACAACAACAAAAAAACTTCCGAAAGGAAACTGATTAAATTCTTAAGCCATGATGTACAAAGCTAATAGCTGATCAAGCAACCAAATATGGCTTTGAAACTTCAACTTTCTTTTGTGATGATAAAAGCACCCACATACTTCAGTGACAACACCCTTTTCTTCTTTTTCCCAAATACAGCATTCTTGAATACAAACCAGCTCCTAATTTTTCCTTAAGGAGCTCAGTTCATAAAAATTCCTTCTTGACTAATACCTGAGAGAAAAATGTGGGTAGGTGTTTCAGAGCTGGCACCACAAGTGCAAAAAACCCCAAACCCCTCCAGATCTCAGTGCAGCAGAAAGCCAGTTGCTCAGATTTTGGACTGTGGCTCTGAGGAACAAGTTCAGGGCTGGAATTTTACAGCTGGTTTCTGACATGCACTACTCTTTGGGAATTTTGGCTGGGGAAGGTTTTTAGGATTGGGCCCTTGAACTGTTTCTAACAGAAGTTATTCCCTGCTGTGAGCGATGGTTTGTGTCCCTGTATGCCAGTAAAACTCTCTGCTTGGATGTAAACAATGGCAGCTGCTCAAAAGGAGGCAACCTTTAGGGTACTCAAACACTTGAAAATAAACACTCTCCTGCCTGTCTTGGCTGGCATTTATTTCAGAAGCAGCCTTTCCATTGAACTGTGCCGTGAATGGAAAATCCAGATATATAGTAGGAAGAAGCTGGGGGAGCCTGGTCAGGTCCCTGTTCATGTCCATGGATAGGGGGTGATGCTGTAGGATGCACTTCACCTGTAATTTAAATCCTTATCACGTGAATATGGCTTGCAGTCCACACCCATTGCACTAGGATGTAACCAAAGCTTTAAGGAGCTGACTTCCTTGCCCCCAGGAAGCAACTTACTTCCTTTTGTGTCACAGAATAATTTGGTTGGAAGGGACCTTTAAAGGCCATTTAGCCCACAGGGGCATCTTGAACTGGTCCAGTTTGCTCAGAGCTCTGTTCAGCCTGGCCTTGAATACTTTCAGAGACGGGGCATCTACCACCTCTCTGGGCAACCTGTGCCAGTGTTTTACTGTTTTTTTCCAGTGTAAAAATCTCCTTCCTTGTATCTAGTATAAATCTAACCCATTTCAGCTTAAAACCTTTGCCCTTGTCCTGTTGCAGCAGGCCCTGATAAAAAGTTTGTTCCCATCTTTCTTGTGAGCTCTCTTCAAATACTGAAATACAATACTGCAATAAGGCTTTCCCAGTGCCTTCCCTTCTTCAGGCTGAGCAATCCCAGCTCCCTCAGCTTGTCTCCAAAGGAGAGATGGTCCATCCCTCAGAGCACATCATCCTTGTTCCCTCTGGGCTTGCTCTGCGTCCTCCCTGTGCTGGGATCCCAGGGTTGCATGGAGCTCTGCAGGTTGAGGTCTCACAAAATGGAGCAGAGCCAGGATGTGAGCCAGGAATAATACTGTCCCCTCAGCAGTAGCCTGTGTGAATTAAATTCTTTCAAGTTTATTCACCAGCCAGTGGAGGCATTGGGGGATTTAGGTGGAAAATTCCTCTGATCTTTTGCTGATGAGACAAAGATCACACAAGCCTGTGTTCAGCATTTCCCTTTTTGTGGTGCTGTTTAGCCCTGAAGTCCCAGTGGCATTAAATGCAGCAAGAAAAGCCTCACCACCAGCAATGTGCAAAGTTTGCTCAGGCTTTTGATTGGTTTTGATTTGATTGCTCCTAAATCAGAGCAGCTCCCTGGAGAGCCATGGGCAGGCTCTGGTGCCAGGCTTCCACAAGGGTCATGCAGAGATGCAGATGTGTGGTGAGCTGAGACAAGCAGTCAATGCCTGCCTGTCACCCTCGTGGTCCCCAGCCACTGTCACTTTGTGCCCTGCCAGTAGGAGAGCAAAGGTAGCACAGCTGAGATTTCAGATTCAATTCTATTCCTTGAGCAGGGTGGACTCACTTTTGCTCGAAAAGATAATGGAAGTCATGTCTATGTAGTAAACCTTCCCAGAACTGACCTGTGATTTCATAAAAAAATGCATTGTAAGTCAAAATACTACAGCTTGATTCATTGGGATCTCTTTTTATTTCATTTCTCTGTTACAGAAATGCAGACAGGGAAAGTAACAAAGCAGAAATATCTGAGATCAGTCATTTCTGTCTGATTTTGGCAGAGGGAGTGTGGGAGGAAGAAAGAGACCTCATATTTCACTTAGATACTCTGTTTGGAGAGGAGTTTCAAGCAGATGGCTCTTGAGACACTGGGACTCAAAAGAATTAAATGCTATTTAGATAAATGCATGTTTCCACTTCTGCAGAGTGGTTTTGGAAGGACTGTGACATATATTATGGCTTCAGTTCTTTTGCCCTTGGGTCCACTAAAAACCCTTTCTGCAGCCACTTGGCTGGGTGTAGGACCAAGGGACTGGGGCTTCCCTGAGGTTCAGAGACAGGACATAGCCCAGCTTGTTCCTCTCCCCCATGTGCTTTAACTGGGACTTTCTGTAGCTGAGCAACCCAGACCAGCTCTGGCAATATCACCCCAGGTGGCTTCTGGAGGAATGAATTGGAGCCAAGAAGCTGAGGTATGTGATGAGCATTTCTCTCTGGAAAACCTCCCCAGGCCTGTAGGCAAAACTCTCCTGGCAGAAATGGCTCATTTTGCTGCTTGGAGTATTTCCTGCAAAGTCTTTGCACTGCTCTGAGCTGCTGTTGGAAAGCCACAGAAGAGCCTGTGGTGGGGCAGTGCTTGCCCTCCCTGCAGCACACACTGAGGCAGGAGCTGGCCCTTGATACTTCCAGAGTGATTCAGGTGTGTGCAGTGCCAAGAGTGCTGCCAGAGCAAATTCCTCTTCTCAGAGCAAGAGAGAGTGGCATTTTCTGTGGGACAAAGGGATGGATGGATGGATGGATGGATGGACGGACGGACGGATGGATGCTCACTCTTCTGCTTCTGCAGCATTTTCATCTCCATCAGAATAGGTGGGAAGTGGGTTTGTGTCATATGGCAAGACAGGGCTAAAATTACATTTTAAGGTTTGGAGAAAATCAAAGTAGGGCAAGGATTGCATTATAGCCATGCTGGAATGGTAGAGACAGGGTTGGAAGCACTCTTTCAAAAAAGCTGAACTAGAGTTCCCTGGAAGAAGTTGGAGAGCTAGGGCAGGATTCTTGGCAGTTCTGGGAGCTGCAATCCAGGGTGGAAGGGCAGCTATTTTGCTGTGTGCCTGACAGGAAATTTTCAGGCACAGTTACAATTTTGGTTTGGATGCTGTTATAGAGTTGCATTGTTTTTGTAAATAAGAAATTCAAACCCTCTTGACTTTGGACTGATGTTTTCAGAAGACCCACTAGTTCCACAGATGTGCCTCATCTCTTTTGTGTTCCTTGAGGTGACCCCAGTGATTGGTGTCATTTGGGATGCGTCCCTCCTGCAGAACAGTTTGTGGTGTGAGCTGGCAGCCAAGGGTCATGAACTGTGAGGGATTTTCTACCCCTGGAAAGGGGAAATGAGCAGAGTGGAAAAGAGGAGACTAAAATCTGCTTCACAAGAGGCTGTCTAACAGGTATAGCTTGAGATTTAATAGTTTGGATCAAAATGTTTCAGAGCCAGTTTACTTGGTGAACTGCAGAGCTATGGTGAAAATAATCTGTTCTTCTGTTTCTACTGTGATGTGGATGGGGAGGTAAATACCAGGAAAAATAGCTAAAATG
This sequence comes from Acrocephalus scirpaceus scirpaceus, assembly GCA_910950805.1. Classification (NCBI taxonomy): domain Eukaryota; kingdom Metazoa; phylum Chordata; class Aves; order Passeriformes; family Sylviidae; genus Acrocephalus; species Acrocephalus scirpaceus. The sequence goes on from OU383776.1 coordinate 75,117,186, forward strand.
ACTGAATGGAACAGAAAACTCTCTCCTAGAAATCCTCCCAAGTTGTCTTCAAGACATAAGAGACCTTCATGCTTTATGATGCTTTGACATATGAAGGAGCTTCAAGTCAAATACTGGCTATCTCCAGTGTCTGTCTGCTGAAATGATGGGTTTAAAAGACCCCTGTTCACAAGAAATTGTGCATGCTCCATATGCCAAGGGACTCCTGCAGGGAGGCACAGTTGGTACAGGGATCTATAATCCACCTATTTTGCTTCAAGGTCCCTTTAGCACTGCAGCAGATGTCCTAGGATATGAGGGTTCTTGTGTTACACCAGTTCTCAGCTGCAGAGGAGTTCAGAGCTTCTGGCAGAGCAAGAATTGCTCTTGCTGTTTTGCTTGGACAGAGCAAAAAATCCATTCAGTCCTCCAAAACCCTCTCATATGAACCAGAGTGCTGGACATGCCTTTCTTCTTGTGCTAAGAAAAACAGGAATGGTTTATCACACTAAACCATGACTGGTCCAACCCACAGTGGTTGCTGGTTGACTTTCCTGCAGGGAGTTGGCTCCCAGATCTTCCTCAGAGCCTTCATATGGGAATATTCAGTTTTCATGTGCTTCCAGTAGTCTCTGACCAAAGATCCCCTTAACTACCCTGAATCTATCCCCCACCACTGCTGGGAGGATGCTGGGGTGGGAGAAAATAATGTACTTTCTTTTAAAGAAATGCCCCATTTAAAGATGTGGGAGCCATCTGGACTTGGCAGGCTGCTCCCAAGGCATTTGCTGTTTGTTTACCTTGGGACTAGCTGCCCCTGGCAGTTGTTACCATCAGCCTTTCTTATCTGTTCTTTTCTATAATAAACACTGGAGCAAAGGTTTGGAATTAGTCACTTCTGAGGCACTGCCTGCCTCCCTTTCCAGCTTCTGTCTCAACGTCTCGTTTTTGGACTCTTGAGCCTTTTCCACTTCATTCTGTGCCTCTCGGTTTCCCCCTCATCTCATTGCACTGAGATAGCAAAGAGCTCTTTAAAATTCCTGGTAGGTGTGTCATCCCCAGGGCTGCAGCATCCCAGGAAACTGCTGCCTTGGGACAGCTCTGTGCACTCACAATGATCTTGCTGTGTGCTGCAGAGATTTTTCTAGCTTGATTTACCTCATCCAGTGGGTGAGTTTGATGAGTTTCTGACTGATGCCTATTCAGTTGAAGAGCCCACAGAGGCAGTGTCAGGATCCTGAGAGCATTCCAGGGGCCTGGCACCGTGTCCTGCTCCTTGGTACAGCATTAACCGCAGGGCAGTCAGTGGTTTGAGGGAATGCAAACACAGCACCTCCAGAACACAGGTGTGGTCCTCATCCGGTTTGAGTAATTTGAGATAGTAATCTGGAGACTGAGCGTCTTTGCTTCCACTTAGAAATTCCCTGGTGATCTCTAAACATTGTCCTGATGTGATCTGGCTTCTGACAGTACTGTGGAAAGGCACTAATGAACAGCCCAGGGTGCAAGGATTTCCCCCTCTCTCTCCCTGGTCTCATCTCACTTTAAAAATACACAGAGCTATGTATTTCATCCAACACATGCAAATATAGTTTCCTGTCTACCCTTGCTCTGCCCATTGAAAGCCAGTCATGCTTCCCCAGGGGGCAGCTTGCCAGGTGAATGCCATTTGATGTATAACTTATTTTCCAACTGGAAATGGCCAGTGTGACAGTATGGGGTCAGGACTGGAGACCAGCCCACGTTCACCTCACAGCAGCACAAGGACACTCAGTGGGGATGCAAATCTGTGAAATTCTGTCTGGATTTGCATTGGTGGGTGCCAGAACATGTCATTCACACCTTGCCATAATATTCCCTTCTCTCTTATGCCATTATCACCTTAATGATTTGTAGCTGAAGGATGGAAACTTCTACTCTGGATCTGTCCCTGTGGTAGGATGGGTTTCTTGCAGTGAGTAGGGGACACACAGTTCCTGTTTGGGGAAAGATTTGCTGATTTTTGGCTGGAGAAGATTGCAAACAGCATCCCTGTGGTTACTCTTGATGTGCTGGAGTGGCTGTAACAGTTGTTTGGGGTGGTAGGAGGCTGCCATAAAGGCTCACCTGTGGTGTGTGTGAGTGAAAGCTGTGCCTCACACCTCCATTCCCAGTTCCATGCCGCTGGGGTGAGCCCGAAGGCAGCTTTCCCTCTGCCCTGCAGGGCTCACACCGCCCATCTCCGGAGCACTCTGTGAACATGTCCTGCCCTCCCGGCTCTCCCCCCAGCCTGTGCCGGTGCTCTAGTGCGGAGAGATCTCTGTGTGCTCCACTAGACACTGAACCAAACAACCAATAAATCTCTTATAAACCAAGGAGTAACTTGTTTTGGTTACCAGGGAGATTGCCAAGTGCAAATTCAACCTGAAATAGCTCATCCTTGGAGCAGCGTTGTCGGTGCCTGAGCCGGAGCAGCCGGATGGAAAGGGAGCCAGCGCCAGGAATGCTGTCTGCTCCACCGACATTTGGATGCCGTGTGAGCTGTTTTGCCAAACAGCTTTTGCCTTGTAAATAAGACCGTGCAGGGGATGGTGCGTGAAGCTGGCTGCTGAGACAGGGTTTTACAATTCCTGGAAGTATGGGAATTATATTCCTCGTGGGACTGTGGGCTGGAGAGCCTTGAGGGTGGGTTCAGCTGCTGCAAAGGTGGCCTTCTCTGCCATTTCCCCTGTCCTGGGAACTTTTCCCTGTGTGAAAGGATTGTGGGGAAATTGAGCTGCTTGACTTGTAGGTAAGGGTTGGTTCTATGTAGCTGGTTAGACAGGAGCACTGACAGGCCAGGCCTCTCCTGCTGCTGCTCCAGGGGCTGGAGCAAGAGCTTGGAAAAACCTCATCCTCCACTGCAATGTACTGGGGCAGGAGATTGAAAATTGGGAGTCTGGCATTATTTTGCCCTGAAGTGTCCCCAGTTTAAGCAGGTCAGGACTGAACTTTTGGAGTCACCTCCTGCCAGGGCACTGTGGGAGCAGAGATGTCATTTCTGGGATGATGCAGGCTGGGGCTGGAGGGGGCTCTTGTGGAGTGCCAGCTGTGCCTGAGAAAGGCAGGATAAGGAGGCTGTGCTGCACTCACTCTCTTGGCAGCCCAGGAAGGGCTCCTGTGTCATCCTGCACCTTTCTCTGCTAGGACAGAGATGTTTCCAGATGCACTTCACTCAATGGACTCACATTTTCTGAAGAAGTACAACTTTTAGCTGAAAAGCTCTGTGTGTAGGAGGAAGTACTGCCTGTCCCTCTGCACCATGGTGCTGCAGGGGGGAGGCTGACAATGCTGTGGCAGTGGTCTCTGCTTGGGTTTTGCTCCCCATTGCTGAATTATCAAATACTTGAAGTTGTGTAGAAATACATGAGAACATCACTTGGCAGCTGTCTTGAAGCAATGCATGAGCCACTTACCAGAGGCCCACTGACAGATTTCAGCAAATCTTTTAAGACATAATTACCAGTGAGTGAAAACAATTATCAACAGCACAAATGCAAAAAGCTGAGCCCCTGAAAAGTGATCTGTGAACCTATTCACATGATGGAAAAACATGATCTTTTTTTGGATTAACTTCATAGCTTTATGAAACAAGGGATGGAGGTTGTATCTATAAAAAGAGATTTGTTTCAGCAGGGGTATTTTGTATTTGGGAAGTCTTTTATTATAATTTTACAATCATGAGAGATCAGTAAATTATGTGTTCTTGCAAGTCCCTTCCAGGGCTGTGGGTGTTTTTTTTCCAGCTCCTTTCTGGAGCCATGTGGGAAATGTTTTTATGACATGATCAAGCCCCTCAGCATCACAGGAAGATCTCAGTGCCACCAGTGCATTCAGCCATCAGCTTCAGGAAAGCCTGGTTCTTGGAGCAGTCTGGCATTTGAAAGAAGGTGATTTTCATGGGAGGACTTACAGCTGAGGGAGATCTGGGTGAAGTGGACGTGAGTTCACCTTTTATAACTGCAAGGTGGGCAGTGCTCTGGTGTGCCTGGGCTGTCCCTGGGGCTGGGGTTGAGTCCATGTGACCCTGCTGCATAGCACAGCCCTATGGCCCCAAACTGCCCATAACTGAACTGGGCAGGATGATAAAAAGCTTTGAAACCTACAAATGCCACATGGAGCAGTTTTATTTTCTGTTTTCAGCATCTCTTTGGAGATGAGACACTGCCTGCCTGATGTGAATTGTTTGTGTGGGGTGCCTGATGTTCCTTTGTGTCACCTCTTTTCTGTAGGGTGCAGCACTGGATGTTAACATTTGGGAGCAGAGCAAATCCCTGCAGGTCTTCCCTTTGTCCTCCCCCAGTGTTTCACCTTCTTGCTATCAAACTGTGTTTGCCTTTTGGCTGTCTCTGGGTGACTAAACCCACCGCTGTTCTCTGCAGATCCAGGACCAAGCCTAAACTTGCTCAGCAATGGCACAAAGCAGGCAAGGCTTCCTACCAGGCTTCCTTCTAGCACAGCTGAGAATTTGTCTCAAGGGGTATAACTTTACCAAAGGGACAGCTATTGCAGGAAAAGCCCTCTATGGTTTGGAAACCTCACCCTTTCCCCATTGTCTTGCAGCATTCCCAGAGGGATGAGGTGCTTGTGGGCTCTCATGAAATGCAGCTGCACAAGCTGGTTTTAAAAGAAAGCAAACCACTGTTTCACATCTGGTTTAGCTTTTTAGCAGTTTTCCCTGGCATTTGTGTGCAATTAGCACTGCTTCTCTGTCACATGGAGCCCATCCTCTAATAGCTGGATGTGGGCAGTAGTGGCAGAGCCTGCAGTGGTTGTATTGAGAAGGGCTGTTTCTCTTTGCAGACTGTGTTGCTCATTGGCCCTGAATTTATTGTCTCTCTGCTACTTGAAAAAGAAAACAAAATAATTTTTTGGGCCTGAATCCAGCCCCAGAGCAGGAGATGGCTTAATCAAACACACAAGCTCTTTTACCAACTTCAGTTGGTTTATTTCTATGTTTAAAACCAACCACTCTTTAAGTATCTCACTTTTCTTATTCCAAAGTTTGTGTTTAATGAATGTACTCGCACACAGACTTTGCCCATTGCTCCAAGAGGCAGCACTGGTAGAAATGCTGTAACATGCAGAGCTGCTGTGAGACCCTTGGAGGAGCACGGGAGAGGAGATCTTCCCTCGGCTCTAAATGCCCTGGCCTTGTGGAGGAGGGAGATGAGGGTGCTAAATTTAGCATTTTCAGTAACCTCACCTCCCCACACACCTTTGGCCTGAGCTGTCTCTTACCAAGTATTATCTACTGAGCTTAACATTTGCAAGACACTAAAGGAACTCAAATTTTTCTAGGTTACCAAAAAACTAGAGTGGGAGTATGCTGGGGAGGAGAATTCCCCTGCTTCCCTCTCCAAAACAGCCTCTATCCTGCAGATAATGACACTCAGCTGGGATACCACAAACCAGGGCAGGGCTCTGAAAACCATTCTGGGCTGGGACTCTCTGGTTTTTAGGCTGAAATTTAAACCTAACCCTGAGGAAAGATTTGAAGATATTTGTTCCTTTTTTTTTTTTTTTTGACATTTGAATCTGTGTTTTCTAACTGACCCCAAAGGTAAAGCTTTCCTGTGCAGTCCTTGCCCAGCTCTGATCTGACATATTTCCAGAGAGACTCAGGATCCTTATCACTTAACGAAAAATGAAATTTACATTCCTGTATCACACAGGCACTTTGAAAATATTATCCCCGACTCCAGAGAAATGGCTCATACATTTTAATGCCGTTATTAGAAATTGAATTGACAACACTTATCCTCAGTGGAAATTGCTCTGCAGCTCAGGGGAAAATGAACAGAGAGCACTGGTGGAGACTTCAGAGAGCTCTTGTCATCTTGAGACATGTGTGCTTCTGGTGCAGTGTGTCTGCTGAATGAGAAAAGCAAGATTTTATATATGCCAGAGAAAGGGGAAAGCACAAATCCATGGGCCAACAGCATGGGCTGAGGCAGCAGTGGGGCTTAAAACATCCCAAAGACCTTCTGGGCTGAAAGGGAGAGCAAAGTGGTGGGGAAACATGGACTGTTCTGGCTTGTGTGTCCCAGGATGTTGTAGAGATGTTGCACACAGTTGCTTTATTTGCTATCTTAGAGAAAATGAACTGGATGAGTTCTGCCTTAAACTGATATGTGAGTGAGGTGCTCAGGTTGGTGAAAGAAGCAGCAAGGAACTGCAACAAAGAAACTCACTCAAAACAGGTTGCTTTTAGGACAAAGTATTTTTAATGGTGACTAAAGTTGCAAGAACTGGCTGATCTCTGCTCCACTCAGGGGATGTGGCCTTTGAGGAGCAGTTTCCACTGGGCTGCAGGACATCAAATCTCTGGAGCCTCTGAGCTGGGAGCTCTTGCACCTGAGAGTGGAGGGAGGAAGAGGGGCACAACTGGCAAAATACTTGATGTGGTGCCAAACAAGCACCACAGACAGTGATTCTGAGGCCACTCCAAGGTGAAGAGTTTCCATTTCTCCTGCCTTTGTTGGTGCAATGGGGCCCAGCCTGGCCCAGCCTTTGTGGTGAGTGTTGGGGTGCAAGGAAGTTGACCTCTTCTCCCATTTTAAACTGTGCTTATCTGAAGCTGGAAGTTAAATCAAACCTTCCTAAAACAGAAGTTTATGAAAATAACTCTTGTGACTAATCCAACCCCTTAGGCTTTGCTGGAGGAGACTTTGCAGCTTTGTTTTTCCTTGTAAAGAATGCTCAGCATATGTCCTGACAATTAGTCAGAGTGCCCAAAAATACCCATCAGCCCTGCAAGCTGATCCCCTTCAGCTCCTGGAGCTGAGACAGACACAGGGGTATGCACTGTGGGGCTTTGGGGAAGGTTATTTTTAAAATGGCCACATAACATGGGTGATTTGGTCCTTTCAGCCACCAGCTCTGGCTAACAACTGAGGGTGCAGACAGCCAAATGTTAATCTTGCTCTGGGTGACTGTCCTGCCCAGGGTATTGGGCTGCTTCTCCTGCTGAAAGCATGTGCCAGTTCTGGCTCTGTCAGCTCTAAATCAGTGCTGAGGGCATGGCCCTGTGGCTGGTGCCAAGTTTGGGCAGCGCTTTGATGGTGTGCTGGATGACAGGGAGTCTTCCCAACTGGCATGCCAATGCTTGGAAGGGCATGTCCTCATCAAAGAGGTGGCCTGTCTTCACCCTTAGCCAGGCAGCCCTTCTCTGAGGGCTTTTGCTTTGCCCTTCTCTGACCACCTGAGCTGAAGTTTTCTATCCTCAGTGTCTCTCATGTGCTGAATTTCTGGAGAATGTTTTGCCAGAATCACAATCTGTCCACAAACAGCCCATTCTTCTCTCCTCCTGAAAATCAAGATCTGTAAGGGGAAATACCAAGGCTCCTTGGTGCCACAGAGCACTGCTGGTGTGGGGATTTGGCTTGGCCACTATCCTGTGTGGGCAGAGGACAGAGGTCTGCAGAACTCTCTGCCCAGCAACTTCCTGGGAACAAGGTATTTTGCTAGAAAACATCACACAGAAAGCATTCCCAGTCTTTGGAGGAAGAGCTTGGGCAGAGCCTGCAGCACCCACCTTGTGAGCCTTCCTTGCTGCCAGATCCCGTTGAATTAACACAGAAGGGTGTCAGGGGATGCTGGAGAGCAGGTGAGTTGTAGCTGATGTCTCATAGCTGCTGATTTCTGAATCCTAGTGGGTAGATTTCCAAGGAATGACCCAGCTTTCAAACAGTGAAGCAAATTAGTAACTGAACTTCCTTCCATGAGCTCCACAGTGAGCTGTTTAACCTCACTGGCAGAGGTTTAACCTCACAAGGCAGAGCATCACCCAGCCAGCTGCTGTGCCCATGAGAAGGAACTGGGAGCTAGTAGAAGTGCAGAGAGCCTTATGGACACTGTGAAATATTATTTCAGTGATGGCTCAGTCACTACTTGGTGAAGCCCTGAGCATTTATTGTGTGGGTATGGCAGGATTATATTGCTCTGCCTGTTCCTCACACCTCATCTGTCCTGGGAAGTGCTGCCGTGCTGCCTGGCTGGATCACTGTGGTATTTATCTGACAGGAACTTGAGCTACTTTTCTCAGCTCTGAAGCCAGGGCTAAGCCATGAGGGGAAAGCTGTGACTGGCAGACTGGCAAATATTTGCCTCACATTTGGCTCCACTGGTCATTCCCCCAGCACATGAGTTCAACTAAACTTGAACAAAGAAAGACCTAAAGTTGGCCAAGATGGCCTTAAGGAGCTCCACTGCCCTGAGTGTGCAGCTTTGGGGTAATAAGCTGGGGAATAACTGAGTTGTGGTGCAGCTGGTTGGCCCCATGGCTCCTCCCAGGACACATCACCTGGCAGAAGTGACTGAGAGTCACCACAGCACTGTTGGGTGGGTTTGTGCATGACCCACTTGTAGGGGTGCTTGGGTGGAAGAGGTAATGCAGTATTTGAAGATTTTTAGCCCAGTTATGGGCCTGGTGCTCTTAAGAGGCTTCTGGATCAGACCAGTCTGATGTGGACCTGTCTCCCAAGAGAAGTAGAGGAAGTCTTTGTCTCCCCTTAGTGTTGTATGACCTTCATGGACGGGTTCACACCTGTGGTCTTCATCTTGCAGTTCATGAAGGGGGCTGTGGGCAGCCTGCTGAGCCTCCCAGTCCAAGTGCCTGCACACTCACAGTAGAAGGACATGGGAGACAGAGCTGGGAAGAGAAACATGGCTCATGTTTAAGCAAGTGCATTTAAAGACTAAGACATCTGTCTTCCTAAGAGATTTTTAAAAAATCTTCAACCTTTTGGGGCTGTCCCTTTTTCATTTTGCACTGAAGGTCTAAATCTAACTGTTGGGACTACAGCAGGCACTCAACATCCTTGGTGCTGGGAGATACAGCCTTGGCATCTTATCTGTAATGCAAGAAAGAGGAGCAGGGATAGGAGGAAATTGACTTTATTTACAAGTGGATTCAAAACCAGCTTTGCCCAGCATCTGCTGCAACCTCTCCTCTCCCCAGTCTTCTCTGGGGCCTGTGGCTGCCACGGGGCTTTTTGATGCCTGCATCCCATCACACTGCCATAGCCAGGATGGAGAACAGGAGCTGAAAAAAGCTTTGGGACTACAAAGCAGCTTCTGATTTATGCACAGACACTCCCCCAGGCCTCAGTGTCACTTGGCTCTCAGCAGCAGTGAGAGGTCTGCCATGTCAGCAACAGGTGATGGGAAGAAGTGCCAGTCAGGAGCGTGTGTGGAGGGGAGCCACAGAGCAGATGGCAGCAGGGAAATAAATTTGGAGCTGCCTGGGGGAATAGTCCTGGAAACAATCCAGCCTGTGGATGGAGGCAGATGGGGAAAGACTTGGTTTATATCTCTTCCTGGCTTTGATTTTTTTTTTTCAGGTGCCTTTATTTCCAGCTCTGTTATCTCTTGACCATTCCTTCCTATTACCACACCCTTACTCCTTTTTTCCTCCTCTTCTTATCCTGTCTTCTTTTCCGGCTTTTGTTTCTACTCACACTGTATCTGAGCTACTGAACGTTGCCCATCCTGTGTCTGCTTCCTTATAAGTCTATTCCCAGTTCCTCTATCCCTGCCTTCACAGCTGATCCAAAAATCTTCCTTGTCACTGAAAGGCTCAGCTCACCGTTGTGACCCAGCTGTGAGCTGGAGCTCAGCATGGAAGAATCATGCCTTTGCCACATCTTGCTGCTTTCCTTCTCTACTGTCCCTCTGAGCTGGTTCCCTGAAAACACCAGGGGCTCACCTGGTGCCTGGGGTGCTCATTCCCGTCACTGCAGTGACGTCCTTGCTGCTTTTGCTATGGATGTGGGTACATCCTGGCTGTCTCTGCCTTGTGTTCCTGTGAGTGCCTGTGGGATGCTTCAGGGGTGCCGAGGCACATCCTTGTACACAGAGCTGGATTTGAGTCTTCTAGAGCATTTTTTGGGTACTTCAAAGAGAAACTGTCCAGTTTTGAAAGGACGAGGTGGGAAATTCCCACTCTGGTTCAGGTGTGATTGTGTAATACAGGGTCTCTGGCAGGGCAATCCTCTCCAGATGATCCACAAACTCTGCAGTGCCTGCTGCCAGTGGTGAGAGCAGGAAGTATGTTGGATATTGAGTGCTTGGAGAGCTGGATCAGCCCCCAGTGTCAGTCCTTGTGCCAAACCTGTCCAGCATTTCTGTGGCACTGGGGACTGCTGCCTCTTATGTCTCTCTGATGGACCAGCTACAACTGCAGAGATCTTTTCCTTGGAGAGAGCTGTACCTGTGTCCTCTCTCCTCTCAAACCCAACTCTCTAATTGGTGGTCTTCCTGCAAACTTTGCTTTACACTAGAACAAAGAAATGTTTTTTTAAAAATTGTTCTATTTCTGCCTCAGAAGAGCCAAGGAAGTTTATAGCTGAGATCTGTTGGGCAGGAGTGCTCTGCTGTGGGAAGATACATGTATATAACCTGAGAAATATAAAATAAAATTTTAAAAAATTGATCTACCCTCATGACAGGAAGGGTAGGGAGCAATGTGGGACTCTCATTTTATGGGGAGCCTGATGAATGGCAGTGTGCTCTTCTGTGCAGGTGCACTATGCATTGCCAGGAGCATGTATGGAAGCAGGAGGCACAGCACTACTTTAGGAGGTGCACAGGTGCTGTGCTGCTGGTGTTTACTGCTGCTTTCTTTGATGATGGTGACTAATAGTTCATCAATGCCTGGGTTAGAACAGCTCTCTTTAAGACCTTCTGCCTGTTGAATGACAGCAGGATGTGTGAGCAAGCTGAGAGACCCAGACCTTTTCTGGCAGGATTCTTAGGGCAAGAAAATACTCTAGAAATCACAAGGTGAGTCATTTGTTTATCTGAGCAGATGACACTATGCCCCAGCCATGCTGCTCTGCAGTCAGACCCGTTGGGTGGGATCAGTGTGACCAGGGCAGCTCCCTGGAAAACCTACAGGACAGGTTTAATGTCAAAAACATGACATCCCAAGCCTGCTATGCCCTGCTGTGCACTCACTGGTGTATTTGTAGCACTCTTACCTCTGAGACCTGTGGGTGCCTGGTGCACAGACAAGGGCTCAGGCAGGGCTGGCAGAGTTCCATTCTGGGGCACCCTCTCTTTCCTGGAGGTGTCTGCTCCTTGACATGTTTGTTCACAGGGCATTGATGTCTCTCCTTGGCACTTGTGCTACACCTGCACCACTGCTGTATTTAATCACCTGGGCTTCTGTGGATGAGGAGGGGCTTGGGAAGAAAAGGGGAATTGTCCAAAGTTATCTGGCTAAAACCAGGCAAGAAACCAAGAGCAGCAGTAAAGTTGTTCCATTCCTGCTGCTGGACCAGGAGGCCGGAGATTCAAACAAAATGGCCTTTTAATTAAAGTCTGCTCTGGGGGATCATCAGGGGCTTTGCAGAGTGAGCTGTGCCAGGGAGCTCCATAGGCATCCACAGGTCTGGGTCTTCCTCCTATTTCTTGGCCAAGCTTTCTCCCTCTCCTCTCTCCTCCAGCCCAAGCCTGTTGTGGTGCTGTGAACACACATGTGTGTGTGTGCACATGAAACGTTGTGACTCCCAAGTGTCCATCCCTGCTCTCCACACCCCTCTGCAGCTGCCAAACTTTGCTGCTGATTGCAGCCACCTCCGGACGGGGTGTGGCAGCCGTTGGCACCACTCAGAGACACTGCTCCATCACCCGGGATAGGAACAAGGGCTTCTGATGGAAATACCTGGGCACTCTGGGGAATGTAGGAAATGACAGCTGGGTGGGAGGGTGCCAGAGCTTTGTGTGGAACTAGAAAGGAATGAGAATGGTTAATGGTGCAAACCCTGCATGCATTGCCAAAGATGAACTCACGTCTGTAAATGTTACATTGCGCACAGCAAGATTAGAACAGGAAAATACCAGTTGTTAAGGTTCCTGTTGCCATCTGAATTATGCAAACAATTTGCTGGAGTTTATAGATGAGCTGGGGCAGAATAACATTGGGTTTTTCCTCGCCAAAGTGTTTCAGTGCATTAGTATTTCAGCATGTTTCCCAGCCTCAATCTGCTGCACCAGTGGATCCATGCTGTGCTCTTTTGGAATGGTATGCTGTCAAGAGTGGCTTTTTCCAGGCCATGTTGGAAACTTGGAGATGTCAAGATGCTGGTGAGATGTTGAGCTTGTGCACGTACTGCCTGGGGGGCTAAGATGGGTGTGAAAGCTCAGGGGCTCACCAAGCCCAGTGCTGAGGTTGGAGACTGTGCACGTGTGTGTGGCTGAGGAGCTCTTGGGACCTCTGCAAGCAGGAAGCAGAGATGTTCTTGGCTGTAGCAGAGTTGCTCTTCAGAGGCCAGACACCACCACAATGGGCTTCCTGGAAGGAATGATAAACATTGGCTCTTCCCGGTGGCTGTCAGGGAGGTTCAGTGACTTTCCCACGGCCGTGCAGTGCGTCAGTGGGGAGGCAGGATTCGCAGCTGGGAGTCCCTGGCCCCCAGCCCTGAGTGCTGCTGGCAGCAGTTGCCTAACCCAGAGTGAGTGTGGGGCTGCAGAGCTGTTGCAGCCTGGGGGTCCCCACAGGAGTGACCCCGAGCCAGAGCTCCCTCTCCTCCTGCTGTGACTTCAGTGGAAACAGGTCAGCTGGAGCCATGGAGCTGGGATCTTCCTGAGAGCTTTGTGGACACCTGAGTCAGGAGGGCGGAGGCATGAGCCAGTGCCTCTAAAGCCATGCTAGATCCTAGGGAAGCCCTGTATCATGACATCCATCTTTCTAAGTGCTGCTCTTCAGGGATTTGCTTCCTGTGAGCAGTTAATTCTGTGAGCTTCCTTAAGGAAAAAGCTGGGGAAGGACCAGGAGGGGCAGTTTTACTGGCAGTGAAACTTCAGCATGACCTCCATGTTGAGAGCAAATCCAACCCACCCATGAATGTATGTGTTGGTACTTCTGTGGGCTGTCAGCTGAGTCCCCTGGGGTACAGCCACATCCTGTCTGGGCCAGAAGACAGCCCCTAGCTGGTTCATGGGGCTGCAGCCCCTCAGGCCCCCACAGGGCTGTGATCCACCCCTTCCCTTCAGCCATGGCAGGGCAGCATTAATGTTGGGTCTGTAATTTAGCTCAGGACTGTTACGAGACACAATCTCACTCTAAAGCCAAGGCCAAATAGTACCAGCATGGGGTCAAGTTCATGAGTTTATTCTGCCTTTGGGACTAATTTGGGTGCTGAGTAGCTGGGCAGGTATTTGACTGTTGCCTGCAGAGACCTAGAGGTCTCAGGATCCTATTCTTCTCCCTCAGATCACCTAAAATGGTAAGAATTTCCAAGGGGGATTAGGGTTGTGATCTCTGGGGAGGAGAGTGAACATCTGGTAGGAGTCCTGTCCATATTAATAGCCTCCGTTTAAATGTATGTTATCAAATGGGGCAGCTCCTTATCAGCTTAGAGACTGTGAACTCCATTACCTGAGGGGCTGCTGGTGACTTTGGGCTGCTGACCATGGCTTTCCACAGGCACACAGGTAAAGTGGATGTGCTGCCAGGTGTTGTGGGAGTATGCCTGGTAAATGGGGAGGAAGGTTTTCTTAAAAGGCTCCTGTGCCAGAGAAATAACTTTGAATGCAGACTTAAACCTCAGCAATCTGCAGCTGTGACTCCTGATGGCAAATGGGCTGATAATCAGTGTGGGAGACTGGTGCTGGAGCAGAGTGGTGGCGGTGGTGGTGGCGACGGCCTCGTTTATTTTGTAAAATGCATTGGATGGTAAATGTTTTTGTATATGCTGCTTTGGGAAGCCTGGGGATCAGCTGTTATTTGAGCAAGACTTGGTGAAAATGAGGGACAATTCTCTTCCTTGCTGCAAATTTATTGCAGTGAGCAGAGAAACCCAGAGCAGAGGGGAGAGCAGTGTGTAAACCCAGATGGTTTGCTCTGCTCTGGTGGAAAGTTTGTGGTTAGTCCCTCTTCTCTGTTTGTCTTTTAGTTCAGATGGGCTGACCCTTACCAGTGATAGGAAAATGTTAATTTTTCCATTAACACTGACAGGAATCTTGAGATCATATTTTACTTGTCTCCATGGCATGCAGCTCTGTGGTGTCTTCCCATCCTGACTCATTCCTCTAGCCCAGTAGCTGAAGACAATCAGAAGCTCTCTGGGATTTTTGAAAGCCTATCTCACTCTTAGAAGCTGTTTTTGTGCATATCCAGGGTGTATTCACAGCCCTATGCCCCAGTACAGTGGCAGTGCTATTACATTTCTGGGTGAGACACAACCCCCAGGGTGGATGTGCCTGGGGAGAGGGTGACAGCACAGGGCACAGTTCCTGTGGCCATCAAACTGAGCTGCTGCACACCAGGAGCCAGGGGTGCTCCTGAGGCTTGGGAACTGAGAGCCTCCTCAAAACTGGGGGGAAAAGGCACAGTTTGCTGCTCAGCTTCCTGCTCAACTTCCCAGGACAAGGCACACAGCACACATGTGAGGCTGCTTGCACAGCACGTAACTGCTCAGGATTTGCTTGTGGGATGCACATCCCTGTTATGCAGGGCACCATTGTGAGTAAAATCTGACTTCTGTGGTATCATTTGATATGTTTAACTTCAGCCCACAAGACTGACCGATGCTGTAGCATCCTTCCATTATACTCCCAGCTATATAATTTTTTCTTTCTTATCTTCCTATGGGGATGTCCCCTGGGGCAAGAACTCACAGACTTGATGCTGTGCTGTAATATAAAATGCTGCAGGGTGTTCTGAGCAGATGCTGAGGTTGGAGTGCTGCTGCCAAACAGTCACAGCATGGTGTCTGATCCTGCAGACTGCTGGGAACCCCAGGGCAGCTGTGGGGGTATCACAGTGCCTGCTCGGGGTGGGGCTGAATCCTCCAGAGCAGGAGGAAATCTCATTTTGGCATCTGGGAGCACCTGGTGTGAGAAGGGCATCCAGCTGCTGAGGTAGGGCAGACCAGTGCTTAGCTGGGAATGTAATAAGGGAGTCTCAAAGGACAAAACTTAATGCAGCCACAGAGTTAGTTACTGAACAGGATTGGTTTAGTTTTGAAAGGTTTGGATTTTGTTGCCTAAACTTTGCCTAAAGTGCTCAGCCTTACTCGAGGCAGTGGTGCCTTGTTAGCCTTTGCTGAGCTCTGCACTGAGTGCCAAAGCAATCCCTGGGGGAAGTGTTTGCGGGGCTGGGCCAGTGATTTTTAATAAATAGCATGTCCCTACTTCCCTGGGGAACTGTGAAGATTTAGTAATGACTGGGATGTGCTCAGACATGGTGGCAATAGGACCGTAGGGAATGTTTTTGGCAACTACCTGAGGAACTTGGAGCTGTTCTTGCTCTAAATAAAGAAGTTTTCATTTTATCAACAGATTGATTTTTGAATTATAGAGTATGAGACTCACACGTGCCCCAGCCTGGCAATGGGAGGGCACAGTTCTGGTATTTTCAGCCCTCCCAGCAAAAACAACCTACAAGAGATTTCTTTTTTTTCTTGGGCTTTGCAAATGTTTGTTGCCCAGGGCATTGTGCCAGTGCAGTCCTGAGTGTCACTTTGCATTTGGGATTAACAGGACCCTTCTTTTAAGGGTTTCCCAGGTATTTATAGCAACCCATGTGACATTGCATAAAGGAATGCTGAGAATAGTAACTCAGGTGACAGACCAGAGCTGCCAGGACTGATCTGAAACAAGCAGGTGTAGCCAGTGCTTGGCAGAGTGGGGCTGTGTACTCAGTCTGCTGAGAAAAAATAGAACTAATGGAGAGTCAAAAAGCAATTGCTCTTTTTCTTCCATATGCAATTGTGTGTAGGGCAGAGGGTTAACAACTCCAACCTCATCTTCTTTCTTAAGTGGCAGAATAATCTGTAAAGTGTAAGTACAGTTTCTCTGGTTGTGTTTAGAGACTACACTTCAAGTTCTTCCTTGGTGGTTTATCACATTTAAACATATTCCCCAGAGACATTAACACATAGCCTGTGCTAAGTGCTTTGCTTATCAGCTGTGCTTCAGCTCCCTTCCCTGAAAGGTTTGGTTCCATTTATTGTGCAAACCACTGTGATGCTGCTTTGGGTTTTTGGCTGAACTGGGGTGAACCGGCCCAGGGTGATTTCAGGAGCCCAGCAAGAGGCAGGGGTTGTGTGGGTGCAGCAGCTTTTGTGGGGTGGCACTTCTTAGGTCTGTACCCTTTCCATCCCAAAGCTGGCCATGCTGCAGGGTGCAGATGTGGCCCTGACCCTCAGTCAGCCCTCTGACTGCTTGGTGTTGGTGCCACTTGAGGTGTGTGGAAGCCCCTGGGGCCCAAGTGTTTGAGATCTCTGAAGGATGGAAGGTGTGGCTGCCCAAGGGC
Source organism: Acrocephalus scirpaceus scirpaceus (assembly GCA_910950805.1). Classification (NCBI taxonomy): domain Eukaryota; kingdom Metazoa; phylum Chordata; class Aves; order Passeriformes; family Sylviidae; genus Acrocephalus; species Acrocephalus scirpaceus. Next base: position 75,133,447 of record OU383776.1, read on the forward strand.
TGTTTTTGTAAAGTAGAAGATGCTTTCAGGGGACAAGGGCTGAACTGGCACCTCTGTGGTCAGGTAAATGTTAGGGTTGTATTCCAGGGGGTCTTTGTGCCAAATAACCTGATATCTGAGAAGGCCACTGGCCTGGCCTTCTGCCCTCCAGCTGTAGCCAAATACATCAGGGAGCTACATTTAGAGAACACTTTGCCAGGGCTGGTGAGACAGGAATCCCTTGCTTAGAGTGAGATTAGCTTCTGCAAGTATAGCTGTACTTTTCTTCATCTCTTACTGAGGGTCCTCTAGGCTATTTTAGGATGGGCACATTCTGCATTTACCCCTCTCCCCAGCTGCCTGTGCTCGCTGTTTTCACCTGCTTCTCTCCAGCAGAACAAAAATCCTCTGCACATGCCTGGGAGTGGGAAGGGTTCCAGCCTGTCCATACTTTTCCTCTATTTTCTAAATCTCATTCTGTGGCCTCAGGGTCAGGCTGACATGGGATTTGACCAGTGCATGTCCTCAGGGTAGGTGATTCTCCTGGGGCTAAATGAGAGACACTTGACCAGGCTTCACCTCGGAGGTGCCACAGTCTGGTGTAAAGGTACAGCCACAGAAATTTGTGTTCAAATGACTTCCAAGCTAAAACACCTGCATGTAACCACTCTCATTTTAGGCACAGCAGTGTGAAAAGAAGCACAGGGGTTCAGTGCTCTGGGTTTTAGTGGTAGTTTGGTGAATGTTTTCCCTGGTTTGGGCTTGCTGTAGCACTGTTATATCCCTGGTGTGAATCCCTACCCTGTGCCCAGCAGCTGCTGCCACTGCTTATACAGGAAGTGATGACGAGGGCACTAAATAAAGACCCCCGAGGAAGTAATGATTTTTCAACATACCCAGTGTACCCTTAGTTTCATAGCTTGCCTACTTTTCAGACAGTAAAGACAGGCCAGGGTTAATATACCTGGAAGCTCTGGAAAGTTATGCTGTGGGGGACCTGGTGCAGCTGGAGGGTGAATAGGTTATTAAGGAGATAAACAACTCCAAACCCATGACCTGCTGCGAAGCAGGCTTTAGAAACACATTTATTTTTATGCAGAGCACAAGAAATATCTGCTCTATTTACCTTTCATGAGATGGGACAGGACTGTTGACGGGACCAGCTGTAGGATACTAAATGAAGCTGAGCTCTGAAGTGTTCACAGATGTTTGCTCCATTTGGGGAAAATAGTCTGGTGGTCCCAGTACAGCTGCTACTGGCCTGGGGCTCCACTCTGCCACACACTGGTGGCTCTCAGGGCTCTGAAAAAAAACCCCAACAAACCAACCAAAAACACTGGGTGGGCTAGTCCTGCTCCTGTGGGAGGGTGGTGGGAGATGGTCTGGCTGATGTGGGCTCTAGACACAGCACAGGTGAACAGAGCCCACCAGCAGCCATTTGCAGGGGCATGCAACCACTGCATCTTCACTGCAGGCAAGGGGACAGAGGTGCCTTTCCTGGCTCCAGGAATTCAGGAATGATAGTGCTGAGGGCAGAAAGCTTCTGGAAAAGCTGGAAGCAAATTCATGCCCCTGCCTGTGTACGAGAGGGACTTTCTGGTGTGTGAGATGACACAGGGCAGGCAGAAGCTGCTTGCACAGCCCAGTCTGGGGCCTGCCAGGCCCAGTGTTAATTTGCCTGTGGAGCTCCAGAGCTGCTGTGATAAATGTGTCTCACATTAGCGCGTGATGTGTTACATGGGAACACGGGGTTATGTTGCTCCCTGAGCCATACTTCCAAGATTATGTGTTCAGGTTGAAAGCAACCCTAAACCTAAGATAGGGACGTTTCAATACCATTTGCCCTGGACTCTGCAATTACATTTCTTCCAAATAAAACCCACCTGCTTGCTATAGCTCTGCAGAGCTGGTGGTGGCTCACATAGTTTCCATGTTTCCCAGCTGTTTATCTGTTTCATTTGCTTGAACAGGTACCTCAAAGCCCTTGGTGTAGCTGTCAGCAGGACATGGCATCCCTTGGCCTTGCCAAGGGAATATTTCCAGACCTTGGTCCCCCCACAAAGCACAGTTCCTACCAGCTTGGCCTCCAGCCTGCCTCTGTCATTTTTACGGGAAGGAATAGGGTGTGAACGGAGCCTCCACCTCTGCTGCAGCCTCCCCATGTGATATTTTTCTTTAGGGCTCTCTGTCCTGCTTTCTGAAATATACATCCTTCAACTTGTTCTGGCCCTATGCTACTAAGAGGGTGACAAAGAGGAGACAGTGTGATGACTCTTGGATTTTAAAACCTGCAAGGTAACAATGTGAGTCCCATACTTCTTTGGGCCCAGATGAGGCAGATGCTCTGCTATGATGGCAGAATTTTCACCAACAGGCTTCTCTGGCTTTGTACACAGCAGTGTTGGGCTGTTCCTGGTGTGCTGCAGTGGTCTGGTGAGGTTGGGCCCTGCAGCTGATGGTACATCTAGAATTACTGGGGTGGGCAAGTGTTACACATCCCTGGTCATGACAATCCATGAACAGGCCCATAGGACATAACAGGACAGACCAAGAGCATCCTGCAGCCAAGGGCGAGCCCAACAGGGTTGTTCCCACTGACCCTGCTTTGTTGTGAGGGCACAGCCAGGAGTGACACACCCTCCCTGCACCCCAAAGCCCCTTCTGGTTTGGTTTATAAAGGCACATTGTGCTGGGCTTGGAGTAGCACAGCTGGAATAAACACTGTTGTACCACTGAGCTCTGTGAGAAGCAGGCTTCAAGGTAGCCCCCAGGGCTGGATGGGGTGGTCGAAGGTGAGGCCACGTGACTGAGTCAGCAGCAATTTGTATGTCGGACTCCCTCCTCTCCCTTCCTTGCTCTGTGCTGATGCTGCTGCTCTGTCAGGAAGAGAGGACATTTCCTCTTGGCAGTCCCTGTTGTCAGACCACAACCACATTTCCCATCCGGTTGGTGATGATGCAGAAAGTTCAAGGCTGTGTCCCTGTGTGTTGGCGGTGCAGGGAAATGGGCTCTGCAATGCTGGGGCTCTGGGGGCACGAGTGGCAGAGGCAGGGATAGAGCTGCCTCTGTGGGACTCCATGAGCTTCTGTAACTCTTATGTTCCCTCCCTAGAAGTGCTCCAGGCTAGATTGGATGGGGCTTTAAGCAACCTGATGGAGTGGCTGGCACCCCTGTCCATGGCAGGGGGTTTGGAACAAGATCTTTAAGGTTCCTTCAAACCCAAACCAGTCCAGGATTCTCTGAATCCTGACGGAACCCTTGTAGCCCCCTCGTAGGAGTGTTGGTGGCCTCTGCTGAGGAAGGGTGCATGGAATGGAGGGAGTCATTAGCACTGGGAGTGCAGGAAGTGATGGGTGTCTGGGGAGAAAGTGTGAGCCAAAGTGGAAAATCCTCCAGTCAAGATCCCCACACCCACTGACAGCTTCCTGGCCATGGTGGAACATCAGACCTTGGCAGAGCCTTGATGGTGTGAACTGAAAAGTATCTTCATGGAGGCAGATTTTTTTTTTTCCCTTATGATTTTATATATGAAAGCCTGGTGAAAAGAGGCAGCTGGAAGCTGCACAACTATCCAGCACAAAAGGCCTTGGAGGACTGCAGCTGGAGGCGGGTTCAGGGTGGAAACATGGAAACAGTTCCACTCTGCTCATGTTTGTTGGTGATTTCTGCACACAAGTGACGTGGTGCCTCAGCCAGGACTCACTGAGGCTGTGGTAACGAACTAAGGGACTACGAACTAAGGGACTCCCAGGGAGTGATTAGGTGTCATTACCCTTGCTCGATGAGCAGTATGTAAATAAACCAGCCTTGCATCCTTCCACTTAACAAAGGAACAGGGAAAAGTCTGGTTTGAGACTGCTCTCCTCTGGAGGTGCTTTCTCTATCTAGAAGCCCTCGAGGAGTGTGGTAACACCACAACATGCTCATTCCTGAGCCACGTTCCTCCTGCTGATCTGCACAGCCCCAGTAAGCTGGAGCAGCTTTCAGGGCCTCAGTGCTGTCCCTTCAGCTGCTGTGCTCTTGCAGGGCCTGGCAGCTACACCGTGGGCACCATGTCGGAGCGCTTCGACTGCCACTACTGCCGCGACCCCCTGCAGGGCAAGAAGTACGTGCAGAAGGAGGGGAGGCACTGCTGCGTCAAGTGCTTCGAGAAGTTCTGTGCCAACACCTGCACCGAGTGCAAGAAACCCATCGGGGCTGACTCCAAGGTCAGTGCTGAGCACCTGAGTGGGTGATGAGGGGAGGCAGATGCTGATCACCCTCCTGTTTGCTCTGCTCTGCCTCTGAGCTAGAGCAGCTCTTTGGGAGTCCTCTGGCTGCCAGCTGTGTGCTCATTGGGCAAAAAGTGGCGCTGGGGTGTGCACAGGGATGCTCATGTTGGGCTGTCCTGGCACAGGATCTCCTTTCAGGCTCTAGATTCAGCCACATGAACTGCTGCAAATGCTGAATTGCCTTGGAGAGAGAACTGCAGGGAGCCAGCCTGCATAGGGCCTACAAAATCCATCTTCTGGGCAAAGCACTGAGGTCTGATTTTTGTCTGATGCTTATTGCTTCATAAAAGAAATCAAAGAGTTCTTTCTATATATATATATACATTGAGAGCAGTTGGATGGCAAAATGCTTCCACTGTTTTTTTTCTTTTTTCATTATGTTAATTTATAATAGTATCTCTGATGTTCAGACACCATAATACCAGGCAGGACATGAGGAACACAAACTGCAGGACCTGCAAATATCTGCAAGCCTGGTGGTTGAAACTGTTTTGATCTCCATGAAAACTGGAAATGGGCTTGTTGCTTATGTATAGAAATTTGGTATTACTGAAGTCGTTAGCATATACCTTCAGGGCCAGATAAATGTTTACAGCAATAATAATGTACACCTGAACTAGAAGGAATGTAAGAACAGAAGCCTGTACTTGCAGAACTTCAAATCCTCAAGGTGTTGGTTTGAAGCATCTCCTGCCTTCCTCAAAGTCCAAAGTGAATGTGATTGTGTCAGTGAGTTTGGTTAAATATCCTTCCCTTTAGTGCTTGAAGAGGAGCTGTAGCCCTATCCACTGAATCAGACAAACTTAGGAACAACATATCCATCCTTTACTGCCCAGGCTGGTGAGACAGGAGCTTAGCTTTAGGGTTGCTCAGGGGGGGAGAAAAGCTGCTCACTCCCTCCCTTTCTGTTCATTCCAGGAGCTGCATTTCAAGAACCGCTACTGGCACGACAACTGCTTCCGCTGCTTCAAGTGCTACACGTCCCTGGTCAATGAGCCCTTCATGCTGCGGGAGAACAACAAGGTTTGGTGCAGCAACTGCACTGCTGCTGAGGATGCACCTAGGTGTAAGGGCTGCTTCAAGCCCATTATTGCAGGTACTGTGCCAGTGACGGGTCTGAGGACCACATTCTGCTCTAGGGTATAACCAGGGTGGTTTATCAGGCTGTGGAGGCTGCAGTTTGGGGTTTGGGCATCACAGCAGAAAGCTGGAGCACCTCAGAATAGTACATTTTGATTGTTGCTCTCACAGGTCCATTTTATTCAAGTGTTGAAAGGCTGCTTCGCTGTTAACCCTCATCTGGCTAATTAACCCTTATGTCAGTCTAAAACCATTTCTACCAAAAGACTTGCTTGGTAAATCAAGGTCCTAAAAGGCTCAGGCAGCTGATCTGATAACTATTTTAAGAAAATCTAGCAGGCCCTGGCTAAAATCAGACACAGAAACTACCAGCTCATCCCTTGTCTGCATTCCAGAGGAATCTTGGGCATAGCTATGGACAGGTCTTGCCCACAGACGTTACACTGCACAGGGGGAAGGGTTTGCCACAGGCCTGAAATCTCACAAGACAAGTTATTTTTATCTCTTGTAGGAGACCAAAATGTTGAGTACAAGAAGATGGTCTGGCACAAGGACTGCTTCACCTGCAGCCAGTGCAAGCAAGTGATTGGATCTGGGAGCTTCTTCCCCAAGGGTGATGAATTCTACTGTGTCTCCTGCCATGAGCACAAGTTTGCCAAGACCTGTGCTAAGTGCAAGAATGTAAGTCCTTCTCCTCTGCAGAGGCAGCTGCCAGAACCAGCCCTCTGTGCTTTCTGGGAGCTGAGAGGGTGAACCAGCAAGCAGACCATGCTGAAGCTGTATCAATGCTGATGTTCTTCCCCTGAGATACTGGTGGCAGCAGCTGGTGGAATGATGGGAGAACCGATGGTTCCTGGGCATTACAGGATCTGGGCAGGGGTGGTCAGGTTAGCTGATGGCAACACTGCAGAAACCAAGTGATAAGAGTCTTGCACTTGCCTTGGGGATAGTTTAAGTTCTGTAGTGGTACTGAATATTCAAGAAGTGAAACAGTAGCTGTTTTACAACTTCTGCAACTGATTAGTGTGGAATTTCAGTTACTGCAGGTAAAAGAAAGCATTATGAAAGTGCCAGGTATCTAGGATTTCAGGTTAGAGGGACTCAAGTGCACCTCTGCAGCTAAATTTTGATGCAAACTTTGGAAAGATCCTCTCCATGACAAAGCATTCCTACCCTACACCCCATGCCTGTGTCACTTCTCTTCCCCTCTGCTGATACTAAATCACACCTCTGCTCTTTCTCTACCAGCCCATCACTTCTGGAGGCCTCACTTACCAGGAACAGCCTTGGCATTCTGAGTGTTTCGTTTGCTCCAACTGCAAGAAGCAACTGGGTGGGAAGCGCTTCACAGCTGTGGAGGATCAGTTTTACTGTGTTGAATGCTACAAGGAGTGTGTTGCCAAGAAGTGTGCTGGATGCAAGAATCCTATTACAGGTATGTTGGGTTAAATGCAGCTCGAGGGCAGTGGGTGCTGAAGGTCAGGACCGAGATCCCCCAAAGACAAGGAGCCCAGGGATGGGTAACATCAGAAGCAGGTCTGGTAACCTAAGCCCCATCCCAGCATTTTACATGTGATCTGACTTTGAGCCACGTCCTTGTGCTGAATGGAGGCTGAGCTAGTAACTGAGCTCTTCAGCCTCTGCATGTCTCAAATTTACCTCCTTCAAAACTCCCCCAACCAGAAATGGTTCCACCCATATCTTAGTTTGGGACCCTTAAGTCTAAAATGAGTGGTGTTTTATTGTTCCAAAGGGACATTTGTACCCCTTCTGATGTATTTTACACCTGCTGGATTACAGAGCTCAGCCCTGAAATGTGGGCACTGTCCTGCCAGTCCCATGAGGCTCACATTCCATCCTGCATTTTAGAGCATGGATCTGAGCCCAGAAGTGTTTAGCCCAACCTGTCCTTGCTCCACATCTCTCCTTGACTGTTGGCTAGAGAAAGGAGCCAAAGGAAAAAGTTCATTGCAGAGACAAGCCATGTAAGCCTTATGCTTGTTTCTTCTTCAAGAAACATCAGAAGATGCAACAAAACCACGGCTCAGTTGCCACTTTGGTGTTTCAGGCACCCCCTGTGGCCTGCAAGCCTAGGGAAGCACTGGGGCAGCAGGAACAGGCTGTGCTACTTGGTGGGATAACCCAGCCAAGGCAAAGCTACTATCGCCGTCCTATAACTGTGTTCTCTCCTAGCAGGATTTGGAAGAGGAACCAGTGTGGTTAACTACGAAGATGAATCCTGGCATGATTACTGTTTCAAATGCACAAAGTGTGCCCGTGGTCTGGCCAACAAGCGCTTTGTTTGCCATAATGGAAAAATTTATTGTGCTGAGTGTCCCAAACGACTGTAAATGAGCAGATGTAAGATGGATTTTAAAGCCCTGCTTTCCCAAACAGTCCTGGTAAAAGAGCAGGTTTTTGCATGTTGAGAATTTTAACTTCTTCCATTTTAGTGTAAGAACTAAATTAGCCTCAATATACTGGGTTTGACTTTTGAAGCTCCTGCAGTACAAAAGCATGTAGCCTTGCAAAAATCTAACCTTGTTTCCAAGCAACTCCTAGTATAAAGGCTTGAAATGCTGTTAGATTTAGAGATCCACACACTGCATCATCTGTGTGTGGCTTAAACTAAAACAAATCTAGTTTTAAACTTATCTGGTATATGATTACGCTTGGCACTTTACTGAAGTGGGCTTGACAAGGCATGCACCTCTGACACAGAGATGCAAAGATTGCACCTGTGATCAGAGGGATCCATTATTATGCTTCTACAAGTACAGATACACAACAAACACCACACCATTAATAAGTAATAAATACCTTAGCTTACTCTACAACACCACATTACAGCACATGTATGGAATGGCTTCATCTTACAGATAACAATGTTTTGGCAGTGACATTTAGCTTAGTTAAGTTTCCATAAACTTGTTTTAGTCTTGATTTCCGCATGGTTTGCCTGCAAGTTTTCCTCATCAGCTTTTTTTATATCATTGTTTAAACAAGGCTGTCCATGTACAATTATTAATCCATTAACAAGTAGTAAATCTTTCACCTACAACATGCACATGCATTTACAAGTGCCTTAAAAATAGCTCAGACAAGGCTAGCTCTCCTATCATCTCAGTGTATGTTTAGTGACTGAATAAAAGTGAGACTAGTGTCCTGCTTGGAATCTATAGTCTGGAAATTATTTTTTTTATTTTATTTTGCCATCTTACATGATTGACATGTCTTAGGGCTGAGCTACTGAAATCAAGTCTGCTACACATTGATACTGGCAAAGTAAGAGTCAGCTGTGCTGTCATTGCACCCTTAAATATCTGAGGACTGAAGCAACAGTTTCCATAAACTAATTAATTTTTTAAATATATAACTGACACTGGACCATCTGCCAGAAACACCCTGTGTGAAAAAGCCCTTTGGAGAGCATATGTATAGCCACTGTTCATGCACAGATCTATCATACTTCAGCAACCTGAATGTTGGTTTAAGGAGATTTTTTTCCCCACAGTAGTGAAATACTTTATCAACTGGATCTGCTCCAGCCATTCCCTTTCAACTACTGATAAACAAACTCTTGCAAGAAAATGAAAAGGCAGCATCTTGCTGGTCACTGCTCCACTGCTGGACTCACCCTCACAACACAGAGATGCTGCTGCTGCAGGGGAAAGGCAAAGGCTGGCTGGGAAAAGCATGTTAAAGAATTCCTTAGTTCAGAACACACCATCAGCATGGACAAAGACAGCAAAAGCTTAAGGTGTTAGGGCAAATCCCACTCTCAACCACACAGAAGCAACTGCCAGAGGCTGCTAGTTTGGGAATCTGCAGCTGGAGCAGTTAAGAGCAGCACCAGAGTGCTTCCCAAGGCAGGTCAGCATGACCAGGGATGGAGGAGCCTAGTAAGGTCACATTTAACATTACAGAAATAAAGCATTGTTCAACTGCAAAGTTTATTTAACTGTGTGCACATATTTACACAGGGCTGGATCACACCATCCAACAAATCTCAGCACAGAAAAAATATCGGCATCTTTGTTAGAATGATTGTCTTAGCCAGAACAAACAGCTATCATACAAAAATACAGTCTTCCTTTTACCTAAGGCACTGCTCTAAAGTCTAAAACAGTTCTACAGTATTTCTGAACAGCAATAGGGAGAAGGCTGAGGGCTCCTGTTGCAACTGAGGTGTCAAGGAAAGAACAGGTGTAGTTCCAGCAAACCCACTGCAAACACAGCTGCTGCTTGGATGCATCATTGGAATTGAGGGACCACCCAATGGGTTGTAGTAGGTTTTGAGACAGCTACTCTTTAATCACCTATCCAGTCTAGCTGTTACAGGAGACATCAGAACAAGGCTGCATTATTACTTTTAGTAGTAATTTTCAGAAGATGCTTCGTTAATCTCTTCATGCTGAAAAAAGCAGGCAAGTTCAGGTTAAACAGATTATTTAATGCAGCCTTTAGGGGAAGGGAAATATATGTGCAGCTTGCAGCCACTGTTATAGAGCTGGAACTGGAACACATAGAATAATTAACATGAACAAAACACGACTTCAATGGTCTAATACTGTTATGTACACAATAAAATAATACTTCCATAAGTGTAGATAAATAAGTAGTTCAAAAGGAAAACATTTTTAAAAGCCTGATACCTTAAACTGCACTGACAGACAAATCTAGAGACTCGACATTTTTGTAATATATTACAGCACATGCTGGAAAAGTGTTTTGATGTTTGCCAATAGAATAAAACATATTAGTGATGGTACAACACTTGCATTTTGAAACTGCCAATACTTTCACATTAGATAATATGGAATTCTTCTTCTCCATTCGAAATTGAAGATACTCAATTTTGCATTTTTAAATAGCACATGAACCAACAAGCAACAACATTTTTATAGACATCAAAACGGGAGTTCAGCTTTAACATACACTGAGTGAGTCTTATTTCATCAAGATCATTTTAGAAATATGCAAATTCTGCAGCTAAGTGGGGAGCCTCCAGTGGCATGTTCTACATGCTACTGATATGAGAAAAAAAAAGACTCAATCAGGTTACTGTAAAGGGGAAACAAGGAATATTTGAACTAGGAAACCTTATCTAGCAATTAGCTGAACGAACAAAAAAAGAACATTAGCACAACAGTTTCCCTGAAATGTTTCAAGGTGCAAATTAGAAGTTTGTCATCCCTCCCCTGGTGTTTTTTTGCAAATTTGAAGATGGATAAAGGTAAACAAGCATCTTTTCAAAACAAGGCCTTCGGTACTTGAGAAAACACTGGATTTCTGAAGTGCAATCAGATTATTTCCATGTCTCTAGTGTTCACAGTTCTGTCCAAAGAGCAAAAAGAAGAAAACATTTAACCATCATAACTGTGTATGCCACATGCATCCATCATCGCTGTCAGTCTACATCTAGGAGTGAGCACAGAACCACTTGGTCACTTACAGTCCAAAACCAGCACAATAGGTTTTCTTTCTTTTTACAGGAATATTAGTTTTCAAAGTTATGTACAGAATTCTTAAACTGTATTATGTCTAAAAATTTTCAAGTTCAAAATTAAAAGGCCACACTTCCTTCACTAAAAAGTTAATGAGTTTGATCACAACAAAAAGTGATCAGCAGAACTACAGTAAATTTGTCTATTCCCATGGCCCAGTCTGTTGTGGCCTCAAGGGAAGCCTCCATCAGGGTGTGCCAATGGAATTAAAATTCACAAGACGCAGAGTGACAGAGGAGGCTTGGGAAATAGTTCAGTCTAGAAAAGTGCTTCACTTTAATCAAAGAAAGTGCTACACATCAATGGAAGGAAATGTGGATAGCAAGGCTTGTTTATCCACTAGCATTTGCTTCAACTGATCACACAGTCATTTATCTCATGGAAAGAGATCTGTGAAAATGGCCCTTTGGGGTTTGCCTCCAACACCAGAGAAGTCCAGTCTTACACAAACTGGCTTCCTGAAGCTTCTCTGACACACTGTGCACTGTACTGCATCATGGCTTGGCTTCTCAAGTACATGTGGCTTGAGATGCAGCCCTGCCTCTTTCAGAAAGTTCAAAATATATTGTGTGTGTACAGCTTTATTACTCCTCCCAAAATGCAACATAACCATCTGTGGAATTTCAGGTTGGTGTTACTTGCCTCAGTGAAGTGAAATACTGTTCTACAGTAAGTAGAGAGGACAGTTAATACACTGCTAAGAGTCTGAAGAGACTTTGTAAGACCACACAAGTCAGCATCAAAAACAACATGCCTAGGAGTGCAAAGGTCTGGTGTGTAGAGTTACATCAGACACCTTTTAAACTGTTTTGTATCTTCAAAAGTAACATGTGCCATTTAATATTTCTTAAAAAAACCTTAAACTACAACGTATGAGCTTCAATGCTGTTTGGAACTTCACAAGGGCTCAGCTGTGTCTTTGGAAGAGCCTTAATGTTGGGCCTTAGCAAGTCCCTAAAAAGGCATCAGTTGGTGGGTGACTCTTTTTGACAGAATTCAAGTTAAAAGCACTAAAGAAAGAGCCTTTCCCTCCAGTCTACACATTAGAAAAAGTGCCGTGAAAAGAAGCTGTAGTTAAGGCAAGGAGAGCAAAATGCAAGGAAGTGAATTCCCTAGCCAGGGGAAGAGACAGACAGGGAAGTCAGCTTGGATTACCTGATGAAGCATCTATAGGTTTGGTCAATGAATTCACTGCACCATCTTCCTCAAAAACCAATTTGGGACTAGAAGGTATTGTAGCAGCATCATTCAAGTTTTGATTACAGTTACCGGCAGAGATGCTGTCTGAGCTCAGTTTGATTGACTTGGAATGTACTCCAACGTCAATGAACTCCTCAAAAGTCCATGAACTAGATTTTCCATTAAGATTCTGAATAAGTCCAATTGTATGATCAGCTCCATGAACACCCAACTTCCCTGAGTCATCAATAACCATTTCTTTTGCAGGATGGCTACAAAAAAAAAGAGAATGGGTACTTGTATTGCAGTTTCCACATGTTTAACCTTTACACTGATTCCAGGGCAGACAATTAACAGTCTGCATACTCTGCAAAGCACTAAATATCTCACAGGGCATTCCCAGACAAGCTCCAGCTGCCACCCAGGATCTCCCCTCCAAGAGCCAATAGGGAAGAACAACTCAGCAATACATACCCATCTTTTACTATACTAACAGCTCTCAGGTAAGGTTTTTGGCTCTAGAAATTTGATATAAGAAAGTAACAATTTTAAAGCCTTGATCATTAAGTCTTGATTTTTGTAGGGTGCATTTTTCCTTTTTTTTTCTCCAGCTAAGACTTTTCAAACACAAAATTATGTCTCAGAAGACCAGCAATATTTAAAACAGATTCAAAAGCTAAAGCCAAATTACGGATCAATTTTCATTAATTCTTAGGAAAATCATGGAAATGTCTTTATATTCCATCATTGGAGTAATGACATTAATTTATCATCACTTTAAAAAAGTGTTCACAATGTCATTTCTAAATCATTAGCATTTAGATGAGCAAATGGAACAAGCATCAGAAGACAAAATTTCCAGTAGTAGATGAAAATGTTTTATGTTCAAAAAAATAAAATACAAAATAGTAAAAACCCCAAATTCCTCACTAAGGGAGGCTTCTGCATTGTATTTGGTGTTTCAGCACAACCAAAAGCATTCTAGAGCTTTCTGTAGGTTATTCTTCCTTTCCAGTGTTATCCTCCTCCCTCTTGTTTAATGTTTTGTTAATGAGAAGAACTGCAAGGCATTTGAATGCAAAAGGTTTCAAGCCAATGTCAGTTCTTATAATCAACACTGCCATGTTGCTGGCTGTGTCTCACTTCTCAGCAAAGGCAGCACTGTTAACGTGGTGCCATCTAAACAAACAATTATCCTGAGCTAACTGCTCTGTGTGAGGCTGTGAGCTGACAGCACACACCACATGGCTGGAGAAAGGCACACAGACACCACAAAGACAGCAAGGTGCTGCAGACAGCACTGCATTTAATTTAAACATAGACAAGAGCTTTCTTGTGTGAGAGCTAAGTGCTCCCACAGCACAGCAGACTCACCTGGAATCCTTTAGTTCAGTAACAGACAGAGATCCCTCACTACTTTTCAAATCACTTCCATTCATGAACACTTCACTGGCCTTCAACTCTGACTCATCTCGTGCCTCAGATTCTGCAGAGATCATGCTTTGTGCAGTCTCTAAACAATCCTCTGCCTCCCCCTTTACTTCCTGGAGCAAGTCAACACCATTTAGCTTTCCTGAACGTTTGGGAGGGGAGAAAAAATGAAATACAAGGGGAAAAAAGAACTTGAGTAGCAGAATTGCTATTCTAAGTGAATAAAATACAAGTGCCAAAATAACCTTTCCTAGCCAAAACCCAAGGCACTTGGCTTCAATAGATTCATTTGTCTATAGACAAGCTGCCTATACCAACATGAAATTTGGTTTTTATCTTTAAAAATCCACTTGTAAAATGAAAGCATGCTGCCTGCATTTCACTCTCAAATCTTTTTGACTGATTCTCTGTTCAAGAAGGGAGTCCCCCTGGCATCTCTGGGACTGGTGTTTCAGACCATCCCAGTGCTGTTAGGACTGACCTTTTCAACAGAGCTTAAACATCACTGAGACTCACTGCCACCCAGGCCTGACTCACTCAGCTTCCTTACCTGGTTGATCAGTCTTCTCAAGACCCAACTCTTCCTCCTCTTCAATATCCTCTCCCTCCATCACCTCCGAGGCAGACTTCCCTTCATTCTGCAACTGTATTGCCACAGTGTTACTTGGAACAGCTCCCTGTCCTCTACAGTTTCACACATTCAGTCACAGCTCCCACACAAGACCATTCTGTGCCCAGAAGTGAGGCCACATGAGTTTCAAAGGCTCACAGGTCACCCAGCAACATGTGCTCTACTGAGCCAGAGCCTGTGGGACCCACTTCCACCTTCTACCTATTAATTCCTGAGTTCCTTTTCCCCTCATTTCTCCAAGGTGTGTGCTAAATTTTTATTGATTTTCAGCTGTTGGAAGACTTGAATATTTGAATGTTCAAAGAACAACTATTCCTCAATGTGCACAATTTTTCATAAAACTTAGGTCACTGCGTTAACAAAAATACACCCAGTTTACTGTAGCAATAGCAATCCAAAGAGAATCCAACACTTGCTTTAAGCAAACAGATGATGCCAGATATTTAGGTTTTCTGGGAAAAAACAGTCCTGGCAGAATGCACACAGTTTAAAAAAAAAATCCATTACTAACCAGTGTTTGGTTAAAACAGTGGTTTAAAAACCAATCTGGAAGTGATAACACCAGATAACATTGTGTCTATAGGCCTTGAACAAAAATGTAACAGACACTTCACACAGCAAGCAAAGCAGCAGAATGTGTGCAATGGCAAGCGACTGGAAATTATTCTGGTGCACCACAACTTTGCACTTCCTGTGGAAGCCATTTTGTGTAAGGATAACAGAGGAAGACAGGATACAAGGCAAAAAGTCCTATTCTGTCATTATACAGATCCAAACAAAAAAGTACCTTGGATTTGTTTTGATCCGATTTTCGTGTTCTTTTCATTATTTCTTCGATTCTCTGTTAAAACATGAGAACATTTATAATGACATACAAAGCTTTATATTTCAGCATTCTGGTTAAAATCCATCAATCATAATATATTATCATATTTTATGAGTGTACTATTTTCATTGCTGTTTTTAAATTTCACAAACCAGAGTTGGCAGTCTTCAAAAATACACACTTCTATTTAATTGCATCTGAGACCATTTGCCTGTTCATTTTAGGCTGAGAATTCAAAACAGGCTACCTTTTTTCTTTCAAGCCTTTCCTGCATATTTTGCTGCATAATCTTCTCTCTTTCCAGTCGCTGTCTTTCAGCCTCATCTTGAGCTTTTGCTTCAGCTTCTTCTCGCTGAAAATAAAACAAAAAGAAGAGAGCACCCAGTGCATAACTCATTCCCAACAGTAAAAAGCAAAGCAGTTACAGAATCTGGTTCAACATAGACAAGAACATCAGACAATCACTATTTAATGACCACACATTACAACTAAATGTCAATTACCCAGTTACTGGCATGAAATATATATTACTATGACATTCAGAAACTGAAACCAACTATACTGAGGTGATGCAAATGTTCTGAATGTTGCTGAGCTACTGAATGTTGTTGTTAGACTACGTTTTGGGATGAACATTTGGCTAACGAGGACAATCTATAAAGAAAATAGACAGCAATTAAATTCTAAATGTGTCAAGGTTAACTTAAAAATCTTGGCAGTCAAGTATTACTACCAAGACACTTGGTGCTGAACATCTTCTATTCCTTCTACACTGGAAAATCTTTTCCAGTAAAACTGGAAAGAAGATAGAAACATAGTCAACACTCTGAGTAACTGTTGTTAACAAACATTTAAAGAAATATAGAGACACATGGCAAAGCCATTCATAAGATACAGCTCTTTGAACACAAATAATTTCAATGTAAAACTGCTTTAGTTTTCAGAATTAATTCAATTTAAGGAAAGCCTGCTTTCTGCAGAACTGCTCTCTTCAGTTCAAAGGATGCCTTTGTAAAGGTACATGGATACTTGCAGTGGAAGACTATTCAGCAACAGGAAAAGCAGACTTGGAAACACTACCAATCTTTCTTTGAGAGGAATCAGAGGAAACCAGATTCCTTTCCAGACAGACCATCTCCTTGTAATTCATAGCAGTCCACTGGTAAAATGGGCTCAGTACAAATATTTTATATGTGCAAAAGAGCATCCCTGATGGCTAAAAAAAATATTCCAAAATAGCTGCTTCTTCCCACGCTTGAATTTATTAAATGCTAGGAAAAAAAAATAAATCACAGAGACCAGGACAAGGAAAGGACCTACAGACAGCCTCAAATCCATCTCAGACAGGATGAACTCAGCCTCACATCATGCCTGACAGAGATTTGTTAAAACCATTCTGTGAAAGAAAAAGACAACCCTCTTGAAACCACAGCAGCAGCTTCTTCCAGGAACACAGTTGGAGCTACAGACCTGCTGTTGAAGCTCTGTGAGTTTTTCCTGCTCTTCCTGTTCCTGGCGGATCCTCTCCTCTTCAGCTTGTCTTTGCTGTTCTTCATAAGTCAGTCTCTTTTCCTCCTCCTGCTTCTGGAGCTCCTCCTCCTGTTGTGCTTTTTCCTCAGTTGCTCTCCTGGCCTTTTTTTCTTCTCTGATTCTAGTTTCCAAGGTACAGATTATTGGGTATTTATTTCTTTAAAAGTGTGCATGCACAAGAGACAGAGTAGGAAAGCAAGAAAGTTCTAGGCAGTCCAGTCAAAAAATAACTGCATAAAGACACTTTCTGGTGTGGATTTACAAATGCCACCATCCAGACTTGTCAAAGGGAAAATCAGAATAAGTTGAAAGAAATTATCTGTGAGTAAATGCTCTTTGCTGATTAAGTCAAGGCAGGTTGTTCCAATAATGGAATGCTTGACTGAGAACTGGATTAAGCAATGACCATTTAATAAAAACCATCTGCAACCATGGCATGAATGAAGCTTATAATCACTGTCAAACATAAATTTAGTGGAATTTCCTAAAAGACTGTTTTTTTCTATAGCCTGAATTGAGAGATACACTGAAGGTGCCCACTGCCAGCTCTTGCAGATATACAGAGGAGATCTGATGACATATTTCTGATAAAACAACTAGAGCAGATTATATGCAAGTTTCTGACAGCTTCATATCCACAACTGGGAAACAGACAAAATCTGATGTTCCACTGTGTTCATAGAAGCAGACAGGTGACCCCTGATCTGGAATAAAGTTAGTCAGCACTAACTTAGCCATTTATTTTGAACAACTTCTATGCAGTGACCCAAATACACACTGATTTAACACTTTTAATTACTTGCCTGCAACATTCCTATTTGATACTTCATATCACTAAAGTGAGATTTAATGTACCATCAAACCACTGCTTAAACCGATCAAAGGAAAGTTTAATACAGAGAGGTTGACTCTTTCAAACCAAATACAAACCAAACACAAGTGGTGCAAAAAGCACATTCTAGTTTTGAAACAAAAGCCCCACTGGTGTCTGGAAGGAAAAAGCAGCAGTGGTTTCACAGGGACTGTGCATTACATATATACTGAGATATAAACTGATGTTGCACACAGCAACCTGCCCCAGGTTGGTGCCAGTGCCTCTCAGCTTCAGGAACTGTATTAACATTTACAGGAAATTAAATTAAAACTCAGAAGACATATACAACTGGAGTGTCCCTTCCAACCACACCCCATCACTGAAAGCATCCCTTCCTTCCCCTCAATTGTTACCTTTCTTCTTGTCTCTGAATTCTTTCTTGGTCTTCACGCTCTCTTTGCTCCCGTGCCAGACGTCGCTTCTCTGTTAAGATTTTAGCAGCTTCTTCAGCTGTGGTGGTCTCTGCTACTGTTTTGCTACCTGATTCTGCAAAGGTTGAAAGAATCTGCTGTTAGAAAGCTCCAGGAACTTAAAATTAAGAAAGATGTTATTGCTGTGAGATGAGATCTTATGGCAAACTGATTCACTATTTTTTCAATCAGCACTCATCACACAGTGATTGCACCCTTATCTGTAACAGGCCTACAAGAGCCAAAGGGGAGCCCTGAACATGCAGAGCCACAATATCTCACTGACACTGAAATAGTACCAGCTCATTTCAAGACTGATCCAGCCATATTCCAGATGATACACTTAAAGATACTCTCCAATTATCACAGCATTTAAAAAATGTCTCTGAGAAGACACCCTAATTTCTGTAATGCTTGAACACTGAGAAGAAAACTGGAAAAAAAACTGCTTTATAAAATATCTTTCACTTCCTTCTAATAAAACGGAACACACAGGACCCTAAAGAAGAAATTATCATTCTTTTATTTTTCTTGTTTCATAACATTAACATTCATGCCTTTGTATTTATAGAGTATCTTAGAGTGCAAATAATCATCATTTTATCTGGCTCTGAAGGTATATGCTAATGACTTCAGTAATATCATATTTCTATACATTAGCAACAAATCAGTTTCCAATTTACATGGAGATCAAAACAGTTTCAACCACCAGGCGAGTAGATCTTTGCAGGTCCTGCTGTTTATATTTTTTCATGACCTGCCTGGTGTTCTGGTGTCTGAACATCAGAGGCGCTATTACAAATTAACATCAGGAAAAAAGTCCAAACAGAACCATCTTGCCATCCAGCTGCTCTCAATATATATATTGAAAGAACTCTGATTTCTATCAGTTATTCACATTCCCTAGAAATATTTCTGTTTGAATGTGATTTAAGAACTCATCATCTGAATATTCAGAGAATCAGCTCTTGATGTCAGTAGAGCAGCAGCACCTTAATGTTGGTGAGGACCTGCCTTTCTCCTGAACATTTCACAAATCAGCATGTGCTGGTTTGAAAGCAAAACCAGTGAAAGACTACAAGTCAGAAATACAATTTAATAAGAGGAAAAGAAAAGAAGTAAAATAAAGTAAATGCAATAGTACAAAAAAAACCACTGACAGAGTCAGAATACAACCTGACACCCTGTTAGGGTGGTAGTAGCAGTCCAGATGAAATGGTCTTGTCAAAGCAGTGATCCTGTAGAAAGGTCAGTAGCTCTTGTCCTCTGGGAGTCCGGTGGGTAAAAGTTGCCTGTGCTGTCCCAAACCCTGGATTTATCCAGGTGGGAATGCTTGGCTCCTCCCCCTGGGTGGAGCATCTCACAATGGGCTGATATCATTCTATGAGTCATGCAGTGGGTCCTTGATGGCCCATTAAACAGAGATAGCTCCCAGAGGGAGTTATCTATGAGTCATGCAGCAAGGCATTGATGGGCCCATGAACAGAAGATAAGGGAAACACTGCCCCACCTGGTTTCAACAGCTCATGAAGATGGGGATAGAATACATACTTTGGGCACAACTTACATTGTAACTTAGGACACAGCACATACATGTTTGCTTAACATTTATAAAGCCTTGAAGTCAAAGTAATTTTAATGAACTATGACATCAGGGTTTGACCACTTGTTTTACTTCTGACCAGAAGACAAATCATTCAAAACACAATGCCATCATTAGAAACTTTAATACCTGAAAAGCTGCTTAGGCCCCATGGACACGTAATCACTACCTGTAGCTGCAGGGTATAATTACACACAGCAAACTCTCAGCAGCTGAATCATGGCTGTCTTTTGTGCATAAAAATTGTTCCTGCAGTCCTAGGAAAAGCATTTCAGCACTGATATAGTACAAGCATAGAGAGTGTTCTAACATTTAGATTTATCCAAAGCTGAGAAAACACCACCTCCCCAGACAACACATTGCTTCTGATGTGGGAAAAAATTGCAGTCATGTTGGTACTAACAAAAATCAGCCGTGACTGTTCCAAATTTGAACTCAGTCAAAAGGGGCCCTCCTCCTCCAGAGTAAGAAAGACCATTTTGCATTTATAAAAACCATTAGCAGATCTGCCTATTCAAGACAGGCAGATGCTTTTCTTCCTATATTCTGTTACTTACTAGGTTTCATTTACTGTTGCCAGTGCACAGACATGAAGAAGTCAAAATGTCTCTCTCTTGCTCTGCCAGAAGAGTGTACTTTCTGTTCAGACTACTCACTTTTTACAGCTGAGGCCATTTTTGTTGCACGTTTGCAATCTCTCCTAGTTGTATCAAATCTGGTTGACATCTAATGTCAGGTTTAACCTATTCCCCTCCTCAAAATTGAACTTATTTAAGACAACCTAATGCTCAGCAAGAAGCCTAAAGGTTTTAGACTTTTAAGTTCTAGGGTTACAACATGATAATGACAGCTTAAATACGATATCTAGTATTGACAGAAGAAAATTAGTCACAACAGTTCAGAACACTGCAGATATGGAAAGAACAGGGAAAAAAAAAACAAACAAGAAGAAAGGGTTGGGGACCTTTCCACTGCATTTTCACTTCTGCAGTTTTATTGATGATTTCCGTATGGGTACTTCAATACTGTTTTCATCTCCATGTACCCCTGTACAGCCTGTTTCCATAGGGCAGGACATGAGACTTCCCAACATGACTGCTAACACACCTTAAGAAAATTCTGACAGTCTTTAACATTCAGCTTCCTTTTCCTTGTACTCCTAGTCATTACTGGTAAGAACAGTCTTTTTATCAAAGGACCTTTTTGTAAGGGATGGGGAAAGAGAGAAAGAGGCAAGAGAAACAATCTCTGAACACGTGCAAAATGTAATACTAGCTGGACGGAGGGAAGATTCCAACAGATTTCAAGGTAAGTATTAATTCACAATTAATCTAGGAATCATATTTCAAAGCCCTCAATACCCAGATACAAAATGTGAGGCTCCATGATAGTTTATTACCTATCATCACGCATAAGGGGAGAGCTCATGAAGGAGCACTTCTTATGCTTTAAGTCGAAGAAGCCTTTTAATTCTCAGAGAAGCTGCAAGAGGCTGCTGCCAGAAATTACAACTGCTCCAGTCACTGAAAAATAAAAAGTGTTTTACTGCGGAACAGTATATTGCAGTAGGAATATACAAAAAACAAGACAAAAACTTGATTGCTGTCAGCAACAGGCAAACAAGTTCAGTTTGAAGGAGAAGAGATGGGATGAAGATACAAGTGCACAAAGTTGAAATTAGACTAAACCTACAAGACCTAGAGACTGATTTGCCACATGCCATTCACTGGTGTGCTCTGACTTCAGAAGCTGCGACAGGGAATTGCACCAACCCACAGGGTGAACTGCTGACACAGATGTGTAAAATGAAAATTGCCTTGTAAACTGAAAGCAACTTCTTAAGAAAAAAGATTCTGCCTCACATAGCAATATTGAAGTGTACCAAAACATTCAAAGAGAGAAATTAAATCATCTCTTATTTTGAAGAACATGCCCACTATTTCCTTCTGTTCTATGTGTCAAAGAAAAAGAGCTTTGCCCAGCCTTAGTAGGAATCACTACAAAGATGACTATTTTGAGATCAGAAATAAACTAAAAGGGAAACAGATAAACTGAATCAATACAGTTTCAGAAGTCAGTGTAGAGAGGAGACACATCAGGTATCCAAGGAACAAGGACAGATGTTCTTGTTCCAGAACAACTGGAAGATACAGGACTAGGACACATTGTTATGGAGGCTTCAACCAACTGATGACATTGATCAGAAGTGATGATGCTCTGAGGCACACAAGACATTTAGCAATAGTATGGCAGCACATCGAGGGATGGACGTTCTGACTGCAAAGATAAAGGACGTGACACCAAAGACGGATGTGTGACTTCATACAAACATCCGCCTCTGACAGCCAGGCTTCCTTCCACAGGAACACATGCCCAGAGAGCTGTACCATGAGTTCTTCAGCTGAATGACACTTCTTCACATCCTACAGAAGCAGTATCAGGAGGAGCCTAAGAAGTGGCAGAGAACAGCAGCAGCCCAGGATAGCACACAGGAACCGCACATGCAGTAACATGCAGCAAGCACGTTCCCACTTACCTGTTGTCTGAGGGATTCACCCCCAGTACTGCCCACCGGCTGTAACTTACATTCTAAAGATCCTTCTTATCCTGTCAAGGGTCCCCTAAGTCCTTCTGCACAGTGAATTCCCTGCCAGACCTCATCAGAAGGCTCTCCCAGATTGTGCTGGACATGGCAGCTGGCATTTTTCCCAGCGAAGGACAGAGGCTGGACTCACGTGGCACAATGAAGAGGACTAGAACACTAACTGCTCATCGAGTATATGGCTCTCCTTAATCTACCAGGATAATTTCTCAGTGTGAATTGTGAACTGATCACTCTTCCCAAGGCAGCAATGATTACACATTCCCTGGAACTTAGGCCAAGGCAGCCTTCAAGTACTGTGAAAACTCCCTCTCATCCTGTGATGAACAGGAGCTGATTTTGTCCTCCAAGAAGGTCTCTACAGGAGCATTTTAAGAACTACCAACTGAACTGAAAGACCTTTGTGTAGTTTAACTACTGACTTTATAAACCTAAGCTAGTAGATCCCTCAGCTACAGCAGCTAAAGCCCAAAAGGCAAAGAGGATTTCTGCTTTTCTTAAAATTACAATACAAGTAGTAATATTGAAAGCTCCTGACTTAAATCTCCAAGTCAAATAAACCAACTACTGCATGAAAATTCACCTCCCAAAGTCATACCATGTAAAATTATTATATAATCAGCAATGAACAACTTCTGCCTTAAAGCATCCTACCCTCCAGTGCTCTGCCTCACGAGCCAGTTGTTTCCCCAGTCCTAGCACACACTGGAGAGGCCTAGAGCAGGAGTGAGTCAGACACTGAGAAACACCCACCTTCTTTGGTCTTTGTGTTAGCTGCTCCTGCATCCCTCTCCAAGGCTGGGGAAGCACCTTGCTCTTGTCCTATTACTTCTGTGCTCTTATCCTTTGGTTTGCTCTCTGCTTCAGTTTTCTTTTTGGTAATGTTTATAACACCTGGTGTGAGAGATGGACGCTGGATGGGTGCTGATTTAGAGACTGGAGTAGGAGATGGTGGCCTTTGTTTCGACACACCAGGTGAAGGTGGGCGAGTCTTCTGTCTGTTGAAATAAAGAATATTTTTCAGAGCTAACAATGAAAATCTCAACCACGCATCTGAGGAGAGCAGTCTCCTTTGTTTAGTTTATATTACATACATCACTTTTAAAAATAAATCCACCCACAAATTACTGGTGCCTTCCCCATAAAACTCAAACCAGGATTCCAAGACACCTTGGGCACCCAGCCTTGCTAGTTGGGGGCTAACATCAAAACAGGACTGCTAGCCCAGATCTCCACTTACTCCACATCTAGGATGAACCTCATGATTCCAGTCTGAGAGACTTCCTACGCTAATACAGGTGGATCAGTTTATTCAAAAGCTTGCAGGCTTTTGTTGGTTTTAGTGCACAGACTGCACAGAAAATTAGGGTGAGTTTTGTCTGCACAACAAAGGTTGAAGTAAAAGCTGCGTCTCTTCTTTGGGAAAGGGAAATTGGACTCAAAATGAAGTCTCTTCTGTACAAACAAGGCATAGCATAGGTCATTCAAACTCTAACATCTCAGCTGTCTTGAGACAGGAAGAAGCCTTCATTTTGTGCTGAATAACAGGTGTTTACACATACTTGACTGCAGAAGGGGTTGAACCTGGACATGTACCTGACTGCAGAAGGCGACGGAGGACGCTTCACCAAATTAGCAGGAGAGGCGGATCTTCTACAGGCAGACAGAGATGGTGAGGGAGGGCGCCTCAAACCAGAACCTGGGGATGGTTTTTCTGTCTCTGATTTCTAGAAGATGCACAAAAACAAAATACTGCTGACTCTCTAGAATACATTGCAGACAAAGGAGCTGCTATTCCAACAAACAAGCAAGTGCTCAACAAGACACACTTTGAATTTCCTTTATGTTCCAAAACACAGACCTTGTCTGTGTTTAATTTTTACATAAATTAAACTTTGGGAACCATAAGCAGCAAACAATATGCCTTCAAGATACAAAGGAGAGCACGTACCATAAAATTCCAATTTGATTTTAATACTCTGTATTTTTTAGGCAAATGCTATTGTACATTTCATTAATGCTTTTTGAAAGCAGCAGCAAAGAGGTGAAACAGGATCCCATCCTAAGGTGTTCCAATCCCCCAGATTAATAGAAACTTAATTCCTGTGGGGTTTCAACAAACCTGGGTTGAATCAGGTGAACTTGCATCAGATGAAGACACAGAGGACTTCAACCTGTCGATGCTACGGCTGCGCACCGGCACTTTAGGAGCTGGGACTGGGGAATTGATCGAACTGGCTGAAGCTGAATGAGGACAGAGGTGAGATTCTATAAAAGTTAGGAATTTGACAAGACAAAATGAGAACCAAGTGCATAGCATAAGAACAGGAGAGAAGGAAGAGGGAGAAAAAGAGAAGGAGAGATTGTGTGTGTTAGAAACCGTACAGGGAAACACTGCAGGCAGTGCACAGTGCAACGGGTCACAGACAGACACCACCATACAATTAATACTTGGGAAGCAACAGCACCAAGAATAAACACTGAAAGCAGCAGTCTGGAGTAGATGGAAATAAAATGCTTTTCTAAAAATGGACCAAATTTGCAGTACACCAGCATTACTTTAATTTAATCAAGTTGCATTTGATCACAAATGCTTCAGTTTTAATGGCTTAGCATCTTTCCTGACAATTTCTTCATGAGAGGTTCAGATTTTAAGCATGTTTCCTCTATACGCAAGGAGGAAACCTTTCTTTTCAAAGGTGGTGTAAAAGAAATCTATCAAGAGAAAAAGGTCAACTATTTAACTATGATACCTTTCCTACCTGAAGTGTCAATCTCTTCACATATAAGATATTGAAAGAAATTTTCTCTTATTATTTTTTAGTAACATGATCACAGACAGATAAGTACACATAGATGCAAAAATATTCTAAAACTAGATATTGGATTCTTCTATAATTCAAATAAATTGTGACAAATGCAGCCCATAGTTTTGTAACTTTATGGAAAATACATTTGATTTTTATATTTGCAGCATTTGTGCAAGGAGACCTGCATTCTGTTTGTGCACAGGTTGTGTTAAAGCACAGGTACTTTTCCACTGAAATGAAAAAAGTACCTCTAAGTATACTTAAAAAACCATATCTTTAATTCAGCAATAGTGAGTGTCACATGCTAACAGTAACAGGAAAAAAGATGGCATTTTCCCACATGACATGAACTGAAGTATTCATGGTAAAATAAAAGCAGGACATACACGGGTGTGTAAAAATGACTACTGACTACAAACCAAAAAATAAAGACTGATTATTAGACAAGGGGAACAGTGTGGAAATGTCACCGTTACTGACAAGGACCAAGGGAAATGGTGTAAGATAAAAAATAAAGATAGGATTTCATACTTAAGAAAAAACAAGCAAAACTGGGAACACAAGTTGTAAGATAAAAGAAGAGAAAGGACTCCACATTGGTTCCAGAGGTGCATTTACTGGGGCATTATTAATCAACCAGTAACGATTCCAGGACATGTGGGATGCAGCTAGGGGGGCTTGTCCACTACGCAAATCCCTACTCTAGTAAACTGAGCCCTGGTGTGGACATATCAGGTCAGTCTGGACCAACACAAAACTGTTTGAATCAGCCAGGTTTCCTTTCTCTCCTATTATATCTCGACTTCTCCTATCAGCTGAACGAAGCCAGCTCAGGGGACCCTGTACTTATCTTAAGGTAACCCTATTGTCATGTTCCTGCAAGGGTTTCTTCACCTAAAGAAATTTAGGTTTTGCACTTTGAAATTATAGGTTTGTTTGTTTTGGTTTTTTTTTTTCCTTTCAATACCTAATACTGCTGTAACTAGAATGTCTCAGATTGAGTTGAGGGTACAAATGCAGACCTCTGTCAGTTAAAAAAAACCACACACAAAAGCCCCAGAATGAACACCAGCATCTGGTTCTCTGCAGACAAAGTAAACCAGCACTGGAGTTTAAAAGCCAATATTGTTCTATGGTTTTGGAAAGTAAACATGCAACATAGCATATGAATTGGGTATTAATGACCACAGAAAATACTGGCTAAGTAATATTACACACAACCACATATTAACTTGTCTGATTCAGACAAAAGTGTAGCACAGTTAGCAGCTATCATCTAAGTTCTTGCTTGAAGAGCAACTGTGTAAGACTTTGAGGCTTTGCTGCCCTGTTACCTGAGGGGTCCTGTCCATCAGCCGACAAGGTAGCAGCACTTTTACTCCTAGCTAGGGAGGCCTGTGTGGGGGCCAGGAGGCGGCTGATTACGCTACTGTCCAGGGGACTGAGCTGGGAGCGACGAGCTGGATGACAGGAACAAATCAAAAAGGATCCAACATGAAATCATATCATGGAAAAGACAAGCAGTACAAAGCAAAGGAAGACTGGGCATTGTTGCAAATCGTAACGGTTTTGGAAGAACAATACTGAAGTCATGGAGGGGGAATTCCAAACTAAAACCACAGAAGGGTTAAACACTGCAATCTCTCATGTTGCATTTCTTGTTCTTGCCTTGCTCAGTACAAGTCATTTTAATGTACAGAGACTGGCACGTGTACAACAGAGGTGAATGCTGAATCCAGTCAAAGTATGAGACATTTTTGACTGAGCTCTTCCGAGCTACATTCTCTAGATTGCAGGAATGGCTGTTTTGACATAATAAACAAAAGACTTGCAAGTCAAAGCAAGCAGTTATGGTCAAGCATTGCCTGCACACACACAGTCATGTGGACAGCACCCATCATTTTCTCATACAGGAAAGACTCTGAAGCAGAAATAATTTCAACTGCAACAGCTGCTGAAAAGGAAAGTTTTAGAATTGTTAACTCAGAGAGAAAAACATGTTAGACAACTTGCTATTCTTCAGGTTTAGGAGAAGCTCCTAGGAAAGAGGTTATTTGTAACCTAGTGGGGAATACAAAGATTAAAAGAGACTTAAGTGAGAACAGGTTTCTTCCTTCTGCATGCACATGGTTTACGCCAGCAGCAGGAACAGAGAAGTTGCTTTTAAACTGAATAATGAAAGGGAACTTAAAAAAGTAAAGGTAAGATTTAACTAAGAAGTGAAAAGATCAGTGACATTTTTACCATTTCTGACCCTTAAACCAGCTCTCTAATAGATTGCTTTCTTAAGCAGAGAGACACGTTCCTATCTGCTTGCAGTGCCATTTAACAAAGACAAAGGCCTTCTTAGAGGATTCCCTTTTTTGTCCAGAAGTAAAAATTGAACTTTTACCATTTTATCTTTAACACTGGGTAACTAAAAAGCCATTAAAAAGTTCTAGAAATTTAAGAACCCAGGAAACCAGTGAAATCAAGCCTATCCAAACTTTAAAGGCTTTAAAAATATATTCAGTTTTATGAAACAACCACCTGGTTTTTCTTCCTTTTTCACTTTTTCTAGCTCTGGAGAGGGTTGGGGTTTACTACTCATTCTACTCAAAGATGTGCTCCTCTTCTTTTCTGTTCCTCCTAGAGACCAAGCGTAAGGAAGATTATTTTTAACAAGATATGATTTTCTAAACTGTCATCCCATGCTTTGCTTTTACTGATCAGCTAAAACTGTAAGTGTATCATTATGAAGCACTATTTTCTCATGAGTTAAATGGTTTGGCTACCATTTGTCTACTTTCCCCCCACCCTTCCACCTTTCAGAGGAATAAGGCTGTTTTAGAGACAGTTACCCAATATCTGGCACTGCAACATGCATAATGATATTTATGACACTGTGCACAGACTACATGAAGGCATGAGTGAAAACATTTAGAATGAAATTGGGGCATGGTTTAAAGACATCTTTAAATATCCCATTTACTACCTCCCAATTCTCAAAACAAACTGGTTTCTAGCACCTTTCTGTTCCACCTGCGAACCTTTGGGTGCTGACTGCTGGGAATGTGGAGGGACTTTGTTATTCAGTCTGTTTAATGAGGCACTTCTCTTTGTGGTACCTGGAAGTGAAAGTGCATGGATTAATTATGCTGAAAAGCCTAGAGGTCCCCTCCAACACCTGCCCCACCTCCCTAAGAGAGAGAGAGGAATGATTAAGTTGCTTTATAATATTGAATTCTTCTTCAGAAGAAAAACTGGATCAGGGAAGAACCGCTTTATATAAACCATTATTTCTTTTATTTCTGCCTGTTTCTGATCACAGCAGCAGGATGTCAGCCACAACAGATTCTTGTTTGAACTACTGAGGCCATCCTTGTACACCTTTTAAAATACATGAGAATTTTAAAAGACAGTTGCTCACATTCTTTGAGTATGAGTGAGCCTAGAATTAATACAGAACACAGTGTTTAGTGGAGATACTCCACTGATCCAGGACAAGCATCATCATCTCATTTCCACATTCTGCTCCTTCACCCTCCCAGGCACACATGCACAACAGAAGCAATCTGGTTCATTCTGTGACTATTTAATGTCCTGTGAATTTACCCACCTTTTTACCAAACAGACAGTTCTCCCCAAGTGTCAGATTGAGAGCACAGGATCACTCTAAGTTAACCTGTACATCCTGACCACGTAGATCACTTGGAGTCCTGTCCAAATTTGTTATAATTCAGGGCACCTAAGAATATTTTCTCCAAAGCAACTAAGGATTCACAAAGAATTTCAGGGTATGACAATAAGTTTGAAAGCAATCCCAATTAGTTGATAATTAGTGACTTCCTTTGTAAGAGGTTTAATTTGTACTTTACAGCCCTGCTTCTGACTCATATCCAGAGCTGAACCCTGCAGACACATAATACATAAATATAATTTTAAATCACAAGCAGCCTCCAGTGACTCAGAGCCTCTGCCAGTATAAATATAGTCACTGATTTCCCCACCAGGCATACAGTGTATGAGCACAAATTTTTCTGCTGCATCACCTTCCAACACAAACCAGCAAAACCACCTTTAGCTGTGTCTGTGTCAGTGATTCTTTCAGCACAGTTTGCCACAGCTGGCAGAATACTGCAGCACAGACCTAGCTGAATCTGCTTTTGTATTAAGCAGCTTTTAGCTTATTCATCATTTTAGACAAACAGAAAAATAAAAGCAAAAACCTCCATATTTGCAATACAGGCAGGTTCCTATGAAACTCTGGGAAGACTCCAAATAACAAAACCTCATGCTAAAACAAGCCAAAATATGTGCTCCTACAAATAGTTTTTATTAATCTTAACAAGTATATTAGGACAATTCCTTGTCAAAATTGATTTTTTTTTTCCTTCCCATTGGCAATCAAATGACTGAAGCTGTCTAACAGAACAAAGCAAACTTTATTTTCGTACTATTTCTATTTTGCTGAAATTTTAGGGTGTGAATTAAGGCATGCAAATCCATAGAGATTATGGGAAATTATCTGTGAATCATTCACCAAGATTCGACTTCAGAAACAGAATTACAGAAATAAAAAAAAATAAAACCAGCAGTTTTTACCATTGCTCTTCTCCTCTAACAGAGATCACATCAACTGGATCAAAGCCCTGAACAGTCAAGCTGGATTAACAAATTGCATGAAATGCACTTGAGATCAAAATATGAAGTGAGTCAGGTAGCAGATGAGGAGGGAGGAGTTTTGTTCTACCTCCTGTCTCCTCCCCAGCCACAGTTGAGCAGTGCCCTGCTCCCAGCAGCCACACACCCACACTTACTTCGATCTGAGACATTTAAAAGAGCTGCAGAAGATGACAGGCATTTGCTCACGGCAGCCTCTGCCTGTTTGAGGTTGGCTGTGGAGGGCAAGCATTTGCTGGCTGTGGAGAGAAGTGATAACTTTAGAACTTGCCTTCATACTGAGCCTTTTGCACCTTGCTGAGAGCTCACTCTCCAAGTATTACATCCTGAAAGCTATTTCAGCTTTTGTTTGATGAGAAACACAAATGAGTTTGTCTTCCTTTGAATGGGCTTGATAGCATTAGTACCAGTTGGGACAGGCACAGAAAAGGTAGAGTTTAGTGGAGTCATGCCAGGATTTATGCATATGTGTGTAAACCAGGGATTTTTAAACCCCGTGCTCCTAACATGCAAAGATAAAAGCTACTGAGCTTATCTGTTGTTCCCAGACTAGCAAGACACAGAAAATAACAACAAAATCTGGAAAATTTCTTTCTTCATTCCTGCCACATAGGTATATCAAAACTAGTTTTTTAATCACTAAATAAATCCAAACCAAAATAAATTATTTTGGAGGAATAAAACCAAGTCCTGAGGAAAGGCAAGAAAGCATTCCTATTTCTGATTGCTTCACAAAGGTTGCTGTACTTAAGAAATTGCCAATTTTTCTCTAAAAACTACTTTTAAGTTAATGTTTCCTATCAAATCTGCAATTTTTCAGAAAAAAAATGCCACAAGAGGCATTATTTTTTTTGGCATGTGTATACAGACACATATACATACATAAAAATCACATCTCGTGTGGCAGAACTGCAAGTTTATTACAAGCAGATAAATGCCTGATTTTTAATTTCAAATAATGTACTTTCAGGATGAACACTACTCCAGAGTGTGAAAGCCTTGGAAAAGCATGTACCTTTTGCTATAGAAACTCAGTAAGCAGAAAACATTAATGTACACAGAGTGGTGCAGACCAGCACAACAAACACACGAAATTCTATACATCAAATACAAGTAATAGATTTTACTGACATTCTAGACAGCAAAGATGATTAATCTGAACTCATTAGTGCAAAAGTACCAAAGGACACAGCAGCACTACTCACCACAGAGGCAACATCTTTTCCCTTTGCCAGCATGCTACAACAGCCCCTCATAGCCAGAACCAGGACATAAAGATTCCTATAGACAGTCCTATAGGAAGCTCTTGTGACAGTGAACAAGAGCAAAGTCCCCATGGGATAAGAGGGAGATCTACTGAATCTAGTTTAGAAATGAAGATCTGAGCTTAGTGGATGCTTTCACACCATAATAAAAAGAAGGAAAAAAAAAAGGGGGCATTTTGTGAATGGAGTCTGAGACTGGGATAACTAAACAGCCTGAAGAGGTTTTATATACGAAAATCAGGAAGCTCATAATGCATGTATTTGGGTGCTTTTGAAGGGGAAAGCGACCCTCTAGTGTCTGCTCTTTAAAGGAAATCCTGGCTCCTGCCTGAACTCAACTGAGTCCAAGGCCGCCACGCATCACAGACACTTCACACAAATTTCTCTTGGCTCAATTTAGCACTTCAGCACTTGCATGAAATCTGAAATTTGGTCTATCACCTACTGGGACCCAGGTACAGAGGTCAATACTTTTTCGATCAATACATTTGCATGATCAGATGGCCTCAACTTTTTCCCTACCTCATTCACAGAACAGCTTCTGCAAACTTTAAAAGTGCCTTTCTCTAGGGAAAAAAGCTTTAGAAGATAGGCAGGATATTCCTGAGCCAGTCAGTCTGGTCATGAAGCTATTTATGAAACACCATTTGAAAAAGTACCTCAAATATCTTCTTTGGGGGAAAGTTAGAAAACTTCCATCGAAGGGGTTTGAAATGTAAGAAGCACAGACCCCATGTGACACCAACTTCTCTATTTTTCTAATGGAAGGGGGAAAGCAAACTGCAGTAGCAGAGCTGAAGAAAGCACATGTCTGCCATGTAGCAGGACTGGGAACCAGGCAAGGAGCAGGGAAACAGGGATCTTAAGAAATCGCTCAGAGTGAGGAGCTTTCAATCCTCACAGGGTTTCACAGAGAGAGGGTGCTGCAGCATTGCCTGAGGCTGGATAACATTAGGCTACACGAAATGAGATGAGCTGTCTCTCACTTCCTTCCAAATTTCTACTAGGACAAGGAAGCTCTTTATTTAGCAAGGAGAGACTCTGGCAGCCCCATTTCTATTCTAATAGCATGTCTCCAGTCCTGATGCACCTGAACCTCTAGTTCTGCTCAGCAGGCACCACTAAAACACCCCCTTTACCACGACTGTGATTAAGGATACTTTATTGCACAGCCTGGCCATTTTCTTGGCAGATCCACACCCTGCCTGCTTCATCTTAGCACTGACAGCAATGCCATTAATGTAACACTTGACTCTGAGGCTTTCATCCATTTTTATGTTTCACCATCAGCGGGATCCCTGCTGTGGTCTCATGGATCACACTCAACATCCCACAGAACCGCTGATGGCTGGGGAAATATTCCATTACATGAGCTTCACTTTTCAGAGCTCACTATCACCCAAAACCTCTGCACTGCCACTCAATGTTCCTAAATATTACTGTTGACACACCCAATTCATGGAAGTCATATCTGATTCTGCATTTTTTTTTTTTTTGCACAGCACTACAATAGACAAGAACACCTTTTGTCCTAAAATAATTAAAGAATATTTGAAATCAGTTCCCCAAATGGTTCTCATTTTAAGAAATGGGGTTTTA
The DNA here is from genome assembly GCA_910950805.1 of Acrocephalus scirpaceus scirpaceus. NCBI lineage: Eukaryota > Metazoa > Chordata > Aves > Passeriformes > Sylviidae > Acrocephalus > Acrocephalus scirpaceus. The sequence continues at coordinate 75,165,706 of OU383776.1, forward strand.
ATCCCAAATCTGCCACAGAATTTGATAGTGGAAATATAATATTACATTGAAATTTGCTCCAGACATGCAGTTAGAGAAGGTGCACTATTCAGCCACAATGATGTAATGGAGTAGAACTCATATGGTGTCATTTTTCAGAGTAAAAAAAAGGTAATTGTTGTCTTTCCAGAAAATATGCAAGTATAAAGCAAAATGGACCATACAAGGATTTTTTAGAAAGCCAGCTGCACTTAAATATCCCCACCTGGTTTAGGTGGATTTTTAATAATAATTATTATTAAGTAATAATAATAATAATAATAATTAAGTAATGAGCTCTGAAAGTTAAAAAGAACTACCCTGAAATAGGAATAAATATGAGAAATGTAAAGCCAGTCATGGTTCCACATTATCCAACTCACACATCATAGTTTCATGTTTGAAACCTTAACATAAAATCAAACACAATTTTAAAACAATGTGGGTGCAACAAAGGGTTTGACTAGGACATTGCATTACCTGTTTATCTCCACAGTAATTTCTTTTCCTGACTGGTGCCAAGTTTTCCAAATTGATCTACTGCTGCTGAACTATCTGCATAGTAACTTTGTGATGCATAAATCACAGTTTAAGCACCTATTACAGTATCAGGAGCATTTGTGTTGCAAGATATTTTATCTTAAATGTGCTTTAGCAGCACTGAAGATCTTCCTCCAAAACAGAAAGGACAAGACTCATTTCCTCACACAAATCAGGAGAGAGCAGAAAAGATTTTCTGTTTGTTAGTAGAACAACTAAGTGCTTTCTTAAACGTGTAAGGCAAATGTGATTTCCCAGTTTAAAGGTTAAATGATATTTGGTAGTGTGAGACAGAGTAAATGGATTTATATATCTATCCAAGGAACACATGTGAAGCAGATAAACCAACCCAGCCAAACTGGCTGATTTTGGAGAAAATTAGGGTAAGGGAAGAGAAAAGTTAACTATAATACACATCCTTCTGCTGTGTTGCCAGAGTAGTTAAATCATGCTCTGTCAGACCTTCACTGCCTTTTCAAGTCTCACTCGTCTGTGTCATAGACAGCTGCACTGCATTAGTAACGTGGTGGGCACGCACAGACTGTCAGGATTCAGATTCAGCTGAGAGTTTTCATCTCAATCTAGCTACAAGAAACAATTTTGCTTATTAAATATATGTATCAGTGATCCAAAGAATCTCTATGAATGGCTCAGTCCATTCCAGCGCACTGGAAAGTGTGAGAAATCCAATGAAAACACATTTCATGTATAGAATTATCTTTAGATAATTGGGACAGCTCTGATTTTGCAAAACTCTTCATGAACAAAGTATTGAACTGTGCAAGAGACCCATTCCTTTTCACAAAGTTTCACCAAAATATAATTTGATTTTGCAAATGTTACTTCAACTGCTGGCAAACCAAAGCAAGAAGGAAACAAACCAAGCCCTACCATGAACTTCTTGCAAATTAGGAAGCAATGAAACTGCCTGAAATTGCCCTTAAACCTTCCAAATCTTAGACTACTGAACTAATTTATATTCAAATACTTGCCAGTAGGAATTTCCTTCTTCCTGCGCTATATCCAGACCTCTTTAAAAACCCAAATACACATAGCCTTTCCCTGAAAATTCCCTCAGGATGCCATGACTTAAGCTGTAGTTGAACTAGCTGGGAGGGGTAGCCAAAATGAGGGGGGCTGCTTTCTACTTAGGGATCACATTTGTTGCACAGCTGGCCAAGATCCAGGAAAAGATCTATAAGATGGTTTTTCCTTAGTGTGAAAAGAACTCAAGTTTAAAAGGTTAGTAGTGAGTGTAAAACAACAGAAAAATAAAATTTTAGAGATCAATACCACCAGTTCCACCTTCATCTGTGCTCTGTTGTTCTGAAGAAGAAGAAAGTTTGTAAGCTAAGTCACGAGGTCAAATAGCGAAAAATCCACAAGTTAACCAAAAAATGGGGACGTTGCATATCATAATGACAACTAATATCAAAGCACTCTCAAACATGTTACAAACACACATTCAAGCTTACAGAAAATGACAGTACCACACTCAGTACAATTCCACCAATACAGAAGATAGGCTGAACTGAAGCTTTTTTTGATTTATTATATTCCTGGCCAATAACCTATGTTATTTATTGGTAGTTAGGTAGTGCATGAAAAGATCCCTTCCTCTGCAGTCTTTATTTGCTGGTCTGATTTCAGAATGTTTACAAGCAGAAACAGTTAATTGTGAAACAGGAAATTACCCGAGTTCAAATGAAAGACTGTTAAAATGAATCACCTAATCCAGAATAGAATCCATGTTCGAAGAAGCTTAGACTGTCCACTGCATCTCCTTACCCATTTCTGGGCATTCAAATAATCAGTCAGCATTCTGTAACTCCAAGGGTGTGTTTAAAACATTTTAGATGTGATATTAGAGAGCAACTGGGTATTTCTGGTTTTATCACCAGTCTTAGCACTCCATTACATGAACTGCATTTGAAGGACTCTGAATTATCTTAATATTACACATCATAATTCCCCTTATCTGATATTTGAGAGCTGGCAGTGCTGTCATGTGTTGTATTTCCCATGGAGCTTCTCTCCAGCCCTTTCCAAGGTCAAAAATAGCTCTAAGTCTGAGCAGCATCTCAGGGCAAGTACAGTTATGACACCTTCCTATGAGCTACCCATAGATCCTGCTTTAAGATCCAAGATAGGAAAGGATGCCCAGGTCCCTATGAATAGTGCTGCATCTGCCAGTGTTCACCCAGAGTATTCTGTGATTTTAGTCCTACTAGAAACAGTGCTGCTTACCTGTTTTGCCTTCTGAGTCTGGAGTTACAGATCCCCCCCATGACCATCTCTTCTGTCGTGTTTCCAGCCGCTGATTCCATTCCAAGGTGCGATGCAGAACTGCTTCATAGCGCTCCTACCAAACAACATCTCCATGAAGCTTGTAACTGTTAACCACAGCCACACCAGGAAACAAAATATAGGACCCCCCCCCAGTATGATTTATAATCTGTTTTACCAAGCTTTTGTTACAAACATTATCATGCAAAGAATGTTGAAGGCAATTAATGGCTTCAAAACACTGCAAACATGATTAGGTCGAGCTAAAGCACAGATAATCTATTCTACTCTTTACTTAAAATAGCCACCAAACAGATTTCCTATTCAGTAAACAGCACTACTTATTTTCTAAATAGGGATGAACCTCAAACTGAGCAAAAGTAATCGTTTACCCTTGAAACTATTTGTATGATGAAGTTATTTCTAAAAGATGATAAAACGTCTCCATTATAAAATACCAAATATAAAGTTATTTGTGTTTCCAAAGAACTATAAAAATAATGACCCAGGTATTAACAGACATTGACATTATGAGAGAAGTGATGAAACCAGGAACAGCAAAACATAGGGCAAAACTGCAAAAGAAGACTAATCAGCTTCAGGCCTCAGCAATCACTGCTGAGAGGACAATGGGGGCTGAAAGAAGCTTTTGCTGCTGTCTCCAGAACTAGTAACTGCCAGCAGGGGAGCTTTAGCTCTTGTGCACAAAAATGAACCGTAACCATGCTAGAATTCTCTTGCCAGCCAGGTTTCCACACGTGTCAACAACACATTTCTCTTCTGGAACAGTTATATCCCAAGTGATCTTTTGAAGCAGTATTTGCTGCAGATACACTGCAGTAAGATGTCAAGGGAACTCATTATACAGCCATTTCTCCTACCTGGGGACACAAGCCTTTCACCTTCTTTCAACATCATTTCACAACATAAACTAAAAGAGTTGCTGTGAAAAACACACAATATAAATCTGGAAGGAGTAGAGGGTTCTGCTCACTGACAAAAGATAAAACTGAAAGTTTTTGTTTGAAATATAAAGCTTAGCTTCCCCTCTGTTAGAGAAATCTGAACTAGAGTTTACCTAAGGTGCCAAAGTACCCAGACATTATGTAATCTGTAGATTGTATTTCCATGCAGGTATCTGCAGTGCAGTAATTCTTCAGTCAGAGTTAAAGACATAGGCTTCACTTTACAAATGACAGAAATGAGCTCAAGGTCTCAATACAGTGAGCTGCAGAGATGTGCAGGGTAACTGAGGAGCTGTGGGGAGACAAGTATCAGAGTCCTCACCATGGCTACTGGTCTTCAAGACTTCTTAGAACCACCTCCTTTTTCCACAGTATTTGCTACTGTGATGCTGCTTCTACCTTATTAGATGATGAATTAAATGAGACTTGGCTGAATAAGTTAACAATAATGTTGGGGACTATGTATTTTGATGCACTTCTTTCTACCAAATTTACAACTGTATATGGTATCTTGCTGGTGTCATTTCCTTGCGTCAGAGTACCAAAGTCAAGATCTATTTTCACTTTCTGATTGAAGGCAAGGTTTAACAGGTCAAATCCATACTGTCTTCCCACCTTCCAGATTCTGCATGTGTAACTCTATGTAGGTCATCTCCAGGGACTGAGTAAAAGACAAGGTTAACACCTCATTACTAGTCCTTGTCTTCCTTGATTATTCATCCTGGTGGTCACTTAAAACATATCTACCATCCTCAAAACTACATGAATAAATGTAATAAATTTAAAGGTAACACCTTTTTGAAGCATAAGAGATGCTTTTTGCATAGGGTAGATGCTTAAAGAAATGACACTGCACTGGACTGCAGTCACAGTCCACCCAAACATTTCTGTTCTCTAGCAATGTAAACTATTCCATGAAGTTCAAATGGAATATCAATCTGATCACATCCAGCTGATTACAGAAAACCAAACACCAGTGTAGAATACTGCCAGTCAGAAAGGGCAGCAAAGATGGATTGCTAGAACAGTATAACAATGCTGGACTCCAAAGCAGCAGCCAGCCAGGCTTATAGGCTCTTCACCAATGACCCACAGCAAGTTCTTACAACCAGCTTACAAAAGCACAGATGTGTGATGCTTTCACTGCTGACACCCTGGAAATCAAACCTTTAAGAACTTGCACATTTAATATGCACTAACAGTGTTACTTGTCAAAAGGATGGAATAACTTCATGTATTTATTTCTGCTATCAGCCTCTAGCCATTGAGTGAGTCCCAAACTCAAACACTGCTCTGCCTGTCCATGGGCAGTCAGAGCAAAGGCCAGTGAGAACAGTCACTACACAGTTCAAAGCAGTAAATGACAAATACGCAGATAACATCACCATCTTTCATCATACAGGAATGAATTCTGATTTAAAAGAACTAAGAGAATGTGAGTCTCAGGCCACAGCAGGGCTCCAAAGAAGCAAGACACAGAAATAACAGAAGTAAGTCTAAGACCTGTCACTCATGCTGATTCACAGACAGACTCTACAAAGTGCTCTGAAGGCATGTGGAAATCTAGGAATATGGGGTGGGGTTTTTGCTCATGTGAAAAATAGCCAGTGCTCAAACAGCCATTGCTGAAGTCCCGAGTGCCTCAGCTGTAGCTAACGCTCTATGGGGAAGGTAGACATATGCCTACATAGCCCACTATAGATGTGGAAAATACTTTTATGTTCTAACACATTCATCATTTCCCTAAGTTTCTCATTCACACCACTTCAGAGCATGATAATGTAGAAAAACAATGTAGTTCTTTTAACCTATAGAACTTTGATGTGTGTTACCTTTTCCTCCTCTATTTTTTGTTTCCTCTTTTCTTCTACTGCTGCCCTCCGTTGTTCCTCTTTTTGCTTCATTTCTTTTAGCTTTCTCTGCCTTTCTTCTAACTGTTTTTCATACTGGAGTTTTGCTTTTCTTTCCTTTTCAAGGATTTGTGTCTCTTTGGCAGCTGTAAGAATATTTTTAAGAAAAAATTAAAATCAAACTTAGCCGTTCATTGGTATTGCAATGCAACTCACAAGCAAGAGACTATCCAAGCAGAATTCTTATCACTTGAAGTGAAAATGTACAGGAAGATGAGCTTGCAGAGGTGAATGATATCACACATGATAACAGACTCATCTTTAATTCTGTCCCCAGGTTGGAAGTGGAATTAGAACTTTGCCTGTCACTAGGCTTTACTGTCTAGACAGGAATATCAGGATATGTATATTCCCTATATTAAGCATAAACTTAGCAACATAATAGTGATGTCTCTCTAAGGAAGCAGTGAATTAAAAATCAGGAAGTAGAATTTTCTATGTTGCATTTTTCTTTTTTTTTTTTTTTTAGAACACAATATAGTAATATTTAAGGCACTGAGTGACAAGGTGGGAAGACCCTACAGTTCCTGCATCGGAGTTCAAAATAGTTATATCACTATTCTCTGCAGCCTCCACCAAGGAACAGCTGTGTGCAGTTCAACAGGAAGCCTCAGGTCCTGTGACAGAATGTGCTAGAATGCACAGGGTAATTTCCATGGACAGACAGATGAAATGAACCAAGAGACCAGATAATCACACCAATAATGCACAGGCAGCATCTACACACAAGGGCCTGCAAAATATTTCTGAATTTTATATGCATCATAATACTACCCTGTTCCCATATTAGAATAACACAATATTTCTTGTTGTTGTGGGTCTTTCCTTTTATGTTGAGAAACAAACATAATGGCAGAGAGATGGCTCAGAGAGACATCTCTCCTCACAACTGGGAGCCCAAGACCCAGGACTGCAGGGCACACTGTGACCCTTTCATCTCCTGCTACACACACATGCACTGATTCACATCACAAACAGCATAAAGCTGGGCAAGAGTTTTCTGTTGTTCTCTAGTCTCAGATTCCCTGCTAAGATAAAGTGTATACTGCTGACACTTCAATACAGGAGTCATTTCAGTGTGCTGGGAAACAAGGGAAGCAGTGTTCAAGGCAAACAAGCCATTCAAGTAGAGAAATCTTTTTTGGTTTTCTCTGAATCAGCATTCTCCAAACGTCAGTCTTCAGGGCTTTATGGAAGGTGTTTTAAGTTAAAAAGTTTTACGTTCCAAAGTGTTTTTCTTAAGACTTTCAATAAGGAATTGGCTAAGTTTGCTGGGTGGTCACTAGGAAATGGAAGGTCAGAAGTGACATAGAGCTTCAGCAAGCTAAAACTCTCTAAAGTGTTTTCCTCTCAAATCAAAAACTTCTTCATTCAGGTTCACAGATGGACACTGATGCAAGACCAAGAGCAGATCTTATCTCTTGTCCCCAGCATGCTGACAAAAAGTGACAGAGCATGGAGTAAGGGGGACAGTAATTCCTTTAACAGAAATGTTTTAGAAAAATATAATTTAAATGAAACATGAATATACCATGTTGCTTTTCCCGCTCTTCTCTACGCTCCCTGGCCAGTCTTTGCCTTTCTTCTGTTCTTAGCATGGAACCATCTATCACTGTCAAAACAAAAATTAAAGACACATAATCGTCAATGAATTTGAGCATTCAAATTTAAATTAAAAGTCAAAAGTCTTCACTATCAAAAGGAGAATGAAACTTCCTGAGAGATGTACACACCACCAAATCACTGCACACTCTATATAGAGATTAAAGAATCATATGAGAAAATTCACAGAAAGCTGAACATCCTTCTTCCCCCTTTCCACTCCCTCACAACGCTATTTTTAATAGATGCAAGAGAAAGCAGACATCATATTAAAAGCTCAATAGGTATAGTCAAAAGAAAGCCTAAGAAGTCAGACATATGAGAATATACCCTATTTCAAATTCAGCTCTGATCCTCATTCTTGTACATATTAACTCCCACGAACAAGAATGACAGGAATTTAGGAAAATGTCATCTGGGAACAGATAGTTCACCTGCCATGACAAACTCAGAGCACGGTAGGACAGCTCACTTGCAGACTAAGTAGAACTAAGACTTAAGCAGTCTTTGCAGGTATAAAAACTTGAATTTCAGCAAAAAGTGAGCTGGTAACTTGCCCAGTTACCATCATTTGTCTTTGTTGCCATGCCCTGCTTACAAGACAGGCAGCTTCAACTGAATTCTCAGCCTGTCAAAAGCAGAAATCTGTCATCAAAACCAGGTAACAGATCTACAAACCATCTACCAGGTACTCAGCTGCCTCCTGAAGGAAGAGCACCAAACTTCTCTCTAAATATATTCTTTTCAATCTGTACTAACTCTCCCTTGTGAGCCCAGCACTTCATTAAGAGCAATGACCTGTAATTATACCTGGTTTAGTTGCTGTCTTTATTGAGGTCTGGATTGCAAGAGGGCTAATGCCACTTTGGCTTCTTCTTTCTTCTGCTATGGCTTGGGCTGCAGCAACTGTGAGAAAGAATCAATCCACATTAAGAATAGCTGTACAACTGAAACTCATGAAATAAATATCTAAAATAAATACATAAAGTTCTATTTGAGGTTGCTGATGCTTTTATTAAAAGACTACTCAGTTTGTAAGGAAAAACTTGTCAAATGAGACTTGACACCTGGCAGTTTTTAGTTGTAAAAACATTTACCAAACCTTGTATTTTAAGACTATAGAGTTTCAAAGATCAAATTTATTTAATAACTCTTCTAAGACAAGCCCCATTATTTTGCAAAGTTATGGCTGACTTACACTTAATAATAAAAACTCTTTGATACCACATGAGCATTTGTGGGCTGGACACATGTATGTAATAGCTCATTAGCACTGCTAGAATCATATTCTGATGAGAATCAAGCAGGGAGAGGTTTACGAAGACCTGTCATTACTTCATGACATGAAAGAGAAAGGTGAATAGCTGCATAAAGTAAACCATTAAGAGATGCTTACAACATACTTCTGAAACTGGATCTTCAAAAATAAATTTTAATTATAAATTAGACTCCAAAACAGTAATTTGAGCATTTGTGCAGAGACCCATTCACCTTATCTGAGTTTCACCAAGGTGACTTCAGCAAAATGCAGGACTACAACTCACAGATAATCACACAGAAACGAAATGCTACCAATGTTAATTTCACTAAATAACAAAACCCATTACAAGTTAGAGAGACTAATTTACTGTATTACTTTCTCCAGATTTTCTTTGTTTTGGTATCAACCTTCACTAATCATCTTGCAGGGTGTGAGTTAGGTGAAGAGTTACAGGGAAAGCAAGGTGGGGCAACCTCTAAGACAGCATTACCCCAGTGCCCTGCACAGCTCAAACAGAAGTGTCCTCATACACTGCCACCTTCTTCTCACCTTGGCTGACAGACACGGGGAGCTCAGCTGGGCTCCATGGAAAAGCCCGACTTCAGGGGAAGCAAGGGAACACAGGACACAACCACCCACACATGAGAAAGCTGAGGACAGTTTTACACAGAAAAGACAAATCTACAAAAGGAACACGTAACATTCTGTGATCTCAACCAGAACGTGAAGGACCAACAGTACAATTTGCTGTTATATTTTAAAAAAGAAGGCTACAACTTTGTCAATGATCTGACTTCTCTTTAATAAGAATAGTGCTGAATGCAAAAGAGGAAGGAAGAGTCTCCCTCTTCTCCATGCATTGCCATGACAACTAGTTGTGTCATGGTAATAACCCTCCCTAAGGCTGTGCCCAAGAACAATCACCTCAAAGTGTTTAATCCCATGTGATTTCAGTGATAAATGCTGATTACAATACTTATTCAGCAACTCTAAATTGTCACCCGCAGCTGTTGCCATGTTTTGAATTAATTTTTTGCTGCAGCAGCAAACAAAAGTCTTCCTCAACCCCATCCTATACATCTCTGCGGCTCTTTTGAAACAAGTCAGAGACCAGATATACTACAACATGATGAGATTATCAGTTGGCAAAAAAAAACAGCTTAAAAAGGGCTCACTGTATTTTCACTATCTAGATCAGACAAGTCAGACAAAAATCTGATTTTTGTACATTGTTGCATGTCACTAGGATAGGAATCCAGCCCAAAAAACCACCAGGTGGAGAACAACAGAATTATCTATTCTAACACAAATAGAAGTGAAAACAGCTGGAGGAAAAGCAGGTGTTTTGAGAGCAGAAATGTACAGCCAGGGCATTCATATCCAATGACACCTTCCTACATCACAAAAGCTGAAGGAACGTAAGTTTCTTCAAATCAAGATTTCAGATTCAGAAAATTTAGATTTCAGACAAATACAGGCATCCAGGTACATCTTTCCTCAAAGGAGGAGACAGGGGTGCCCAGGCAGCCTGAGCCAACTCAATCCAGGCAGGAAATTACCCCAACAGAACAAATTCACTGCCCCTAAACCAGCTTCAGTTAAGACCAACAACGGAATTTTGCCTCAGCTCTCAAAGCTTAAATATCCAAATTTCCATAATGAAGTTATAGTAAGAAACAACCTGCAATTAAACATGTACAACATTAATTTTATTTTACTTGCAGAAGTATTTTACTATTAGAAATCTTGCTGAACAAAACAGCCACAATGGATTTGGAGGGTTATGTATTTATTTACTCAATCAAAAACAAACATATAGTTGGAATAATGTTCATGATTAGAAGGCACTGATTGAAAAATGTGTCACATCTGCAAAGCAATTAGTCAGTTTATTTTAATTAATTAAGGTTGCAGAAGATTACTTGAGGTTCTATAAAACAGGAAAGTGGGTTACAGAAACAGTTCAGCTTGCAGAGGACACAGAGGAGAAAAATGTCTAGAAATACCAAGCCAGAGGACTTTGCACATCAAGGTTTTTTGTATGTTAGATAAAATATTTTATGTTCACTCCTTCAGTGCTTCATTATTTGCATAGAAACAATGTGGGTACACATTTGAAAGTAGCAGATTTAAGCCACAAGACTGCACCTTCATGTCACATGGATGTGATCCATTTAACCAACAGAAAGCCAGAATCAAATGTGATCTGGGGATCTGAACAAAAGATTAATAAAAGGGGAACAGACATCACATTAGATACATCCCTGAGATATGTGAGCTCAATTTTACTGAGCCCCTGCTCAACAGACACCTTTTGTGGCCCTTTACAATTTCATAGTAAATTTACAATACAAAACTGTGATTTTCAAAGTCCACGTTTTACTACAGTATTGCATTGCATATTGCTGCATTATGCAATCTTTAAAAAATACTTACCTTATTTTGCTTTAATATGATAAAAGAAACCTTAATAATTATTATATTTAAATGTTTTTTTGGCACAGATACCTATCATTTCTTTGCCTAGTTTTCCATAATGAATGTAGCAGTCTGCTATGGAGCGAAGCTCCATGGAAAAGAATTTTCCACAAAATATATCTCTGTAAAATAAGCCTAATACTTCTGTAATGTATCAGGATACCCCAGAACAGGAAACCAGTTAACAATCATTCCACTAGAGTCTGTGTCACATGTTGCATTACTGGGGGCGGGGGGAAGGGGCTGCCTTCATGGACATATTCAGCAAACTCCCTGGAGAAGAAAAATTCTCTTAGAGTAAAATTAAATCTCATTTCTATTCGGAGAAATATATATATTTCTATACTGCCCTCCCACAGTAGTCTTTCACAACAATATTTTGTGATCAGCATAATGTGTGTGTTTATTTTACAGTACTCTACCTTTAAGTGCTCCAGGTAAAATGAATAAAAGTATAAGCCATGCATGAGGCAAATACCATCATCTGCATTCATGCATAATAAAATAGAGCTATTTGAACCATGAAATGATAGGGTAATTTGGGAAGCAGTTTTCCTTCTGTGCCCTCATCACCATTTAGCACCCCAGGTCTGGCCAAGTAAATCGGAGATAAACCAAACCCACAGAAGCACCAGGAGGTGACATTCTAGATAAATCCAACTCTCCCAATTTCACTTCCAGCTCACGATCCACTGACAGTGCAGATGCTGAGATGCTTCCCTGACACGGAACATGACAGTACTTCCCTTCCCTGATCCGGTTTCCAATATGCCCTGAAGAGACCAGTGCTAAAAATAAACCTTGATTTCTATTTCAACCCCTGCACATGGCTAATACCCTTGGCCCCTGCCAAGACTGGCAAAGAACCCACTGCTGTTCTTAGTAAACCTCATTAGGGACTGAAGCTGCTCCGTCCCTGTACCCAGCGAGGTTCAGGGCTTCCATCCCACCGCCTTCCTGGTGTCTGTGACCCGGTCGGATGCTGCCCCACTCGCTCTTCCCTTCCCTTGCAGAACTACAGAGGAGAGCAGAATGTGCTGACTTTCACAGCAATCCTTCTGCTTCTTATGATTTAACAACTCCTTATGCAAAGCAAACAAAAAAATCCCAGACTAAGCCTCTGAAATGTTGGACGGGTGTTAGGAGGGGTCCCGTTATGCATTGTTATGATTCTAAGTGTGTCCATAGAAGTCTAAAGCAGGCAATAAGAAGGCAATAAGCAATCCATGAATCAAGTGAACTTTCCAGCAAGAAATCTCCGATTTTATAGCAAATTGCGCCCAATCTGCAAGATACCATTTTTGTCTTGCTGTACTATAGGCAGCTACTGTTTGCCAATAAGTGTTCAGATCCTTTTAGTAAGTTTTGTACATACTTTCAGGAAAGATGAGAAAAGTCAGCACTCAAGTTTGAGATTTCCATGCACTGCTTTTTAAGGTGATTTCCATTCATTAATTAACATAGTTTAAGACAAAGGGATGCAAAATCATATGTTTAAGGCTTTAAGAAAAATTAGGTATTGGTTTTTATACACTACTATTCCTTGTTCAGATGACACCAGAGAAAAGATGCACCTTCGCACAATTCACACAAGTGGACAACACAGAAAGTTTCTAATGATGAAGAGAAAGCCCTCTCTGTGTGCATTCCTCTTTTCCCAGTTTTCCCCTTTTCTGTCTTTCCCTGTTGATCCTCACATCCCATCTTTGGGCTGCAAGGACCGGTAGGCTCCACAAGCAAACACGTGAGCTTCCTGGTAGGCACCTTCTGACGGACCAGCTGGAAGGCAGATGGTTCTCCTGTTTTGTCTGGGCAGCCACCAGATGGGAAGCACACAGATCTCCAGAAAGCAGTGCACGCTCTCAGCTTCAGCAGGCTGCAAGAGCTTCCTGTTGTCTTATCCTTATCCCAGACTTCATTTGCAAACTTTGTTCTGTATTTATTCCCTACATGGGATACCTATTTTATGGCCTTTATGTGCTTTCCTCCCTTTAAGATCATTTCTGCAGCTAATTCTGTGTACAATCTGGTTTTGCTCCCAAAGTTGAAGGCAGTTCAGGGTGATTTCTTCAGTTCATCACAAGTTTTGATCCCACTGGAAAACCCGACACAAGCATTCCTTTGCAGTGTATGAATTAGCAGCTCCACGAAGTAAGTATTTGAGACATATTTGCAAGAACTTAAGTTTTTACTTATCTTTAAACATCCACATTCAGATTAAGACCTAGAAATATATTTTTTAAATCATACAATTAACAGAACTATTATTTTTTATAAGGAAACATATATAAACATTAACACCTGAAGCAATCTCAAAGATATATTATGATACTCATTCAGCATAGGGCATGACCAAAAAGGCACCAGGAAGGCTGCTAGTTAAGTTTTTGCATTGATCTCTGTACATTTTGCCCTAGGGGAAGTGCATAATCTAAACCAAACTTGACTGTAATACAAACACAGATCAAGACATTGAAATTTGTCTTTAACAGAATTGGCAGCCATCTCCAGAAACTTTCTATAGTCAGAGATGCTACCCCATTGCTTGACAGCCACATCAGACAAGTACTATCCTTACTGCCCTCAGTTGTTTGAACACTACTGAAAACACACCTGTGGAGTCTCACTGACTCCCACTGTCACTGTATTCTCTTATTTTAATTGCACCTACACTGCTCAGCCGTGAGTTATGCTTCTTGCTACTTAATGGAAAAAGCAACTGCCAGCACAATGCTCAGAAAGGACAAAGACATACCACCAACTCTAGTAGAAGCCATCATAGAGCAAGAAGAAGCACTGTCTGTACTGTGCACATAGGGCTGACAAACTAAATCTATCCCCTCCTCTGGAAAAGACACTTGGCTTCCACAATCTGGGGTTCTTTATTAGCGAGGTGTATTATTATTCATCTCTAGAGAGAAATTAAGTGGAATCACAGCAGAAACTCTACTCTCACAAAGACCCTTGTGAACCTTCTCAAGTTTAGCAGAAATATTTACCTGTTTCTGCATACTGGAAATTCTGAAGTATCCTAATATACAGGACTAAAATGAAAGCAGTCTATGCAATGAATATATGCCCTTACTTAATTTCAAGTGGATTCATTGTGAAATTTACTAGTTATATGACATAAATGCTTATATATAGGCGTATACCAATTTAACACTCTCAACTGGACAGAATTAGACACAGGTTTAAGAGCTACAGAAGGACTCAAAAGGTAAAATGATGGGAGTTTTAAACAGAGTGGCAGACTATCAGTAACTAGACTGCTGTACAAATAATTTTCTCTATTTAATAGCACTGTCCAGTGCCTCAGGAGTATGTATGTTGTCTCTCAATGCTGGACTGGCTTCACAGATGCCAGAGCAGTCCCACTTTAACCTCCTCTGCACAGCTCAGTTCCCACTGGAATTCTAGCTCAAGCATTGGCAAAAGCTACAGACAGAAATTAGCTCTGCTTTACTCCTCCAACTCCAGAGGCTGCCTAACACTGACTCCTCTTCACACTCCTGCACAGCCATGGCAAAAAGTAACTTCAAGACAAACTCTTGGTCTCTTCTCTTTCCTCACATCTGTTTTTTTCATTGTATTGTTTCTTTCTCTTACAGTGCACTATCCGTAACACTGGCAATAGCTAACTTCTCTCCACGACTTCCCTCTTTCCTGAACAGCCTGGGGATTTTTTGCTTGCTAGAAGCATGGCCTTGAAAACGCTTTTGTCCTCTTGTTTGCAGGCTGTGGCTATAGTTTAATTCACCCAGCCCAAACAATGCCAGCCCAGACCACAGCCTAGCACCCCGAGTCACAACGGACTCGAGACAAACCCTGTAAAAACACCATTTTGAGCTGTCTTTTGGTGGAAGGATAGCAGTTCCTTTACAAGACAGCAGTGAAAACTACTGCTTTTGCCTTTTACACTTGATGAATTTCTCATGGAAAATTTAGAGCTCATTCCAACACGTCTGTGTGTTTCAGAAGAAGAGAGACTGGTGTTGGCATTTACCCCCACCAGGCCAGTCTCAAATCAAATCACTCAATACAGAAAAGTGCAGCAGGACACTGACAGGTCCACAGTGTGTTAAATGCAGCAAACCCTCTGTCTAAAGCAGAATAGGGGGTGCAAACTGTAAAAGGAAATAAACTGCATATTTTCTTAAAGTTGCACAGTTCACCCAGCTAATGAAAAAATAAATATTTTGGGACACTCCACTACATGCCATGTAAGACCACAGCAAAGTAATGTAAGTCCCTGCCCCAAAGAGCTTGACAGATAAGTGAAAAGTGGCAAATGGGTATAAAAAAAGCAAGCAGGAAAGAAGAGCTAAAGAGACATGTAAAGACACTGCATTTTTTTAAAATTCATTACCCAATGGCAGAAAGACTTTTAAAAAAATTTGAAAGTGAGTAAGGTGACACTCACTGATCTGGTCTGGAGATGAGTATCCTTGGTTTTAATGTCCAGAACACAACATACATATTATTGGTCAACTCTGTGCTACAAAAATGCTCCTCTAAGAAGTTTTCTTGGCAAAATTAAACAGACGATAAAGTTTGAAATTAATAAACTTTATTAAATTATGTTAATAAAGATCCCTACAGTATTTCTATATTCTTGCAGCCAAGCCCTCTTGGGCTTGGGAGAGAAATTTTAGCACCTAGAAGCTTTGAAACGCTTGCCCAGAGAACAAGCCACTACAATATCTATGCTCCCTCCCCAGATTCAGGTCAGCGCATTTAAACAACAGAGAGTGTCTGTAAATTAAGAGTCAGTTAAGTACTCGTAAAAGAGTATTTTAGAAGTTCCCTGTGAATTATGAAGGCTAAAAACACTATGAGAAAAGAGAGAGGTATTCTGAGACTGGCTAGTGGTAACTGTTTTCTTCAAAGGCAACATCAACTGGGGATCCTTCACCTAGAAAGTGGAAGTTCCAAACTGACTGGAATAGAAAAATAATTTAGATGAAAACAAATGTCAACAACTAGGTCAGCCTTCCTTAAAAGCAAAGGCTTGTTTCCCTTTATGCACAAGCATTATGCAGCACAGTGGAGGTTTCTGTCTCTTCCACACAAAAACAATTCTGAGCAACATTTTTTTCTTCCATGAACCCCACACTCCAAAGAGCTTAAACACCAGCATCTAGAACGGTTTTGATTATTGGACATATGCAAACACAATGAAAGCATTTCATCAATTAAGATTAACCGGTTGTGAGCTGCGTAATTGCAAGATAAATGGCACTAATTTATTTGTGGCAGACAAGAAATGTGCAGTCCCAGTCGGATTTTAAAGTACCACAAGTAATCCAGTAAGTCATATTCACAGAAGTAATTAAAATTTCATGCTCAGAATTTTATTTGTCAGGGTGTCCTTTCACAGGAGGACTGCAAGCATCTTCAATTATTTAATCAAATTTAAAGAGAACCAGCAGCTTTTGATACCCCAATTATTATGACTAACCTAGATTATTTCTTCCATTTATCTTATGGTAACCCATGGTAAACCCTTCTTTACTCTCTTATTACCTTTAAGAACTGAAAATTAATAATAGCGTATCAGTACTCTAAATATTCCCATTTTCTTTTTGAAAAACACAAGTGTATGAAGAAGCAGCAATCTTTAATTCCAGTCATATTTTAAGACTATGCACAGTTAGGGACAGTGTAAGCCACAGCATCTCTGGGCACGCACCACTGGAGTTATGACCCTTACAAGTCATTATTTGCTAAATAGTTTCATCTGAATTGAAGCGTAGAAGCCAAATTTATATTTTGCAATTTCAACACGTGAAGAAATATGTAGAGAATGGAAAACTCTACATAAGAAACTGAAAAAAAATTTGCTGTATATGCACATGATTTGGGTGGTTTTCTTGTTTGTTTGCCTTTTTCTGCTTACAGCATGGAGGATATCTCTCCTGAATGCATTTGGAGAAATCTCAAGAATTTAAAGTTTTAAATTCAGATAAAACCTTTTATAAACCACTTACAACTGGAAGTAATCTTCAGAATGCTAAGCACCTAAATACATGCCATCATCTTTATGAATCAGCATGAAATTATCCCTACCCTGTACGATTGTATTTCCCTGAACAAGAAAAAAATGAAATTAGGGCTCATAGCCATCACAATTACATTCAGTTCTCAGCCTGATTTGGGAATGTTCTCTCACCACTGAGATCTACATGAAATCAAATTTCTGTGCAGTTCTTTGCATTTATCGCCTTGGCACTCTGCAAAGCAGTCTTTCATGCAGGGAAAAAAAGATGAAGCACAAGAAACCATTAAAACTTTCTCCAAAGTTCTGAGGAGTTTGACAAAACAAGAAATTGAAGCCAGTCCCAATGATCATCAGCTGAATACCTCAGTCATGGGCTGCCTTTGCTCCGCAGATGGAACCTGTACCAGTCACTCATTCAAACATCACCAAGTAGGACAACTGAATGCTCAAGATGCTTTTCATGTAGCACTCCCACATTGTGAGAAACCTGGCAAAGGAATGGTTTCCTTATCTTGCTGCTTCCCAGGCATGATCTGAAGCCCACCTCTACCAACAACCATACTGCAAATCCCAAAGGCTTTCAAGAATTTAAATTTATAAGTAAATTCTTTCTCTCTTCCAGCAAGCAGCTCTGACGCACAGGTCAATTCATCAATTGTCTGACTAACAGATGTTTCTGGATCCCAAATAATTTCCTCTAGACAGCTCTGACCACTTTCTGTTGTGGGACCAAGAATGTACCCAAGAGTTCTCTAGTACTCCTATAGGTGTTGGTACAAGCCTGTGTTCTTAAGTTATGTTTTATAAGTGTTACCTAAAGACCTGAGAAATCTGTGTATGTCCCTGACTACTTGCATGAACAATGAAGTTGCACTATTAGTTATCCATCCATCCATCCTTCTTTTCATGCCAATTTTGTGCACTTGGTCAAGCTCTTGCTAAGAGCTGTGGTCTGTCTGGGCAAGATGGACAAAGCCAGACAGTGTCACTTACATAGGGAGAAAAAACTGATTACATGGAATTAAGCTCTTGTTTTATTAGAAAACTTTTAGCCGAACTCAGACCTGCAGGTCATGGAATTTATGCCTGCACCTAGATTTGCTGAAAAAGGCACTGTATTTTTTTTCCCAAAACCTGAAACAGGTTTCCCAAAAGGTGATGCAAGTCTTGGAAAGGAAAATATCTATGAACAGCACTTAAATATACTGTTTTGAACAACTTTCACAACAGCAATTCAATACATGAGTGGAAATCCTGGCAACAGCACAGGATTATCAAGCTCTGATAAAAAAACCACCAACATCCTCTACCACCCATACTACAAAAGACAGGAGTTTTCAGTATTCCAGTGAAAATGAAGAGAATAAAAGTAGGCTACAGCAGCTTAAATTACAGGTATTTTTCCTCTGGTTACCCATACCACTCAAGGAAAACCTCACTTACTGGATAAACCACATGCACCCAACCATTCCCTTCTTCTCACATCTTAACAAGCTAAGCAGTACTTATGGCATTAGAATAGGATCAAAAATTCCTCTTCATCCCTGAGGGATGACAGCAGCAAGCATGGATAACAAAACTGCCATCTATGCCTTGCTGGTTTAGTGTACAGCTGCAATTAATTTCTAATGTTCAGTGATGTGCAGAAACCTTAACTGCCTTCTAGTTGTACCTTTAACTGCCTTCTAGTTGTAGTAGCAAATTCTGCTTTTTGTCATCCACATAAAGGAAGTAAGACTGGACAAGTGTGTCAGGACAGAAAATGATTACAAAGGAACTGTAGAACTGGCACTGCAGGCATGAGCTGGCCTGCAGAATCTTAATTACTCCTGATACTCAAAGAAGGAGAAACACCTTTTCCTTACCTCAATACTAGACTGAATTTAAGAGAATATTTTTCTTGCCAAACACACCAAATTGGTATGGAAGTTAGTTAGAAGTGGCACCATGGGATTCTAGGTGTGCAAGGCCTAGAAATTAACAAGCACCAATCACTCAGAGAGAAAAGCAGCATCAAGAGGCTGGTCACAGAGAGCAGAAGTGAACAGAGCAAGAACCCAGAAGTGTCTTTTAATAAGGACCCACAAAGGTACCCATGCAGAAGGTGACTATACAAACAGTATGCATACACACCTCTTAGCCAGGCTGCTAGAAAGAGCTGTGGTTTCTCAGCAAGATGCTGTTTGTTTATTGTCTTTAAATGTGAGATTCCCAGGCAGAGGTTCACTGACAAACGGCTGAGGGCACACAACACTATTTATTTTGCATAAATGTTTGTTCTCCAGATTGATTAAGACAGCAAAGCACACAATTGCCGACAGAGCAGCAGAAGCTGGGTCCAAGCATTCTAGTTAGCAGGTATTTTGGAACTGAGGAGTGCCCCCACGCAGCCAACAGAGCTCAGAGAAGCAGGAAGTTATATCCCTCCCCAAACAAGCCGAAGGGTAGCGTGGGACTGAATGTCGAGGTTCCTTCAGGTGTCTTTTTTTTCTACATCTTCTCCTAACAGCTGTGATACCAGGCTTGGTTGCTGCTCACAACTTCTCCAAAGAGCAGCAAATACTGTGGCAAATTATCCTGCAAATTCCACTGTCAACCACTGGATTGCAAGGATGATTTCTAAACATCATTTGCTCTCTCCAGGGAGTGCTACTGACTAGAAGTCAGGAGCAGAGCTGCAGAGGGCCTGTGAGCTGACAGACAGCATTGATTCACTGCATATTAGCACTGAGTTTATCTTTGAGCATATAACTGCTACAAATGCATTCTATGTACACTGAAGTTCGGATTCTGGTTCAGTGACTTCTACCCCCCCAGGGAAAAAAATTCAAGGTCTAGCCTTTCCAGGATCTGGTGAGGGAGGCTGTTTTTGCAACATGCTGTGCATATTACAGCATGGGCATATCTGAAGGGAGATGGAGCTGCCTGGCCCAAGGAGCATCTTCTTCTCTGATTTTGGGATTAAATCTAGGTCATGACAGCTGTAAGCAAATATGGATGCCCATTCTTAGAAAAACTTAGCAGGCACCATGTAAGTGCATCCAATAACAGAATAAAATTCAGCAGGAAGAATAAGGTTCAAACAGACATAGCCTGTGTAGGTGAGCAGTGCTATCTTTTGGCAGATCTTTATCCTTCTGGACCACTAAACCGTCTTAGTTTTGAAACAGAAACAAGAAATAATTAAGTAGTATTTCCAACACCCAATACACTGAAGAAGAATGCCAGATGAGAGTTGTGCATTCAGGACCCTTTGCCAGCACTCCTCTTTATGTAATTACACAGGTACACTGAAAACAATCATGCAAGAGGCTCCCAAGAGTAGTTTCTGCACCTAGTCCTAGTTAGTTAGCTTAGATCAAACCACAAGTCTTATTTTTTTTTTTTTTTGTGACTGGGATAAAAAAAATGTTTATCTTTTCTAATGGCTCACCCACAAAGCTTTCACATGGAGATGTACCATGGAATTGTGCTGCTAACACATATCGTGCATGCACAATACCCGTTCCAGAGTATATTATTAAGGACTTTAAATATTAATAGGTACATATACGCAGCCAAAGACAAAACCAAAGAAGAGCTTCTTTAGCCCTCTTACAACACAGTTTAAATTAAAAAAAAAGGTAATAAATGGAATAGGGCATTATTCAACCTTTGATTAGAAATCAATGCCAGGGGCTGTCTCTGCCTTCTGTACTCGGGACCGAACATACCGCTGGAGCCAACCCTCTAAAAAGCAAGAGCCACCACAGACACCGACAAGTTTCGAGAACCGGTGGAAAACGGGCGGTTCGTGCAACGAACGCAGCCGCCCCGCAGCCGCCTCTGCTGCTGCCCACGAGCTGCGGGAGGTCCCCAGCCAGCAATCACCGCCCGGAGCTGCGGGAAAGCACCGACCGGGCGGGGAGCGGGAGTGGGGCCGGGCAGCCCCGGCGGCCTCCGCTCGCGGTGCCCCTTCCCCGCCCCGGGACGGGGCCGGACGTCCAGCGGAGCGGCCGGGCGGGGGGGCCGCCGGCGCCAGCCGTGCCTTTGGGCCGCCGGACCCCCCCCTACACACACACCCGTGCTACCCCTCCCTGCCCGCTCTCACCCATCTGCTCCCGCAGCCCCTTCAAGGAGGAGGAGGAGGAGGAAGCGCAAGGACGGGGGCAACCACACCAGCCCTCCGCCATCTTCAGCGCCGGGCCGCGGGAGTGCCGGGCGGGCCGCGGGGCGCGGGGCGCAGTGCGCAGGCTCCGCCCGCTCCCGCCCTGCCGGCACCGGGAGCGCTCCCGCGTCCATCCGGGGCGGCCGCGGCAGCGCTGGGCGCTGCCCTCGGGCTGCGCTTCCACAGGGACGGGGCTGTGGGAGCGGGTCCGGCCAGGGGCAGCGAGCCTCCTGCAAGGACGGGGCGACGAGTCTGATGAGCAGTGGCTGAGGGAGCCGAGGGGCTCCAGGAGGCACAGGGGGGGACCTCATCACTGCCTGACAGGAAGGAGGGTGTAGTGAAGTGGGGCCGGTCTCTAATGCGGTGTCTGCATGGAGAGGACCAGAGGAAACGACTTTAAACGGCGACAGCAGAGATTCAGATTAGTAAAAAGAAATCCACTGTTCAGGTGGTCAGGTATTGGAATAGGCTGCGCAGGGAGGCGGTGGAGTCGCCGTCCCTGGAGGTGCTCAGGAGATATCTGGATCTGGCGCTGAGTGATGTGATTTAGGATGATGGAATTGTCAAGGCTGGAAGAGACCTTCGATATCATGAAGTCCAGCCATCCACTCAGCGCTGGCACTGCTACCACTTAACCACATCACCCAGTGCCAGATCCAGAAACCTCTTAAATACACCCTTGGTATAGTGGTTGAATGTTTTGAACATTCTATGAACATCTGCCAAAGGGGCCAATAGAATTGGCCACCGCATGGGAGCTGTCGTGGTCCCCCGATGGCCGGTGCTGAGGGGAGCCTGGCACTGCTGGCTGCCTCTAGGCTGGGTGGGCATGGGGCAGCTCCCCAGATACCTCACGGGCCAGGGGTAATTTATCCCCACAACTGCAAACGTCATCCCATCACTGTGAGGGACTTGGAACTGGATGGTCTTTAAGGTCCCTTCCAACCTAAACTAATGTATTATTAACCATGATGAATTGCTTTCCATTAGAGAGCTTGCAAGGGGAGATGCTGCTCTAGTTGGTTATCAATATATTTGGGAATAATTTCTTCTCATTTTGCCTCTGATTTTGCATTCTGAGAAGAGTGAAGATAAAGCGGCATCCATGGCCATACTAAAGGGCAGGCTCTTTTGACCTTGTGCAGAAAACTCCATTTGGAATCATGAACAGTGGGTCAAAAAATTGTCCAATAAATGTGATGAATGCAGCAAAAGTAGCAGTAAGATCAGGTAGTATTTCAAGAGAATGAAAAAGGAACCTTTTGAATATTCCAAGCAGGGCTCCATTCTAGCTTGAGCATTCAGACCACAGACTTGCCCTGTTCTTTGTTTCTTTTTTGTTATGCTGGCTATATGTGCATGCAGAGAATCCTTTGTCTGTTGTTTCCTCTCAGTGTTAATAGAATGTCAATTATTATTAGTAGTATTTAAAACAAAAGGGCAGCTAAAGAGGAAAAAACTCCCTACACCTTCAATGCCAAATTTCCTAGGTTTATGTTTATAATATATAGTAATAACACCTTGCCACTTAACAACCTCCATGTCCTTTAGATACATGCTGAAATCACATTTCACCATTCCACTGAGAGACATTCAGATGTTATCCTCATTTTACAGATGAGAAGACTAAGTCATTGAAATCAAAGTCTCTGGTTATGTCATGAACAAAGCAGCACAGCGACAAAGCCCGGCCCAGGTTTCTTGATTCCTTGTTCTGTATCCATGTATTTTTCCATCTTCCTTTAATCAGCAGCTATCAGAAGATATCACCAAAATGGTTTGTATTCATTCTCAACAGCATAAAGTACAATAGGTGTGGTATGAAAAAATGATCAAACTACCTGATAGAATGTAATTTTTATGTTTTGTGAGCCCCAGAAGTAATTTCTAGTTATGGGGCTGTACTTCCCATGTCTGTAACTTCCATATCTGAAATAATAAAGTGGTCATTAATGTTTTGAGGTGGCTCTGAATTTTTATTAGGTTACAGTTATTTTCCTTAATTTTCCCATTTCTTTTACACACTGTGCAGTAAAAGGGGCCAGAGTCTATTTATACATTTTTGTTCCTCTTAGAAAGATGAGACAACTGTCATGGGAGCAATCACACTGAAGGGGATTGCAAACAGGATGGGCAACTAAAATTCACTTTCAAATGAGATGGCATTTTCTTTTCTTTCTATTTCAACTGACACATATAGGAGTGGTCTCACTGCTTGCAATTTGACATGCCTGATATTCTGCACATGCAAAGCTTCAGAGTAGAAGGTATGAGTTACAGGAAGGGAAATAAACCAAGTGTTGCACACTCAGGATGTTTGTGGTGGTGCAGTGGAGGCTGTAAAGTTAAAATAAAAAGGCCAAGCACATAGAAATTCATGAGACATTAAAGGACTCTTGAGGCAGAAGTGGGGCATTGTCCCTCCCTGCTCTCCATGTATCTACGTACTGCTTGATAAGCAAATATGTTATCTTTATTATGTTTATTTTCATTTACATATATTTATATATTTTATTTTTATATTTTTATATATATATATATATATGTTTACTATCTTTACAGTTTCACAGGAACTGAGCTGAGAAAATCTGCCCTAATGTGGAAAATGTGTTATCTTTTTCTCTGATGAGCAGTTTAGGAATGTTTGAGCTAATGTTGCAGCAATTGCAAATGTAACATTCATCGTATTTTCTTTTAGACCTTGTTCTCAGATTTTCAGTTTAGTCATGCAATTACTGCTTACGCATTTTTGGTGGAACTTCATTAAAATTTTGACCTCGCATGGCTTCAGCAGCACTTGGAATCGCCTTTCAATTTTGCAGCATTTGCAGGTTTGATTGTAGTAGCTGATTTATCCTAATCTTTTAAAGACTATCCTTTTTTCCATGTCTCTGTGGAAAAATGAATAATTTAATTTTACAGTCATTTCTTCTGTCCTTTTAGTTTTCAAGTGAGTTTCTGACAAATCTTTCAAAGCTGTTTCAGGCCAAATCACTCATGGGTGCACATTGGCATTGTGAGTTCAGAATTAATAGAACCCTGGCACTGCACGCAATGTGAGATTCCAGGGGGTTATACTATCCATTTCAGTTTAAGGAATACTGAAAGTAGTTGGAATAATAGTGGCTGAAATTAGTCAGGTAGAAGCTTGCACGTGTGATGACCCAGATGCAAAAAGAAATGCTCAGAAAATACCTAAGCCACTGATAGATCTGGGGAGGTTGTCAGAAGAAGAAGCACTCACCTATTAATTTATTCCTTACCCTGTTTCCCAAAGTATCCATTGTTACACAGTATTAGATGTTGTGCTTGTCTGGACTCAGTCTGAAATCTAGTATAATGGTTTCTATATTCTAGTTCAAGAAAACAGCCCTCAGATTTTCTGTGAGACTACAGGTCCTAATTCCTTTGGTCATTGAAATATCTAACAGTAAAATGTTCATGCGTATTCAACTTTATTTGTGTCAGAATCTTGCTGAGTGAGAGCTAAAACAAGAAACCAGGGAAATTAAATGTATTTTTATATTTATATCCATGTGTAGGATTTTGAAAAATTATGAACAAGTATTTCAAAATGTTGTAAGTCCAGAAGTGTAAGGCTTGTATTGTGACAGATTATAGTGGGTTTCCTGTGGTGAATGTAACTGTTGTAGCTGATAGAAAGAAAATTGATGGCATGAAAATTACTGTAGCTGCCCAATATTCTTTCCAAATGGGCTTTAACTGCACATTACTCTCCTGCTGGGAAAAATACCTGCAAACCTCGGTGTTACTAATACATCTGTATGCTTAGGATCTCATTTCTCAGCTCCGGCTCAAGTTCACTTGTATTTATCTGGGTGAATAATTCCTTAGATGTGAAGTTATTAGACAATATTGCCTAATAGAAGAGATGCAGAATACAGCCATTACTTTGTCCTTGGCCCAGTATGTTTATTAGTTACCCGAATGATAGAATGGGAAGCATTCCTTTATCATTTGTATGCACTGCTGATATGGTAGAGTATGAGCACAGAATTCAGAATGATCCTGAAAGTTAGAGATACAATCCAGGAGAAGATGAGTGTAAATAGGGACTGATGCTAGAGAAAACATTTAGACAAGAACAATTCAGTGTGGAAAGGCATGACAGAGGACAGCTTGCTAAATAGCAGATAGAGCAGAAAATAATCTGGGATGTCACAAGCTGAGCATGAGTCAACAGTGGCCTGGTGTTGTGAAAAGAGAAGTGCCTGAGAGCAGGGACAGAGGGGGGGCTCTGGGACACACAGCCCCTTTCTGCTCAACAGTGCTGGGGATCAGCCTGAGAAGATGCTGCCTGAGAAGGTACAAGCCAGCTGGGGAACATCTAGAGCAGTCAGAAGAAATAATGAGAGGATGAATGAAAAAAGTTAAAAATTAGATTTTTTTTTTCAGTTTAATCAAGAGGTAAATGAAGGGTGATAATCTGCTTTCTTTGAAACATAGGTAATAAAAGATGAGTGACATGATTTTAATCAGGGAAGATTATTTGATTTCAAGGAAAATATTGTCATGTAGGGGTAGGGAAATAATAGTGGGATAGATTGCTGGAGGAAAGTAAAGTTCCAGCATGAGGATTCTGTGTCTGGTTGAGTGTCAGCCCAAAAAGACAGGTCTGATCAGAGGGACCCCATGACCTCTTGAGCTCTGTCTCAGCTCTGTGTTTTTGTGACTCTAGCAGTCCTACTTGTGCATTTTGGGACTATTGGCCAGAACAAGTATTATTCACTGCAAGGGTTTCAGAACTGCCTTCTAAAATTAGACTGGGTGTTCTAAGCAGTGACAAAAGATAAATGAGTTCAAGGGAAGACATGGTGGTCATGTGGCTGCTCGGTTGGCTGGCAGAAAGGGTTTGACGCTTCAGTGCCTGACACCAGTTCTATCTCTGAGATCATCCTTTCTGTACAATAGTTTAGTAAGGGCAGGAGGCCAGCTTACACAGAAGGGAATTAAATGAGAAAGAAGATCCACATGTAACATATGGAAACAGATCCACTCTTTTCCTATCTGCCATCCTGTGCCTGCCCACCAGTTCTCACTTCATGGAATTATACCTATGTCTTGTCTTAGGAAACATGTTCCCATACAAATTTTAGTTCTTTCAGGGGTCAAAATAGGGATAAGTAAGTCTGTTCTCACAATTTCTTGTCTTTTCAGAGTTTATGCATCTTTTATTTATTCTGTGGCTTTCTGTCAAGCATAAGCTCTCTCTGAGGTTGGCAGTTCCTGCATTGTGTATGTGTATGGGTGTGTCTGGGAGGTTGAGCACACTGCAGACAGTAAACAAATAATAGTAAATTATAAAAGTTAAGCTCTTAGGCCACTTCTTGTGAAAGTGGCTGCCTAACAGTGTGTGTCAAAGCTGCATCTGTTCAACCAAACGGAGATGCTCTGTGCTCAGGTTCTCGCTGCATGTGTCACCACTGGCTATTTATTTGTGTCGCTACATGATCTGTGAGCCTGCAGGAATAATGGGTAAACACAGACCACAGTAGGCTGCTCCCTACCCCAAAGAGCCCAAACCTGATGCTGAATTTGCTACAGGAACTGTAGAGCAGCTGGATAACTTTTAAAATAATTTCCATACTGATTTCCCTCCTGTCCTGCTCTGATTTGGAGCAGTACATTCCCCAAAGGAAAGACTAAGGTGAATCAGCTCAGTAAAATTTTCTTAAGGTACAAATCCCATCACACTGAGTCATTGTACAAATTCAGCACTGGCTGTGCAGATTCCAGCATCTCTCTTTGCCTACAGCACAGTCTGGTAATTATTACTGAATCATTTGAAATTATCCAGAATTTCGATGTGATTACAATCAATGGTACTAGGTAATATGATATCAACAAGCTAAGCACTGATATGGTAATCCTTATCACTTCTAACACCAAACAATTTAATCTTATCACCATGTGCTGATGAGATAATATATTTCAGTTGGGCTTTTAATGAATATTTTATTATTCCAAGTGGTGTTGAGATAAATCACTGATGTGAGTTACAGTATTTTGCTAGCTGTGCTGTGCATCTGACTGAGAGGACGTTTTTTGAGGACTCTTAAATGGCTTCTCAAATCTAAAAATCCGTCTGATTGATCCTTGCCTAGAAGTGAGCACTTACAGGAAATATGAGAATTCAGAATAAATTTTCAGTTGTTTGAGCATGAAAATATTTCTAAGTAACATAGCACTGCTTAGACATTTTTCTTTGTAACAGCTTGAAGGTTGCTGCTTTTGAAAGATCAGTTGTCCAGGAAGTCTCCTTGGACAAAACAGAAGAAAAGCAAGTCATGCAAATTTTATTTTGTGCAGAGCTCCTTGGCAGAGAACAGGAGAGTCCCTGGTAACTGCCTCACTGCCTTTGGAAAAAGCAAGAATAAAGAGCAGGTTGTAGTGATGATAAGGAAGGTTCTCAGCACAAGGACAGAAACTTGGTCTAAAGTATTTGCTTCCTTAAGTTGATGTAAGGTGTTTGCTTAGGGTGTGAAGAGTGGCTCTGCCTGCAGTAAGAACAGGATTTGTCAGGAATAGTTCCACTTTCCCAGACTGTGTGCAGACTTTTTGCTTCAGACTGCCACCTACCCTCACTACATTTCCTGGCAGGCCTGGGTTTAACAGCCTTGTTACATTGTCTGGGTTCCCTGCAGAGGTTTGGTACAGGCAATGTGCTGCCCTTGGCCAGCCAATCCCATTCCAAAGGAAAGTAAACTCGAGTCAAGGAGAACCCTGGAAATGATGGTTACGTTGTCCCCCTCACAAATGAGGAGAGGACAAAGAAATGGCTTTTCAGCAGCAGCAGCAGCAGCAAAAATCCACCAAAAATCTAATATTGATTTTATGAATGCACTTGATAGCTGGAATGAATTTAATCAAAATTTTAACTTTCTGCAGTATTTTGGCATTTACCTATCTGAAAATCCCTCCTTTATCCCAATGCTTTCTAGCTGCTGTTCCAAGCAGCTTGTAGGGGGAGTGGGCACTAACAAGTTGCGTTTTAGGATGACTTCCTCGAGTTTGCTTTCCTCTCTCCCCAGGGTCAGATGCTCTTAGTGTGGGATGGACACTGTTGTGGCTGCACCATAAAGGCCCATATGTGAGTCTGGCACAGGGAAGTGCTGGCTGCATTCACTGTGCTGAGAAGCTGTGGTTCCATTTCTCACCTGGGAGTAACAACCTGTTAATTCTGCTGCTGAATTTGCCTCTCCACCCTTCAATTAATCCACTCTTACGAAGTTCAATACAGAGTAAAGTCTATGGGTCCTATTCAGCAGCATCAAGACAAATTTTCAGCTCTTGGATTACTTAATCTGTTTTAGAAGACCAATTTCGTACTGAAATAATGTTTAGGCAAACAGTAACATTTCTTTCTGTAAGAAAATGTATTTGGACAAGAGCTTTAGCAGTGTGGTCATTTCTGAACTCTACGGTGTTCCTTCCTGTTTTGGCTTGGAGTTTGCTGCCTTGGCAATTCCCACTGGCTCCTTACATGGCTTGGAAAGACCCTGGTCTCACAGGCTGCTTCACCATAGACCCTACCTTGTCCTCCCATGAAACGGGCCCTCTGCTCCTGCCCAGCTGAATGAACTGAAGTGGGATTCTGCAGGGACAGCGGGAGGCCCCTGCCACAGTTTGGGACTGTAGCACTGTGAAGCTCCTGTATTCCAGCACAGAAAGAGGGCAAGGAGATAAATGACTCCAGTGTTTGTTTGTTTGTTTTGCCTAAAGAAGGTTCTTTGTAAGCGTATTCCACATGAGGATTCTTCTATCCACGTAAATAGATCCCTTGTGTCTGAATTTAAGTCTCTGTATATTGTTCCTTGTGCAATGGCTTAGAAATACTTTGGAAGCATTATCTGGGAGCTTTTATGGCTTCTCTCACATATTTCCTCTGCCTCCCTGCTCCTACACATCCATGCACACACAGTGAGAGATGCAGGGTCAGATTCTGCTCAGACTTATGCTCTCTCATTTTACACTCACAAAACTCTCTTTTTGCCCTTTTCTATTTTCTGAATTCTACCCATAAATCACTTTTGGACCCACTAGGCACCTCTTTGTAAGCACTAGCCCAACAAGAGCTGTGCTACTGAGAACCTCAGACTCCAGAAGGAGTGAAAACTGGCCAAATTTGGATCTGAGAGCCTTAAAACACAAGCACCAGCCCATCTGTGGCCAGTTTCACTGCCTGGTGGGGTTGTTTTGTGAAGTTGTTACTACAGAATCAAAGCAGTGCCATTTATTCTTGACACTGTGGATTGCATTGCAGGGACAGACCTAACAAATCACTTGCATCTGTCACAAGCAGGTTTCCCATTTGGGTTACTCTTCATAAAAAGCTTTAACTGGTGGCGTGGAGCAGGAAGAGAAAGGCCAGATGTTTCTCCTTAAGCATTTTCTGATTGTGTCTCCCTTAAAAGTTAACCATTTCATGGTTCCTTTGTCTTCATGTTTTTATTTAATGTCAGTGTTGTGAAGTCTTCAAGATTAAAATCTAAGAAAGCATTTTCTAGCTTTCCTAGCAGAACACATTTCAGATGGCTAAGAGATGCAAAAGAATTAGACTTTACAGCAGAGGAAAAAAAAAAGACATGTTATCCACTTAAGAAAAAGAAACTTAATCAAAATTACTGCTATAAAGTGATCAGTTTTTAACGGGCAGGTAACAAGAGGTCCCTGCATGGATTGTGTGAAGGTGATCAATGTGAGGCTGTCTATCTGTGTGAGTCCTTTCTGTGATATCTGGAGTTTTGGAAGTCAGAGACACAAATCATGCAGATGCTAAAAGTCTGGCAGTGGCACTCTACCTGCAGAGCTAGTCAGTTATCCAGCCCCTCCAAAGCAAGCAGGGATGTGCTCTGCAATTAGGCCCCTGCTGTAGCTGTCAGTAATGAGCACTGGCTCAGTCCTTGCAGCACTGTGAGTGTAAAATAATAGGTAAGCTCCTCATGATGAGTAATTTGATGCTGTGGGCAGCAACATGAAGGATTGTAGCCCCCCATGAAATCCACTCTGTCCAGTCTGATGTCTTCTAGATCTACATTTATTTACACTTTGGCAAGGTCACAGATTGCTTCCTTCTAGAAATTCAAGGGCCAAACTAGCAAGACATCTAAATATTTCTGAAATAAATGAGATGTAGTATGACATGTAGGAATCCTTCAGATACATTTTGTGGTAGTGCTGGGTGATAATTTATATTATGTTCAGAAGAGCCCTCCAGAGGGTAATTCTCTTCCATACCCCTGCACAGTGGACCAGGCACAGCAGCCACCTGAACACCCAGCAAAACAGCTTCAGTAAAGCACTGAGCACATGCTCTATGAACTTTTCAAGGCAAACCCTTTCAGTCTTGCTACTCTCCAACCCACATTCAAGGAACAGAAACTTCTAGGTCTCTTGTTTTCTGGGAGTTAATGGCTTTCAGTATGACTGCTAATCAGCAGGTCACAGCATTGCTAATAGAGTTTCCATTGGTTTCTTTGCCACGACTTCAGCTTTCACGTGTGAAGGTTTCTGTCTCAAGTCAGCAATGGTGAGCCCTGAGTGGTTTGAAATCCTGTGGTGAGTGGCCTGGTATAAATGGCTGTGAGCACTGTGTGATGATACCCATGTGTGCATAAACTGGGCTGCAAGCATGTTGTTGAGATTGAATGGTTTGTTCAGTGAAGAAGGAAAAAGGAGAGGAGTTTTGAAGAGCCCTGGAGATTCTCCTTTGCCTAACTATGGTGTTGCAGCACCTGCTTTGGTGTCTGAGATTCCCACCTCCAAGGTGTTTTATCCTGGATCAAAATCAGTGGCTGTCACAGGAACCCTTTGAAGCTTGTTCTGCTACAGGAAATGAAGAAGAAAGGATCAGCCAGTGCCTTGGCAGGGCTGAGCATGAGGTTCTGGCTTTCCACCAGCAATACTGGTTATTCTTCTTGGTATGACAACAACCTGCTCAGCCTACCAGGGCTGGGGCCTTGTCTTTTCTCAGGTGACTCCTGGGGACAGGATTTTCAGCCAACCTGCACCCCACTGCTCAAGGGGGTATTGAGGCTGTGTAACTTGTGTGAAAAGAAGTTGTGACAAGTCCTGTCATGGCAGCACTGTATAAATATTTTTTATGTATAAATTTGGCTGGTGAGTGGGTGGGGGAGTGGATGGAGGTGGGGGGTTTCCATCTGAAGGTTCATTAAAATACTGACATTTTCCAGTTATTACTGTACAGTGGCATCTAAGCAAACTCCAGTAT
Source organism: Acrocephalus scirpaceus scirpaceus (assembly GCA_910950805.1). NCBI lineage: Eukaryota > Metazoa > Chordata > Aves > Passeriformes > Sylviidae > Acrocephalus > Acrocephalus scirpaceus. The sequence goes on from OU383776.1 coordinate 75,197,166, forward strand.
TATGTCTTTCCACACCTGAAACTGTAACTACTAAGGTCAGACCTCAGGGTAGTAAGTGTTGGCTGCTTTTTACTTTTCAGTGGTAGTTCCTTATCTGCTTAAAGGCAATGCCATGAACCTCAATTAGTTAGGGCTTATACAGTGCTTTGAAATTATAAGACACTATCTACCTTTTAAGTATTATAATGTTTCTGTAACATATTCTAACAAGTACATGCTTCTGCACACAGCTGCACACTCAGTGGTAGGCCAGAAATGCTTCCTAAGGGAAATAATCCATGAGTTTTTGTCCCCATGGCACAAGGAAATCAAGAAAAATCTTCACCAGTTTTAAATTTATAGCATGTGTACCTTCAGAGCATGGATAGCCCAGCTAAGAAAAACAGAGTGCAAATAGTTGCCAAAACCCCCCCAATATTTGGTGTAGTGCAAAACCTCTGTACAATGTGATCACAGTGTAGAGCAGGGCTGGAGGCAGATGGAGAAGGTTGATTTCCAATTATTTCCTCCAGTGTCCAGACCAGGAGCTCCTGGTTGTTAAGAGTGTGCTGTGCACAATATAGATGTTCTTTTATTTTGATGCATTGGAGACAAGGATGAATCTGACTTCCTCACTTTGCTCTTCAGCTTGTGCTGCCAGTGGGGAATTAAATGCCTTGCTAAATTAATAAGTCATAATGTTTTTGGGCTGGGTCCAGGGAGCTGTCACAGTGTGCTTTGCACGTGAGCATGGCAGATATGTTATCCTGGGGATAGAGTGACAGCTCCAAAGGCTGCGGTGAAACGCAATCTGGATTGAACACAGGACAGCCAGTCAGGCCATCTGCAGGAAGGAGAACCCAAAAAGGTAACTGGCTCAGCTTGGGTAATCCCCAGCAGCCTCAAAAACTCAAAGCACCCAGCCTGGATGCTTGTGGGAGCTTACGTTTGGCGAATTTGAGAGTTGTGACTCTGACACTGAAGTTTTACAGTGATGGCATGTGGTTAGGAATATGAATATTTAGTTTCTGTGTTTTGTCCACTTCAGTCCTGGGTCTTTTCCTGCCTCACCAGATCAACGTGGATTAGCTGTCACAGAACAGGGCACTCTGCCGTGGTCCTTGTAGCTTTGCAGACCTTACTGCCCAAAGGATGCCCAGGCCTTTGGTGCAGCACCAGCCCTTTGATGTCTCTGTCTCTGAAGTCAGCAGAAAAATGACCCTGTGAGAGCAGTCTGAGGGCACAGCAGCACCTCAGACAAGTCAGGAGGTTGGATGGGACATGGGTAGGACTGCAGGGCTGGGATAGTGGTCTAGTTAGGGACACCCCTGCCAAGCTCTTGGCTTGCTTCAGCTGTAATCCCACACTCTCTCATGCCACTGGCTCCTGTCCAGTCTTCACCCTGTCTGGGGCTATCCATGTCTCACACCTCAGCTGCCACCACCATCCCAGAGATGACGAGGATGGATGGGTGAACCACTGACCAGCTGACCCTGGAGCCTAGGCTCACAGAGCTGCAGAGAAGTCATGTGCAGCCATAGAGAGTCTGCACAGCAGCAGACCATCTTTTAGGAGTCCAAAATAGCTTTAAAAGAACAAATACACCCCAGAACTAAATGCTTGGTGCCACCTGCAGAAATAAAAGGAGAACTACTCATGCCTGTTTGATGCTTTTCTGACAAACAATTCCAGAGAAAAGTGGTACAAGCACACAAAGCTGTCCTGTACATTCAGATTTCATCCTGCTTTCTTGGGACTATTTCCCTTAAAAGCCTCTAATGCAGTACAACCCTTCAAAAGTCATCCACCTGAGCACACTGCAGAGTTGAACACTAGGAATGAAATAAGATGCAAGCCTGTGTGGAATGACTAAATGTAGGATTCAGCACAGAAGAGTGCTGTGTAATATCTGATCTGGAATTTGGCTCCAGTGGGCTGTGGCAGAACAGATTAAGTCAGGACTTATGAATACTTCATGTGAGGAGGAGGGTGCATCGACTGCAGACTTGGTTAAAGCTGGTGGTTTACTTACCACTGGCATCTTGGAAATTGAATAAAAAGACCAATTACAATCTCTTTCTGTAATGAGAGATGAGGGTGGATGTTTCTCTTTGGTTTCCCAGCCAAAACAATGGGCTGCGTGTCAAAGCTGGTACTTGCAAAGGCAGGGGGTAGAGGACTTGGGTGGTTTGTGTCAGTGAGAAAAGGAGTCTCTAATGCACTCCTGAAATAACAGGGAGAGAGACTTGGGTGTAATGACCCTGGTTTGGAAACGGTTAATGGGGGTGCTTGGTGCTCTTCTGTGTTCAAGGAAAAAATGTTCAGTATCATTAAAAATCTAACTTTTTTTTCAGCTTCTCTTCCCAATGGGAACAATCTATTGAGGCCCTGGTTAATACCTGCTAGAAATCAGCTGAACATACACTTCTAAATCGAGCAGAGGTCCCCACCCCTTCAATTATCACTCCTTCTTACGTACAAACATTAAAGCAAAACTCAATTAGAAGTAAGCTAGAAGAGCTCAATTAAAAGCTTGCTTCAGTTCCCAAAAGCTCTGAGCAGAGCAGATGGGACGTTCTGAGAGTCTGCAAAGGTACATCCTTCAGCAAGGGTCAGATCCAGGTTTAGATTTAAGCATCTCCTGCTCCCCAGGAATTCCAGACACACTTTTGGCCATGGCTTCTTTCTGCCTGGAGCAGTGACAGACTGGATGGGGTGCTTCTGGCAGAGTGGCTTCCTTGGCCATTTCTGAGGATGGGTTAGACCCAGGACCTGCACAGTCTCATATTTAAGCCTTATTCTCCATAGTCTCAGCAAGGTCCTTGCCCCAAAATGGGGCAGGGACATGTTATCCCTGACAGGGACAGGACATGTTAAAGCAATGCTACGGCAGCTGGTAAATCCAAAACTCCTTCTTTACCTAAAACCAGGGCACCAGGGCACACTTTTCTCTCTCTTTATTTTTTTTTCCTTTATTTTTTTTCTTTTTCTTTTTTTCTTTTTTTTTCTTTTTTCTTTTTTTCCCCTCTTTTCTCCCCTGGAATGATCTTGGTTGACATAGCACATCTTGTTCCACTGACTTACAGGGTTTGGGCTTTCACAAGCTGGAAATCTGGTATCTCTCTACAGCGAAAAATAAATTCATATTAGGGCAGTTCTAGGTGACAGTTTATGTCAACTAGTGTAGAAGAGTGTATCGAAAACCTGTATATACAATATTTATATGTATGTGTATAGACTTTGCATTGGATATCAGGAAATTTTTTTCATTGCAAGGGTTGTCAGACAGCAGAACTGGCTGCCCAGGGCAGTGGTGCAGTCACCATCCCTGGAGTTCTGAAAAAAATGTGAGTATGGCACTTGGAGACATGGATTAGTGATAAACTGGGCAGTAAAGGGTTAACAGTTGGACTCATCTTAGAGGTCTTTTCCAACCTTAAAAATTCCAGCCTCTATGATTCTCTGATATCCTCCAGGCATCTGGTAAAATGAAAAGGTGGCAAAAAACCACCTTAAGTCTGTTTTTCCTATTTTGACAAGATTGTTTATGTCAATTTTATTGCAGTAATATTTCAAAACAGAAATCTGAATTATATTGAAGCAGCTTATATCTTCATTAAGATGGGGAGGGTTTTAGGACCACTAAAATACAATCATTCTCTTGCCTCAAGACTTAATAATTATACAACTGAAAATGGAAATTATTCTGAGAAGGGACGTAAAGACATATTTGAGGTGGTAGTATCAATTTTACAAATACACAGTGAAATCCTGTTGCTATTTTTAACAGCCTGCCTCAACTTAAAAAGGAAAAATATCAGAAGATGTAGAAAATGTGAAGAGGAAGTACTGCAGAGCGAACCCAGAGGATTTCTTAGAGAGGAAATGACTCAGGCAGTCGCTAAGTAAAGGCAGCTACCTATTTACAGAGGAATTCAAAGAGTTAAAGGAGAAATTCCCAAACAAAATATCCTCAGTAGAGTGTGGATGGCACAAGGATGCACTTAGAATAAATGTGTCTAAATGAAACCACAGAATTGCCTGAGGTTTGCCCTGGGTGGCAGGGATAAAACAGCCACAGCCATGGGCAGGAATCAGAAGCCACAGGACAAACTCTTCCAGCCTCATCAGACACTGGTGATGTGGGCACTTCTGTGCTGTGGTCCGGGTGAAGGAATCCCTCTGGCAGCCAGGACATGAGACCTGCCCAGGACCAATCCCTTTCCCAGTGTGATGGTGAGGGTGGGTTGAGATATACTTGAAGAACATCCAACAGCTCTGGCCTTCATCATTCCATCCTTCAACAGGGTCCCTGTTCTTCCTTTTTCTCCCCTTGAAGGCCACTTGCAAGCCCAGTCTGGAGGATCTCCTGGTGGGAAGGCATGGCTCCTTTTTCCAGCTTGTGAAATGGGGACCCACTGGGATCTGCTGGCAGAGTTTGTGTATGTGCTGCACGCTCTCTGCAGGAGAGGTGCACCAGCATCCCCAGCATCTTCAAGGCAGGCCACAAAGCAGTGTTTCAATCTCCCAGGCTCTACCTCTGCATGACACTTTTTCCTTTTCTTCTCACCAGATGCTGTGGTTAACTAGCTGGAGCAGAGAGAAAACAGAAGCCTGTCCTCCCATTCACATCTAGTACCTGTAATTAATGAGCAAAATAACTTCCCTCTTAGCAAGACATCAAGTAAAAAGACTCCCAGCGTTGCTTGTTGATAAAATAAAACCTTGTAATAAATCATAGCCTGTAAGACGTGTTACAGACAACATATCAGCAGCTGTTTGGGAGAAGCAAAGGCTGGTGTGACAGTTCAGTGTCCTGTTGGTGGTGATGGTCCCTGTGGTTTGGGTCCCTGACTGCACAACCAGGTCTAGTGGGAGGGAGAAATTTATATTCACTTATGGGAACTATGAGTCTCACCCGATCATGTATAACTGCAAGGCTTTTACACAGTTCTTGTTCATATCTAGTGAAAATGTTATTATCACTTTAAGAAGTTCTCCAGCCACAGGGAATGAGAAAAGCAGTGATGATGTGACACACTGAATTCAAGCTGTGGAAAAAATCTCAGCTATGGCACTTCTCTATTTGAGTTTCTGTGTGTTGGGGGTTAGGTTTTTCCAGGGAATTTCTTCTCATTTGTTGTGAGAGAGATGGAAAATAGCGATCCAGAGACAAAAGAGTACCTTGACATACTCTTGAAATGGTCCTGAGGGAGAGAGGGGACCCGGGTTGTTTTGTCAGTTTCTTAACTGGGCGTGGTCACTCTTTGCCTGGCTTCGGAGGGGAGATGGTTGTGGATTTTGGGTGCCAGATTTCTGCTGCTCAAGGAGAACATGGTGCTGCCGCACTGCTCCTGGGCCTCGGGCAGGTGGCAGGGCCAGCAGAGGGCAGCGGTGTCCACGGGCAGCGCCGGCTCTGGCTCACAGCAGTAGGGGTTTCCCTCCGGGCAGCAGCAGTGAGCATAAAAAGTGTAAAAAAGGGGGAAAAAAGATTTTAAAAAAGGGTAAAAAGTGTACAAAGCCCCGGCGCGTCCATGGGCACTGCCAGGTGCCGGTGACACGCAGTTTTTGGGTTTGATTTCTGGGCTGCAGCGCCGCTTTTGATGGGGAAGGGGCAGCGGCGATGCGTCCCGCGGGTGCAGTGCCGCTTTTGGCCCGCGGGCGGCAGCACCGAGCCCCGCGGGCGGCTGCAGTACCGCGGGCTGCCGCCAGGTGGCAGCAGCGATCCAGCCAAGCGCTCGGCCTGGCAGCGACACCTCTGAACACACAGAGCTGTCCCTGCTGCCTTCGCTGAGATCCTATTTTCTCCCCTTTTCAAGCCCTTTGTTGTTTCATTTATGTAATTTATGCGTACGAAAGTTGCATTTGTATTTTCAAGCCCCTATGTATCTGTATTTGTACGACCAAAAGAAAAAAATGTGACCCAGAGACGTAAAAAATCTAAGAACCGTGAGTACAGGACCAGAGGTGCCATCAGGCCCTACAGCTGGGGCCCAGCAGGAACAGGAGGTCATTGTCCGATTCTCTTCGGGCATCACCTCCTGCCCAGGGCTCTTTCACAGCCCCTCGCTCAATGCAAAGGGACAGCAAGGGTTTATTCTGTCACACTCGTGAAAAATTCCTTCAGCAAATTCCTCCCCCTGAGGGCCCTGTCACTGCCCCTGCACATGGAACACCTCAGTAGGAGCAGCACTGGTCAGTTTGGAGGGGAACTGAAAATTGGTCAAGTCCTGGAGCAATGGGCTGCTGGACAGAGGTGGAGTCTCCCAAAAGCGAGCAGCAGGGCCTGTGACAAGGGGAGGAGGAAGAGAGGAAGAGAGGAAGAGAGGAAGAGAGGAAGAAGGAAGAGGAAAGAGGAAAGGAAAGAGGAAACAAGCTTGTCTGTACAGGGGAAAAACCAAGGCTGGGAATGGGACAGAGAAAAACAGAAAATATAGGGACAAGAAAAAGGAGGGAAGAACAGCGAGTGAGGGGGGGGAAAGGGAGCAGGACAAAGAACCTTAGAATAATTTAGTTTGGAAAAGAACTTTGAGATCATCAAAGTCCAACCATTAACCAGTACTGCTATGTCCACCACTAAACCACTTCACTTGAATAGAGTGAAGAGAGGGAGTTAAGAGTAAGGCTAGTGAGAGTAAAGCCTGAAGAGCACAATAGAAATCTTAAGTAGTGGTTTTAAGGGAGGGACCAGCTCTGTGCTTTGTTGTTTTGGGTTTTTTTTAACCTTGAAATATATTAGATGATGTTTAATGCTATACTTTAAAATTAGATTTAGGAAGATCCAGGTGTTCAAAGCTCATTTTAATGCAGAATCTTGCTAAACTCAGGAAAATGTGATGGAAGCTGATGTTAGTTACAGGGAATATTTCAGGGTTAGTTCTTAGGAATGTATGAATGTGTATTAGCTTTGTAACTACTGTTACAAGTAATGTTACAACTGAGATTAGGATTAAGGAACTGAAAAAAGCAGCAGGATGAACAGAAATTAAGGCAGGTTGTTTCAAAGTCTGAACAATTCATATTGCTACACAAAATGGACAGATATCAAAGTTATTTCTTTTGTCTTGGATGAGTTGTGGTATAAAGGAAGATTGGGGTACTTGTTTGATTTTGTGGTTTATGTGTGTTTGAAGGCAGTAACTAATTAAAAAAAAAAAAAAAAAAACACCTCTTATATTCAAGCTTCCAGTCTCAGGTTCCAGGCTCTGTGAGGTCTGAGATGGACATTCTGATTCCAGCAATGCCAATGGATTGTGCTGTTTCTCAGAACTGTTTTCATTACCATGCAGTAGGTTGCCTCCTTTGCTAGGAGTATGCAGCATATGTGGGCTTTCCTGACAGACTTGGGTTAGGGAATACTCCCATAAACTCCTCAGTCTCCAGGTCTGATGAGAGAAGCAACTTCTAGCAAGCATTGGTAGATATAATCTCCTAATGGCAAAGCAGGGCTCCTGAAGAAACAGCTATCCTGCACCTTAAGTTGGAGAAGGAATTGTGTTTCTTGCCACTTTCAAATTTAACTTAAGAAGGCAAAACTGAGAAGTCTGGCTAGGTTAAAACCTGTCATGCTCTCTCCTTTTCCTTTCTATTTTCTAAAGCTCATTAAAAGGGATCTTTCTTTCTCCATATTTATTTCCATATAAAAAAAGTTCCTATAAAGGTATAATAGAATTGTGGCTAAGTGTATCCTGTATAATCAGGAGCTGCGTTTTACCACCTGGGTTTCTTAGTAGCATAAGCAAATAACAGATGTGAAAGTACTCTGCAGGAAGAAAGCATGACATGAAACAAACATTTATTAAAAAGGACTGTACAGACAAATTAAACAGATCTCACACTGTTACTCCTATGAGGCACAGGAGTAAAATACTTAAAACACAGAAGCCAGTGAAAACACCAGATATTGCTAGAATACCTAAATACTAAAACAAAAATGTATGCTGGAGGAATTAGAAAACTGTAAAATAAATGAATAAAGCACTTTTTATTTATTTAAAGTGCTAGTCAAGTCTTAATTTCTTGAATAGTATGCTATTTAAAGTAACACATCAATGTCTATTCTTTCAAATTCAGATTATGTAAGTTGAAGCCACTGTCAGGTTCAGTCGGGGTCCTGTTCAGAAAGCTAAGGTTGAATTCAGGAAGTGCAAGTATTTAAATTTGCCTTCCATTTTCTCTATAGTTAACGCTGTCCTTGGCACTTAAGTCTGGACAACTGATCCACCCCACCTTGAGTATGAAAATTTCTACAGCAAAGCATTTAGATACAGTACAGTGTTTGCATCCTTTTACTTCTGAGCTTAGGGCTGATGGCAGGGTGAAAGGCTTGGGATTTGGGTTTTTTTTCTGTTTGGTTGCAGAACAGCAGGATTATCCTTTGAGGCAAGTGATAAACCAGAAAAAGACCCAGGAAACCATCTATACCAAGAGAATCCAGTTATTTGTTGTCACTTGATACTCTTTTAAAAATGGAATGACAAAGACAGGGTTAAACCAGACTTCAGTAATATAAAAGCTTCCTAAGCTTTGAGGATGGTCTCATTGTGGCTATTCAGAGAATTTGACCCAAATAAGAATAAATTTAAGTGAAGTGAAAAAGTATCCACAAAGACTTTAGATACAAAGGAAGAAGCCATTGTTGCTCCAAGAAGCAAAAATGCAGTAGACTTGTGTTAAGAACTGTACTTCAGACAGCTTCCTCTTCTGTCTGAACACCAAGAAATCAATATTTCATAATTATTCCTCCAGTCTCTTGAGAGAGTTGCCTGGGAGAAAAGAGGGGGCTGTCACGAGAAGAGTTCTTCTGTTAAAATTCTGTGATTATTCTGTGAGAGAAATGAATATTCTTTCCCTGTAAAAGACACTGCTTCCCTCCCTGCCCCAAACCCATGATCCCCTAATACATAATACCTATTTTATCTCCTTCAAATGGCTAGAATCATAGAATATCTCAAGTATGAAGGGACCCATAAGGATCATCAAATCCAAATCCTTGCTTCTCACAGGATTACTTAGCATTAAACTGTATGGCTAAGAGTGTCATCCAGGTGCTCCTCAAACCCTGACAGGCTTGGTGCCACTTCCCTGGGTCACTGGACCTGTGACAGACCACTCTCTCAGAGAAGAACCTTTTCCTGGTGTCCAACCTGAACGTCCATCAATGCAGCTTTGTTCTATTTCCTCATATCCTGTTGCTGGTCATCAGAGGGTGATCAGCACCTCTTCCTCTGCTTCCCCCTTGAGGAAATTGTAGGCTGTGATGAGGACACCTCTCAGCCCTCTTTTCTCCTAACTAAACCAGCCAAGAGACCTCAGCTGCTCCTCAGAGGTTTTGTCCTTGAGACCTTTTGCAGTCTTGGTCACACACTGTAATAGTCTGATGTCCTTCTTGCACTGAGGCATCCCAAACTCTGCCCCCAGTGCTCAAGGCCTCACCAGTGCAGAGCAGAGTGAGACAATCAGCTGGCAATGCTGTGTTTGATGTACCCCAGGTTGTGGTTGGCTCTTTTGGTGCCTTTTTGGCAGCCAGGGCACCCTGCTGACTTATCTCCAGTTACACTCACTCTCAGGAATGCATGCTACTCATATGGCAGAACTTTGTAAAGAAAATGAAAATTTATAAATACTAGTTGAATTGATGCAAACACAGTATGTCATATTCACTTTTTTTTAAAGAAAACCCAAACCCTAACCTTGTAAAACACAAGAACACATGAGGCTAGTTTAAGAAAGTAAAATACAAAACTGTTGTACTAAATTAGTAAATGGTGCATCCTTATGTATACTTCAATTCAGGAATCTCCTAGGAAAGAAAGAACCTGGCAAAGTAACAGTGAAGTGAGAACAACTATGACTAACCCTACCTATTTCAGAACTGTAAGTTGAAGTCTCTACAAATCAATCCTTCTATTCACACTACATCATTGCAGACCATTCGCCCACTCCACTGTCACTACTTCTTAATTTTATGTACAACAGCCATCAAAGTATGCTGCTCTCAGGTATGCATTTTGGGGAAGTCCACATACTGTCTTTTAACTCTGTGCATTTTCCCTTCAACTCCACAGGAATTGCTCTGAACAGGGCACACAGCACGTGACCACTGTGACATTTAAAATAGTAAAATCCAACATTTGTGCTACAAAACATGCAAAATGCACTATTGCCATTTGGAGCATGGAGTCAGACTTTCTTCCATTATTGCTATCTCAGAGACCAAATCCCTGTAATTCAGCTAGCAGAATCTGATCTTTACGTAATTTCAGGAGCAGGTGATCCACATTCAGTCTGCTGTTGACAGATGTTGATTTGACTATGTAACATTAAAATGGGAGGATATCTCCTGAACCTGGCTTAAATTTTAGGACTATATTCCATAAATCACTCAGGAATTTTGTGGCAGACTTAGAAAATTAATGGTGACATCATATGTGATTTGGCCAGCAAAATTGCATCATGTGGATTTATTACAGTTGCCAGTATTTGGTGAAGTTCTTGGAGCAGAGACTTGGGGCTTCCTGTTCTTCCTATCTAACAAGCTAAATCCTCAATATAACCACTCTAACATAATAGTAGAGAGAAACCTGGGCTAGAGAGATAAGAATGTGAATAAGCAGTTCCTGTGTCCTGGAGTTAGCAAAAAGCATATTTAACACTTGAGATCAATTTAGGCAACAAAGGTGGTCACAAAACTGGGATTAGAGATGAGTAAATACCAAGTGCCAGTTCTGTAAGTGGATCACTGCCATCTTCCCCATTGGAAGAACTGTTGTTACATTGCATGAAATAAAGGGAAGACATACAGGGAGTGATCTACTCCAGATGCTTTAGTCAGGGTCCTTTTGGCACACAGGGAACAAGAAAACAAATTGACCTGAAGTAAAGCTTACTTGAAAATGACCTATTAAAAGACAAAAAAATTAGAAAGTTTTGGTTGAGGGAGGACAATGACAACAAAGCTTGCTGGTTCTGGTGAAATAAATAAATTTTAGTTGACACTGTTCCTCATGCATGTTCCTGAACTTTCCTATGCTCCAGTGGAGGGTATGTCTGCCAGATTTTGGCTGCAGAAACCAGGAACAGAAGACATGCAGAATGGCTGATGTGCAGTCTGTGCACATAGAGATCTGGGATATATCATGCATGTTTTCTAGAGAACCACAGTGTGCTGGTCAGCCATAGAGCCTAGGAGGGCTACTAATACAGTTCATTTCAGCCTTGTTCTTAAGTCAGTCAGTCTTTTGACTGCTGGAAATAATAACATGTTAAGATGTTAAAGCATGGCAAATTACATCATTTTTAGAAATTCATACACAGCCAGCACCTTTCCAAGTTTTAAGTCAAATTTGAGGGAATGGTACAATCAACTTCAGTAAATCAAACCCCATGTGTGTCCTTAATGCATTGGTTTTCTGTATAACAAATCTCGTTTTCCCTGAACATTTCCTGTTTAAAAAGAGTTCCACAGGATACTCAAACCTACCCAGTCTTACGAGATTGGAAAACAAATTGTTCTTCAGTGAAACAGACAGTCTTCTATTTCAGCACTTCAAATAGTCTCCTATTATCAGGAGAAAACAGAATAATCTTTTAGTAACATCTGTTTTTTAAAAAGAGAACATAAAAGCATTTGTGGTAATCACATATGGTCAATAGAAATAGCTCGACATTTAGGATACTCGCACAAAGAATTCCAGGTTGTTTCAGAGTACAAAAGATGGAACAGTTGAAATGTTAAACGGTAGCACCAGTAATATTTACTTTCCTAAAACCAAATCCTAAAGACTGGAAGGAACTTAGAGCAGGAACATTGTGCTTACATTGCATTTAAATAGAAAACAATGAGACGGTCATACTTGAGTCTGCAATTCAGTAAAGTCTGGGCAAATTTGCCATTCTACTGGAAGAGTACTGGGACAGGTCACACAGCTTGTCAGTCTTCTGGATTTCATTCATCCTGTTTCCTCTTGGGCTTTTTGGGATTCCGAGATCGGCTCTTTGCTTTGCAGAGTGGACATATGGGTGCATTCCGATGGATTTGTTGGTGACATGACAAACATGCCTGAAATGCAATTGCAGCCTCTTGTTACAAACATCAAAGTGGCTTTGGTACGTGGGTTATTGAGTATCACACTCTAAGTTACAGTGCAGACAAAAACAAGGCTCCCTGCCTTCAAAGGCAAACCAGTGCTATGATCTATACAATCTGAGGTATGTGGATTGTGATTTCAGGCCAACTGAAAAACAGGAGCACCTCATTGAATTAAAACTACATTTCTGCAGACATGTGGTTCATACATGTATCAGTAACTTTAAATTGTATTCTGTGTTAGAAGTTACAGTGATGTTTTAAAGGTGTTTACCTGCTTAATAACTCACTAAGTTAGAGAAGTTACAGTGATGGCCAACTGCAATGTCACAGAATTGAAGGCAGGAGCAGGTGATTGGATGAATTCCACATATTTCACACAAGGTATACAAAACTCTGCTCTTCTGCTCCAGATTAAGCTCTTTAATTTATGTTTGACTGAAGACTATTTTTTCCAGAAAGGCTTTTCAATTGCCTAACTACAGATAACAAGTATATTACATTGGGGTTTACCTATATCAATTTGCCTTCTTAGAGACTCTTTGGAACCTAGGTGGGATAAATACCCCTATGTAATTACTTAACTCCTCTTACTACATAAGGACCTGAGTAAAACTGTCACTTAAGTGCCTGTGGTTATGTTATATTAATCCACATGTTGCTCTTGAAGATAACAAGTGCAGAAGCAATCACCTTTCCTGGTAATTTATACCATTGTTAATTTCCCTCATAAAACATGTGCATTGCTTTTAATATGACTCCGTATGGCATTAACTAAGAGCCATAAAAAAACCCAACAACTGGATTTTTCCAGTTATAACTACTTTTTCTTTTGCAAAGATCTTTTTCTCTTTCTTATGTGCCTTGCTCCCATGTGAAACACAAGAGTGAGATTTGCCTACATCTCTGCTGAGGGTCACTCTTAAGTCCTAAAAGATTCTTATCCTTAACCCTTGATGACTTGATGACTACTACTTTAGTCTACTGCTTGTTATTGCTTTGAATCACTGCAAACAAAATCAGAATCAGGACACGTAATTTTTTCTTTTCACAAATACTGATCACTTTCTAAACACAGTGCATTCCAATGACAAAAGAGAAAACCCAGCACATTCCATCTCCTGACCTTCATTGGAGGTGGCTGCTGTCTGAAAGTTGCTGTCTGTCTGGTATCTTGCTTCCTGGCCACTTGCAGCTGTTGGGCAGCTGCTGCAGCTGCAGCCAGAGACTCTGGGATGGGAGGCTCCTGTGGTTCTGTCTGCCATTCTGCTTTCTGCTTTTCAAAGTAGCTAGATGAAAGAATGACAAACAAAAAATGTAACCACCTTCTGGAGTATTTCATTAGTCTGTAAAGGATATTTGGTGTTAAAATACAGTGGATCATATTTCCCTATCATGTTCCTCCACTAGAGTCAAACTGCCAAATAGCCCACATATTGACTAGTTCATAAATAGAATATGTGGTGTTTTCTTCCGCATTTCTCACTTCAGCCAGATTCCAGACCAGATATAAATCTAGTGAGATGAAAAATAGACAATATGTATAGAAGAAAAATAGTCAACAGCTTCAGATACACCTCTGTCAAACAGTTTTTATATTTTATTCTGTTAATAACTTTTGTACACAACAGATTAATACATTCTTTGTAGTGTCAAGGTGTTTGGAATGTAAAACAACGTTTCTATAGAAATACAAAGGAAATCTTGAAAACTGTGTGCCTGTGAAATCTATGTTAATTGTGCTGGGCAATAAGAGAAATTGCTTATTAAAACATCTCTTGCATTTAAAACTGATCTGTTAAACAAAGGACACTGTTCTTTAAATAGTAGCTAATTCTGTCACTCTCCCCTTCCTAGGTTATATGTAAAAATGAGACTGTGATTTTTTTACCCAAATCTATTGCACATGTCAGGGAAACTTGTTGACAGCCACAGGTATTTGGCTAAAAGCCACTGCCATGCACAGGCAGCAAAAAGCAAAACTGACTAGCACCAGCACAACCCAACTGAAGAATACTTGGTTTGTATCCCTTTTGTGTACTGGGATACAACTCTCCTACTATTGCTTGCTAAATATGTAATTTTCAGGGAAAAAGAAAAAGATAGAAAAAGCAACACATAGTATAAAACCTAAAAGGCCAACCACCCTTGAATGTTTGCATGTGGTATGTAGAGTTTGCAGCTTGGAATAACCTAAATTTAACTTGGAACAAATTCAGACTGTTATTCAGAACAAATTCAGACTGAATGTTATCAAATACATGTCCTCCACATCCTTTTTTTGTTAACTTTTGTTTTTCATGCTTACCTTCTGAGTTTTGTTTTTTTTCTACTTACCAACAAAATTAAAATGAGAAAATGACCAGTAAAATTGAAAAACGCATAAAGCCAGATAAAGTTTGCTTTGGAGACTTACTCAAGGGATAGTTTCTCTTCCTCTTCACATAGGTCTGGCAGCCTCTGCAACCCCAGAGTCATTCTCAAGGCATCTACATGCTCCTTTAGGGGCTTGTACTCCTCGTGGAGCCGGCGAGTAGATTCCAAGAGTTTGTTAAGATCATTCTCAGACTGCTTGATGGTGTTCTCCATCTGAAACAGGAGGTTGGGCATGTTTTTAAACAACTGTTCCTCTCTGACTGAGCAACAGATTGTATCAGAAAGAAGAGATTTTTCTCACTCAAGCTGGAAGAGATTTGAGACAATGCAATAGTAAAGCAAAGACTTAAGGTATTGAGAGGACGAAAAATGGGCAAAGAAGAAGCAACAGAAAGTGACATATGAGATGCATTTTCATTTTAAAAGGTGTGCACTCAAGCTATAGGACTTTCTGAACAACAGAAGAAACAGAGAGACAGGCTATAAATAAAGTTGGCACATGAGGAGCTACAGAAAACTCTCAAGAGACATTAAAAAAGAGCTTAAAGTAGAATAAGCTAATTTTCTGTGTTTCTAAGATACCTGAACACTGACTGGCAGAAGTTAACAAACAAGCTAAGGAAAGGTTTCTGCTTCTCATACTGCAGCAAGTGGGAAAAGCAGCAGAGAAGAAGACAATCTGATTGGAAAAGAGAGGAAGATGAAACAGAGGCTGAGGTTATGCAGCTGGACATGGGAGCAGACATTTGAAGTCATAAATAAATGTAGTCTGCACATTCAATACATAGCTTGTGCTTTTATACTCGTTGGAGCTTTTTTCTTCCGGTGCAATACAGAGATACCTTCAGACCTAAGAACCCAATGTAAGCGCCTTCACATGACCAAAAAAATGTATTTAAAAATATATTCCCTATTTAGCCCCTCTAACTGACTAATATTCCCTATTTATAGTTTTTTCTCTTTTTTGTATTAATTCCCTTCAGGCTGGTGCTTCTTGATGTTTGGTGATTCCACTCCTGGATGAAGGCCAGGTCTCACTATGAACTTAACGAAAACTATGTATTTTCTCAAAATCTCTTAGTCCCACCTAGCTGCCAAAGTTCCATTTCTGGGTGCTAAATGAGAAAAGACTAACAGGAAGAACTGTTTTCTATGGGACAGCTGGTATGACTGTGGCTACAGGTAAAGTCATAGCCACAACAGGCTTGGTTATCTATCCTCTCAGTGCAACAGCTTATTATGACAACATAACCTGCTCTAAAAAGGGAAAAAAAATTATCCTGAGGTAAATTTACTTTGCACCCTCTGTAGGATCCTAGGATGGTGTTGTAAAGTCCAGATTAATGAACCAGTGATCTGTAGGATCCTAGGATGGTGTTGTAAAGTCCAGATTAATGAACATGGTTCATTAATGATGGTTCACTCATGTGCACATTTCCACAACCTGTGGAATGATTCATATCCAGCTGTGTCTTAGTCAGACTGTCTGAGCTGGGCTGTCACATACCACATTAATGTCAGCGTGGATCAGCCGCAGCTCCTCCACGTGGGCCATCTTCTCTTGCAGCAGCAGGTCCATTTCCTGTTTATATTCTTTCAGGTGCCTCTCCTCAGACTCCAGCGCTTCAAATTCTGCTTTCAGTCGTGCCTTTATTTTTTCCATCTGCAAAGTCTTATTCCTGAATCCCAGCGATAATCAAAAAGATACAGAGACAACAGTAAGTCACTGAAACATATTTTTGTGAGGTGTCAGTTTATTTGGGATTAGACAGATGAAAGAAGGCAATAGCAGCAATAGACAAGAATGAAACTAAATGTGGCTGCGACAAGGTGAGGTACAAGGAGAATACTAATGCCAGTTCTTTTGCTGAGCTTTTCCGTGGTAAGAGAATTCTTGTACTGAACTATGAAATCAATAGAATATTGCCATGTTTTAACAGAGCATGGCAGAAAGCAGGGTCAGTTACTCGGACAATTAATTATGGTTATGTATTCCAAGTGTCATAGCTAGTAATATGACCTGGGTTCTTCCCTCTCTCACTTCAGGAGTTTATAAAGCTGCAAGAGATAAAAACAGTATCATAAATAACTGCCACAATATGTATTCAGAAGTGGGTGGTCTGGGCAGGGATAATATGAATGAAGGAGATTTAAGAAAGAACAATTAAAAAATTCCTGATTCCTCTCTTGTATTTATGACATGCGTGTGCATCTCTCATCAGTAAATTCACTTTCATTCTCTTTTATCTCCTCCCAGTCAGAACACTGATTCTTTAGGTATTTACTTAATTTTATGACTGGGTTATTTCTGTGGAAGTATTTAATGCATATAAATCAGCATGTGCATATATGTTTGGATTGTGGGCATACAATGGATTTACTGAAAGCAGTATGCCCTTGACTACAAATTATATGTATTTATCTATAGATACAGATATGGACATAGATATCTGATTCCAGATTCAAAATCAGATTCTCACAACCCTTCAAAGCCCAGCTAAGCTGCCTTTAATACATGATAGAGATCAACAATACAAATGGGCAAGTTCTTATGATTTTGTTCATGAAGACTTCTTTCCCCTCTGTCTGTAGAATACATGGAATGCAGATTAAAATAAAAAGGTATATCTATCAAAGGTGAATCTGTAAACATAGGGAAATCTCATGTTTATTTTGAAGGAAATTCTTCATAGAATGCAAGCTGCTTTTAAAAGACTTGGGAATGAATAAATAGGTTTATTTGATCAGATTTTTTTAAAGGTGACTCAAAATGGACATCAATGTTGCAAGTAGAACTGGCTTTTTGACACTTTTTAAAAAATTTAAAATACATTCAATCAACTTTTTTGATACTTCATTGTACACTAAAGCTAAACATCACCTTTTAGCTCTACCTTATGCCACAAAATAATAGCAAAAATTCATCAAGTCCAGTTTATATATCACTTTTGAATATGTGATCAGAAAACTGAATGCACTGTAAATTTCCAAATACAGGATATCACTCTCACTGAAAAAAAAAATTAAGTGTTACAGTAATTGGACCATACACTGTAAGGCCATACTTAGATCTATTTTCTAAAACAGAGCCTGTGTACCAGTTGAGTAGAAAATCTTTGTTCTTACACTGTCACATCTCTGTCTACAAATAGTTTGTGGATTCTAGACAGACAAATATTTTTGCTTGATCTTTGTTCACTTTTGTGGTATTGTGTGAAGAAGGCTAAGGCCCATACTCTGCTGCCTAATTCACTTGCTCCATGGTTAAATGTGCTTCTTAGAGATGCTGTAACCAGCCAGAAGTCCCTGTGATCGCCTGGGAACTGTGATTCCTTGCCAGCTCTCTCTCCTCTCTCTGATAGCCCCTCTCTGGCTGTGTCATATCCCAAAACACTTCTCATAGCTCTGGGGTTTCCCAGTCAGCATGCCTTCCACCTCCCAGCTGCATCCAAAATCACTGCCCTCTCTAACGTGTTTTGGCTTTCGGCTGCACCACTTCCAACTAAATAGACAGCTCAGGCCTAATCCTGAAAAATCAGTGCCCTAAACCAAGGGGTGGGAATGCCCTGCCTAAAGTTACGGAAAACGTTCCCGACGCGGGCACGTGCTGCAGCCTGCCTGGCTTTTTATCAGCCCCCTCTTTCAAAGCATCTTGCAATTCACCTTACAGAGGACACTATATACAAATTCCTGGTGTTTTGCACTCCGTGAACTGCAGCCCGAGGCAGCTCCGGCCTTATGGCAGGAGGGGACGGCAGAAACAGCCCCGGTGCGGTGTGTCCCTATCCCCAGGCGCCCCGGGCGGCGCCAGAAGCAGCAGGGTGGGAGATCTCCGAGGGGTTCCCTTCGGCTGGAGGAGAGGGTATGGCAGAGAAGCCTTAAGGCTGAGCCGCTCCCCTCTCATCATCCACACGGATCCACCGCTCCCCGGCGGGCCCTAACGCCGCCCTCCGCGGGGGATGGATGGATGGATGGATGGATGGATGGATGGATGGATGGATGGATGGATGGATGGATGGATGGATGGATGGCTGTCCCGCACCCCGGTGGGGTTCTGCCGGTGCCTGCAGCGCTGCTCAGCCCTGTCCTGCCCCAGGGCACGTCCGCCCTCGGATCTGGGTGTCAGGCTCTGCTTTCCTTCCCAGTCTCCCTTCCTTCTCAGCCCGACAAAGCTCCTGCCCGGGAGTGAGTGGGGCAAAATAACAGAGCCTCACGAATATGAAATACTAATTCAGAGTACTTAAAACAAACAAACAAACAAACAAACCCCTACGACAGCCGCGGCCCGACACCACTCCCCCCAGCTGCGCTGGGGCTGCTCAGTCCTTCCCACCCGCGCACTCCGCCTTCCCGTGTTACCACTCAGGGCTGGTGCTCTGGAAATGCACGACCATTACCGCCCTCCACTACGCATTCCAGCGGCGATTCCCAGCAGCAGATGCTCCCTCCCTGCTTAGAAAAATGTCTTTTGAGCACTCATCGTAAACCCAGCGGTAGTTTTCTTTCCCTCGGTAGCACAATAGCTACTTTCAGATCGATGCAACTCCTCGGCTCCCCCGAGGAAAAAGCTGCTTCATGTAACCGATGGGGCACAAAGCAAACATACCTGATCTCCTTGATGCTCTCGAGTTTGCACATTATTTCTTGCTCATCTGCCATGCTTTTTACTCCCGGTTTACACCTCCCGTGAAACGTGCAAAATGCCACGGGGGGAAAAAAAAAAGAAACCAAACCGAAACCAAACCAAAACAAAAAAACATACAATAGACACAATGTAGTCACCCCCTCCTCGCTTATGGGCTCTGAGCCTGTGCGGCAGACTCTAGTGGGAGCTGTGGGACTTGGAGTCCAGGTTCCTATTGCTGCCCAGGCGGAGAGCTGCAAAATGACTACAACACCCACAAGGCAGAGCAAAGCTCGCCTGCCCTTCTTCCTGAAACTGCATTTTAAATCAATTTGTCGCACCTCATTTTCCAAAGGTTGTTAGGAGTACAAAAAGAGCAGAAGGCTTCCTTCTGAGATCTGTGCAATGTTTAGCATTTTGTTAAAATATGCACTAAAAGGCTGTTGATGGGTTCATGATTTTGACTAAAGGCTTTGACAAAAAGGCATGCTGTAGTCATTACTACTACAATGCTATTTTCTCCTGGATGATCTGAGTTTTCTACTGAATGTTCAAACTGCTCACCAAATTTTTGCAATTTTTTTCAATTTTTGCAATTTTCTGGAACAGATAAGCAGCAAGCTGTGAATAGATGTTTTGTGAATAGAAAATGTTTTAGTTACTTTCTCCATTATTTAAGGACTTTCCCCTATATTGTTGTGTTCTTCAAATAAAGAAAAAGGCAGATGAAGGAAAACAGTGATAGCACCAGCACCTTCTTCATCACGATACAGCTTGTGTAAAGAAATTAGAACACAAAAGGTCCTATCCTCATTTAATTTGAGTCAATTGCAAACTCTTGCTGCCTTAAAAATTGAAGATTGTAGGATTGAGCCCTAAGTGAGCTGTGTGCTCAAAGGGGCCAGGCTTCTTTGATGCATGATTTAAACAGTTGAACTAATTGGTTTGAGGGGGTAGAAGACAAGTTAGCTACAGTCAGCCAGTGAATCTTGTTGCTAAGACAGTGAGGTAGTGAGAGCAGCCAGGGTGAGGACAGGATGAGACACTAATTTTTTAGTAAATCAAGGAGAGAGAGAAGGAAAATGCCCTTGAACAGGAGTGATGAGAATCCAAGCCTACTTCTGCACTGTTTATCCTATTTTTTGATTCCTGGTTTTACAGGCCAAGCTAAAAGGTTGAGGGCAGAAAATGAAAATGCAAGTTCAATTTGTTCCTTTATTCTGCTTTGAATGACACTAAGAAAACCACTTCACAAACTCTTCTATATCAGTTGGAAGTTCTTAGGAAGTAAACCCACCCACAAGCCTTAGCAGTTATTTTTCTCCCCATGTTAGAAAAGGGAGAGAAAATATTACATCTCCACTTTTCAAAGCACTTCAAAATGGTCAAAAAGTTTGACACTTGCAGTCCCAGCACATACAAGCTCGCATTCGACTTGTGCTTCATGGCTTTGGTCAAGTGTTTTAATGATTGTGTTTCAATTTTTACCCTAGACAAAGTGGGTCTGACAGTTCTTTACATGATCCAAAATCACCGCACTGATAAGTATTATTTCTTCTGGTGCTATTTATAAACTTCATATGTGGGATCCAAATAATGATCAGTTTTTCCCACCATGTGGACTGGATTTTTCTAAAGGCGAAGGGACTTAGGACTAAACTGACACTGAAAAAATATTTCAGCTGATCCTGAAAAATTCAGCCTTGTTGTTGTTTGATCCTTTTTAAACCAAAAGCTAACAGGCAAATAGATTACAAAACAAGTTGCAGTATTATGCAGAATGAAACCAAGGCTAAAATACTGCCTTACTTCATTGAGCACAGGGCTGAATTTTTGTGCAAAAATCCCCAGCTGCTTCCATTTAGCAGTCTAACATCAGTCCACACACTTTAGTATTATGACAACAAATTTAGTTCAGAACAACTCCAACTGGAAGAATTTTTTTTCCTCCCTAGATAATAATTCCAGCTACAGCAATTAATCCTACAAGTCTGGATGTAGTGATGCAATGTAGAGCCCTTATAATTGAACTATTAAATATTAAGATTCTAACTTAATTTTTGTAAAAGTGCGACATGTTTTACAAAATAAATAGCACTTAAAATAATATTAGAATATTAAAAACTAGTGGAGAAGAGCCCCCAGTAAAACATACTGGGTTAATATACTGCTGGATTAGGTACGAGTCACCACCATAAGCAGAACATGCAGCAATATTGTAAAACCTAAATATCAGAAAATGGATGAGTCAAAGTGGTGCATCCCAAGTCATGAAATTTGGCTTAAATTACTGAGTTTCCTAAATGGAAATAGATTCTTTCAGTATCCTTTTGGGGTTTTGAGCTTTCAAAATATACTCTTCACATTTGCCAGATTTTTTACTATGAGTGGGTCACCCCAATTGCACTGGCCATTTCATATCTTAAGAGAAAGCTGGTATATGTTTCAGAATGCTTTGGGAAGCTGAAGGAACAGCACCACTGAAACTGATAGGAAGCAACTACGTGCTAGCCCTGAGATCTTCAAAGCACCTAGTCCCTAAATATCAGTGTTTTAAGCAAAGCCTAAACTATTTGCAAATTTTATTAATCCTGTGCTGGAGCATCCTACCTAGCTAAATGTTTAAGTCACTGCATATGTTAATCTTGGCCCATTCCAAAGGTATGCCTAAATATACCTACATTTGGTCATGTCCTTTATTTCATCCTCCAATCCTGTGACCTGCAAAACTGGGAAAACACAGGATTTTTATCCCTAAGCCTCCTCCTCTTGTTTCAGCAAGGCGATCGGATGTCCGTAGGGGACAACGCCAAGGGAAACGGTCTCCCTTTTCCAATTATCTTCTGGAGCCCGACCTTACAGCCACCTCGTGGCTCGCTCCCGCGGTTCGGTACTGCCCGGCGGTCAGCCGATGGTGCCCGTCCCCGCCTGCAGCGCCCCCGGGTGTCGGGAGGGTGAAGGAAGGCCGTCGCGTGCAGGCTGCGCGTGCGCTGGCGCCGGGAGCGCGCGGGCTGCCGCGCGGAGCTGCGCGCCTGCGGCCGCGGGGGCGCGCGCGTTGCCGGGCGACGGCGGCCGGGCGGCGGCGCGGGCCCGGTGCGGCGCGGGCGACGATGAGGCGGCGGCAGCGGCCCCCGCGCTCCCGTCGGCGCTGAACTTCGCGCCCGCACTTCTCCAATCCCTCCCCATCCTGTCCCGTCCTGGCTCTGCTCCTCCACGCCCCCTCATCTCCCTTTGCTCCGGCCAGCCCTTCCCCCTCCATGCGGCGGGAGCGGCCGGAGTGGGGCCCGTGCCGCGGCCGCGCCGAGCCCCGCCGTCCCTCACGTCTTCGCCGCCAGATCCCGCAGGGAGCGGCGCAGGGTGTCCGTAGCGACAGCAGCGGGTGAGGCCGGGGCGCGGGGCTGCCGAGGGCGGCTCGGAGCGGGGGAGCGGCGAAACCCGGCGGAGCACTCCCCTCCCCCGGGGTCCGCGCGGCGGGGAAAGCGGGGCTGCGAGGCGCCGTCCGACCGCGCTCTGCTACCGGGGACAGCGCGGGGAGCGCCGCTGCCCGGGGGTGCCCCTGCCGCCCTTCGCGCTCCGGGAGCAGCGGCCGCCTGGTCTGGCGCGTCCCTCCCCGCTGCGGGGCCGCTGCCCTTGGTGGCTGCCACCTGCCCCGCAGTAGCTGCATGCTGGGCGAGGGGACGCGAGGCCTTCGCGGGGACCCATTGCAGCGTCCTCGCACAGCCTGCCGGGAGCGTTCTCAGAGCCCGCGGGCTGTTGTGGCAAGGCAGGTGAAACGGCCTGGACTGTGGAGCCGGGAAATTCTCCTGGCGTCGTTTAGTAATTTAAAGCTCTAAGGAGAGATTGCAAAGGCTGCTTTAGCACGCTGTTTAAGAAGGTGTTCGGTGTCTGAACTAAAGAACAATGCAAAAAACTTGCATTAACGAAGAAAGGTGGTGAAATAAGGAAATTACTTTTGTAGAGGATACGTGATTGCAACTTGCATCCTTCAATTTTGCTTTATAATGCAACTGTGAATAAGGAACTGCTCACTCATGCAGTATGCTTGAGGTTTGAGATACTTTTTAATCAGTTCATTTGAAAACGTTATTTTTCGTAGCTGTCTGCTTTTCTAATTGTCATTAAATCATTCGGAAATTATATTTCACAAGAGGCGATTGCTTCACAAGCTAGCAAAACAGTAAAATTGAAGCAAAAGCTATATTGTGTCTTCTGATAAATGTGAATCTAAATTATTTGGGTTTACTGAGACGTCTGATATAATTTTACTTTTTTTGTTTTAGTCTTGCAATGTGTTGCAGTGATTAGCATGTGTTGCTATAAATGGGAAGTAAGAATAGAGGCATATTAAAATGCTGGTCAATTATGAACTTCCATTATGCATATCAGTAGTTCTGAGTGCTTGGGAATATGCATCATTCGGGGTCCATCTAATTTCTTATGCTTGGTATGTTTGTTTATTGAAATGGAAGAGCCTGTCAAGTAGTCTTTTTTGTATAGGAGGGATCCTTTTTTGGTAAGATATATCTTTTGCTTGCCAGATGTTATAACTGAACTATGGTATATAGGACTGGAAGGTATATTTCACAAATTTGGCTAGTGCCACTGATAAAATTATTTTTGCTTCTTAATGGAAAAAATGGGTTACTGGGAATTTCAAGGTCATCTTCGAATATAGAGTAATTTAGCTGCCTTTGGAATATGTCTTTTCTTCTTCAGTGTCACATGTTTTCCATGTATCGATCCTGTCACTGTTGACATTTTCTGGATCTGTTTGCCTTCTAAAATAATCTGATATTTAGCAAATTTTAATAGAAGCAATCCATAAAGCTTCCAAAGTCAATTTCATTTGAATGATTGCAATAAAAAGTATTTTAAAAAAAGAAAATGTAACTGCTAAATCTAAACCTAACCCAAAGTCACTATTTGGAAAGAATGACAAGAAAAAGGATTAAGATGCATGAATGGATACCAATGACACTTTACATGCTGATGAACTAGTAAGGAGTAAATTCTTACTGTCAGCAGCTGTAAATTAGGTAAGTTCTGGCTTTCTGTTCTTTGATCTTTCTGGAAGCCTTTTCCAATGAAAATTATTCCATTGTAGACATCTGCTGGTTTTGACTTTCCTAGCCACTTTACAGTTTGCAACTGAAATGTAATTTTCTTGAACACTTATAATTCTACTATAAATCCGTGAATAATAGAAGTAAAACAAATTGCTTCTATTATTTGCACTTTTTTACTGTTTGAATCAAGAGCAGAAGTACTGGGGCTTTTGGGAATAAGGAAGGTAGCATCTAAGTTCAGTTATGAAAGCAGGGCTTGGAAAGATGAAGAAAAGCAATTTATAAATTTGGAAGAAGTTCCCAGGTGTTGCCACATTGGAAATTAGTTTGATATATTGATTTGCCCATCTCACGATGCAAAAAAAAAATATTTTAAAAACCCAATTGGCTGTAATGCTACACATCCCTGAGAATGCTGTCCTCGTTTGCATCATGAAATCTGCTAGACAATAAAGGGCTTTGAAGAGCCATATTTTCATGGCTGGACAACTTATACTTTTAAATATATCAACTTTTTTTTTGTAATTTTATTGTAAAAGGCTATTTTTATACACTGTAAATTAAATGTTTGAGCAATAATACTGGTATTTTTAAAATGCTTTACCATCTGTTAATGTGGGGTGTTTTTAGTTTCCTGTTAACTGTCCCTTTTTGTTGAAAAGCTATATTTTATATTATATATTCATGGTATCACAGATAATTCATCTGGAAATAACAATACCATGACCACCTTTATGGATCCAGGCTGTCTGGTGCCATGATACGTAGTATTGCATTAGATATATTTCAGAGTTAGGAAACGTATTTGGAAGTGCAGAGCTAAGCAATATAACATCTTCTGAGATATAGTTTCATTCTTCTGAGGTGACCAATTTATTCATGAGACTGGCCATAATAAGAAAAACTCTTCATTAGCTGGAAATTTTGATTCAAATATATATGTTCTATATTTAAATAAGTACTTCACCTAAGTACCTTTGACTTGTAAAGGTAGCTATTGTATTTAATTTTCTTTTGTGGATTATTTTTGACATGGCTTGCTAGAAAGCAGATTGATTCACCATGTCAAAATAAAACCTAGGCTTTACGTCATTTGTTGTAGACCTCTTCTAGAATTTCATTAGGAAATCATTGTACAGTAGAACTAAAGCATTTTACAAATCCCAGCATAGGCCAAGGTGCTTGTTTGTTACAGTCAGAATTTAAGAGCCCCTTTCTGCATTCATTCCATCAAGAGAGAGACCCTCATCAAGATTAATATCTGTTCTCATTAGCTGACTCAACTTGTATTTTAACTGAATGCTGTAACAGGGGCTGAGTATCAACCTTAGGTTAAAGCCAAAGGTTTAGACTCTTATGTTTAGTGAGGACATCCACAAGAAGTATGCATTCCTTTAATGAGCCCATAAACATCTCAGCCCAATAACATAAAGTCAAAACTAAGTCTGACAATTTCAAGCTAGAATTTCAGACGTGCTATTGCCCCCTGTGAAACAATGCTTTTTCTTTTTTTGTAAGATCGAATACTAGTTTCCATCTCTTTACCAAGTCTTTCCCTTTTCTGATTTCTAGGTTGTCCTGATTTAAAATCCAAACAAGACCCCCACCCCTTGATAATCCAATAATCCATCCCACCAAAAAACTTTCCTCCCTCAGGTCTTGAGGGTCTCTTCTTTAGAAAGGGAGTGATGGAGTTGCTGGAGCATGAGGATTTGCTGTTTTCGTTTTCAAAATCAGAGTGGTAGGCTTTTTCTCTTGTCTTCTTGATGATGACTTCCCAGGTTCTTCACCTTGGAAATGAACAGAGTTGCCATTATATGAATAAAAGAATCTTAGCGTAAAAGAATTTTTTTGCTTTGGACTTCCTTCATGAGATCACTTAGTTCAGCACCATGCGTAGGGCTGACTTAATTAGCCGTGCACTGACTTTGTTTTTGCAAAAGCAAGGTAACTGGAGTGAAAATATCAAGTCACAAGATGCCTTCAAGCTCCTCTTGCTGCTTTCCATAAAGGTACTGTTTAATGCTAACTGAATGGTGTGTCTTTCTCTGCTTCAGACTTTTTTTTTAGTAGTTTCTAAAGTGATTGTTTCAGTTCATCAGAAAGTTTCTGTCCTAACAGGTGAGTCCATCCTGCCTCTTGTTGGATGGCATAGCATGTGAGGGTCCATCCAGCATATTGAGGTCTTTAGAAACAGAATACTTTTTTTTTCTTTTCAAGTTTCTCAAAGATTGCTTCTGGATGAGAATTTCGGTTAAAGGAACATTTGGTTTAGTCTGTCAAAGTAGTGTTCTAAATATTCAATTACAAATTGAATTAGTGTAAGTTAAGATGATAAGATGCATCACATCTTTATGTGTCTGACTTAGCTGCAATCACAACTTTTTTTCCCCTTCACAGAGCATTAATGAGTCATTTATATCTGCAGAGTAGGTAGTACCAAATGGCCTCCTATCAGAATGTGGATTAGGAGAACTAGTGTATTCCTTTGGTCATAGATCCAAATAAATCATCTCAGTTTATAAGGAACTGCCCACAAATAAGCTTTAAGGAGTTGCATGTCTGCTTTTATTTTATGTAATGTTGTCAACTGAAGTGTAAATGTTGCCTTAGTAGGGACAACAGGCCTTTTGAGTAGCAATAATGCTAGCTGTAGCTCCTTAAGATTATTAGAAAGGGAAGACTGGTGGAAAAAGAGTACAATATATTATTGTTAGAACACCTGTTTTTAAATGTGTATTTACTGGATAATTATTTCCTTTTTTTTTTCTGTCTTAGGAAATAAGGATTAAATACCTAATGCAATAGAAATAATCCATTTTTTTCCCTTCAGAAGGCCTGTACTTTACCCTTGCCTTGTGCTCAGCACTACCTGTTCTTTCTAGGTTGGATTAACTCCAGACAGGAATCATGTAACTTAAGAAAGAGCTAAAATGCTGCTTCCTCTGTTTATAATTCCAACTATGCCCATTCTGTCCCTTTGAATTCATACTTATGAGTATGACAAAATTAATGAAGTTTGAGGCAAGGTTCTTAAATTTTATACTATTTTTGCATTTCTCTTTAGTTCACACTTGATTTGTAGTTCACAGAATTATAGAATATACTGAGTTCTTCACCCCAAGAACCCCACTATGTGCATGAGAGCATTGTCCGAAGGCTCCTTGAGCTCTGAGGCTTGGTACCATGACCACTGCATTGGAAGCCTATTCCAGTGCCTGACCACCCTCAGGGGGAAGAACCTCTTTCTAATATCCAACCTAAACTTCCTCTGTTGACTCCTTCACAAGTGATTTCAAGTTCTCTATGTGATATGCTAGACACAGCTTGCTTTTATGTATAGTCCAGTACATATATCAGTGATCACTGAAAG
The DNA here is from genome assembly GCA_910950805.1 of Acrocephalus scirpaceus scirpaceus. Taxonomy (NCBI): domain Eukaryota; kingdom Metazoa; phylum Chordata; class Aves; order Passeriformes; family Sylviidae; genus Acrocephalus; species Acrocephalus scirpaceus. The sequence goes on from OU383776.1 coordinate 75,224,672, forward strand.
TATTTGCTGAAGTAAATTTGAAGTACCTCAAACATTGAGGTATTGCTGTAGTTTTTTAGAACAATTTTTCAGTTTAACAAAACTCCACAATATGCTAAGAGTGCAATAAAAATGGATACTTTCCTACCAAGTTTTCTATTCTATGGTGTTGTTTCTGTCATGTGGTTTGAGTTAAATCGTAGTCATGATCAAAACAAAATGACTTCTTGGCAAGTTTAGATTTGGTAAAAGTTGTGGGTAAAAATCTTTGGTGAAAAGATTTGGGCCAAAGGATTAATCACATATTTGCATAGCAAAGAAAACATTGTTTTATTTAATGTTCCAAATCTACTGTGACCCTAGTATTTCATATATTTTATTTTGGGTTTTCAGAAATAGCCATGATTTCTCCAACTTATAGCTAATCAAAATGCTTGTTCTCATTTCCCTGGTGTCTGTTGGTAGGTTCATGTTTTTCTGTTCCTGGCATTTTCTAAAAGGTCTCTAGGTTAATTTCTGAACCCTTTATAAAAGATGCCACAAATGTTTAGTCATACTCATGTCAATCTTGCAGGGCCAACACCTAGTGTTTGTGATGTACAAATCCACAGTTTGAGCAGAGTTAGAAAAATAAAATGAAGTTCTGAGCACCTTTGAGGTCTTATTTCTGATGCAGCAAAGTATTCTGCTTTTCTGTTTAGTTTCTTGCTTGTTATCGGGAGGTTGAGCATAGTAACATAGTAACAGTACAATTTCTGCTAAGCGGAATGAGGAAGTTTTCATCAAGGTCAGCCCCCCCCCCCCCCAAAAAAAAAATCTAAATTTGAAACATGTAGCAACTCAGTTGCAAATATGGGATGTTCTTATGGTTGTTGGGTTGGATTTTTTTTAAGTCGTGATCACTAGAAATGCAGTATTTAATCTAATTTTCCTGAAATAAAAAGACCATTAAAAGGCAGAGTTGTGCTCATTACTTTTCACAGTCCGGGAAGTAAGGACTGGCTCTTGAATCTAATTCAGCTGAATGTCTTGTCATTGCTGAAGGATACTGTCACTCTCTGATTCCTGTTCAATAATCTAGCCAAACACCAATAACTTGCATTCGGTAATGTTGAAAAGGAAAGTGAGAAACTTAGGTCCTTAGGGTGGTACTTGCGCAATTACTTTCTTGCATGACAATGCTTATATATTTTTGTTTGTCATGATGGTTCTTTCTTGCCCTTGTGTTGCAAGATGTTGTTCCCCTCTGCACAGGTGCAATTATTTTTTTGAGGTGCACTGTAAACTTGATCTGTTTTAAAGAAACAAACTAATTCCTCCCTCAAAAAATTCCCACCCAATCCCTTTTCCAGCTGTCATGATGAGCCCAACAGCTTCTTCATACCTCTAGGGAGAGCCATGAACAAGTAGGTTCTAGTTAATTAGGTGTTTTGGTGGAGTCCATAGCATCTAGTTTTTCATACCCACTCAATGATATTCTCAGGATGTTTGAAAATTGCTTGATCTGCTAACTCAGGGGCTTACTTTGCATCATTGGCAGTGCCCTGCATTTCCATAGTTCTCAAACAACATTCATAACTTTCTTAAACTGAGCCAACTGTGGTAAAAGGATTTCTGGAACAGTGGGCTAGAGCTTGGTGAGGAAGGAGAACAACCAAACTTTTAAGTGTTTGCAGCATTTGGGAAGGAAGAGCTCTATTTCACTTTTCTGAACTGATCTGTGAAATGTATTGAGTGATACACTGACAGAATTAGAACTTACACAAACATGTATATATGGGCATATCTATCTATCTGTATTTATGTGTGTGCATATGGTGTGTTTTTTCCATCACTGTTCAGTGTAGACAAGAACTACAATATAGACTGTAGATCAGAAAGGTAAAGCCTAGTGGTATTTCTAAAGTAATTTCCAGTTCTATATATTCTGGTGTATGAATTCCTGAAATTCAGCCCTCTCTGCACAACTGAACTTTTCCTACTATTACAAGTGTTCCATCAGCATTTGTCAAGGAAGAACATCCCCTTCAGGATTGAGTGGTGGTAACAATTACATTTATCTTAACTGGTGAGTCAACACTGAAAATCTTCCTTTGTCCTTTGCCTCTGTAATAGAAGAATGCCAAGTCACATTCCTTATTGTTCTTTTTCAAAGATGGTTAAGGGAGGGAGACAGATGGAGAAACAAAAATGGCAAATTTGTTTTTCTTTTAAAATACTTTATCTCAGAAAAGAGGAAGCTTCTAAATAAAATTTATTACTAACCATAGCTAGCAGGCTATTTTTCAGATGCTGTTTCAATATTAATTTTAAGGACAAAGTGTTTACTGCTGGTGTAAACAGCTAGTATTTTTGGTTTAATGTATATTAGTGCTTTATTTCAGAGAAGCCATAATAAGTAGAAAAAGTAAAATATTTTTCTTGACATTGTATTGAGTTTCACTTGATAAAAGACTATACAATATTAGGCCTTTGATTTGTGTAAATTTAAGTTTTCTCTGTTCATCAAAATGACAGTGTTGAGACTTCCCAGGAATGTGTTGAGACTGACATTGCATAGTAAGATAAGGAAAAAAAAATCATTAAACTGAATCAAAATGCTGTCATTTGTATGGCTGTAATTATCAAGGGACTGAAAAGCCTGATCTGCCATTTTAACATTTCTGTTAAAAATGCTGCTTGACTTAGCACATATTCTGTGAATACTACTATACATGTCTCTAAATGTATAAATGAATAAATGAGCTGCGGATCTGTGCTCAGATCTTAATTTAGACCATATCTAATTTATTAGATTAAAAAGTACAAGAACTATTTGACTATATATTCAGTTTAAGCATGTTAAAATTAAAGTATTCTTTTTAAATAAGATTCCTCACTCCTCAGCAAGCACAATATTGTAAGCACTATTAATGTCAAACATTTGTATCAAAAAGCAGCTGCTTTTAAAGCCTTATATACCTCTTTTCCTTCACTTATATGTATTTTGGACTTATATATGGAAGCTATATCAGAATATATATGCTATACATCTTCACTGATTTGATGCTTATATGAGTGTTGTTTGCTGAGTATGGAAGCTTTTAGGACAGTCTTAATGAAACTACATAAAATAGTTTTAAACTGTGACTACAAATTGTGAATATTGTAGTTTTCTAAAAGCACCAAATTTTGGAGTCACTTTAATTTCCAAATGGCCAACTTAAATAGGAAAATTTTCTAAAAAGCCTATTTTGTCCTATTTTCCTACAGTCATGCAACATTTGACACAGCAAATGAAAATTAAATATGCTAAGCTACCACATTTGTTATGTAGTGAAAATAATTAATTTTAACATTCAAAAAATAAATTGATGACAGTGATTAATTCCTGTTGAACTGCAACATATTTGTTATTATGATATGCATTAATATGATATGCATATGTAAACTGTAAGGTATTCCTGTTACCTCTATTTAAAATAATCATAAGTATGAAAATCTAGTAGTTCAAGGTGTGCATACACACAGGCAAAATGCTACTAATCTCCAGCTATTTGCCTTTTTTGCCTCTTGTCTAAGGACAAGAGATAATTGCCTATAATGTTGCCTTTTGCCCAACATGGAAATTAATCGAGATAATTTTAGTAAGGAGGTAATATAAAAGGGAATCTTTATTTGAAGGCCTTCAGAGGCAGTTATGGAAAGATGTCCACAAAAGCCCACCCCCCCAGGGGTGAGTACATTTTTATAGGCTTTAGGAAATTAGCATAATTGACTGAAAGCACCAATTAGGAGGACAAGTGGTAGGTGCAATTACCCCCCAGATCAAGCCCCTTCTCTGTTCCCCCCCCTCCTTCAGCACTAGTTGTACTTTATCCATGAGGATGTATTTCAAGAGTTGTTTTCAGCCTTGGTTCCCAGGAGGAGCCAAGGCTTGGAGCTGTGGAATTTGTTTTGTCTTTCTGCTTAAGGAAAGGCCATGGAAAAGTACTGGGAAAACTAGTCACTAATACAACAGACTACAGAGCTACAAATATATGTGTGAAGAATACAGAGAACATATGAAACAAAAAAGGCAAAACCTAAATGGCATCATTCCCCCTTTTTTTTTTAAAGACTAACAAGGCTCTATCTTGTTTAGTCTCTACTGTATATTTAACTACACTACCAGTTTATACAACCAGCTATCTTACTAGTTGCTACACAGATGCCAGCTATAACTACAGCTGTGATGAATACTTTTTTATCCAGGCTCTGGTAGCCATGATGTGAATGTAATAAAGATACTTGAGGTTCACTGAGCTCCTTTGAGTGCTACCTGGTGTAGAATGAGTTTGCTTTCAAATTTCAACCAAATCCGTAGCAATTCTTTCACTCTGATCTGCATAAGAACAACAACCAGTGTTAATGATTTTGTGGTTAGTAGGAAATTAAGAGCCATTCTGTTTTGTCAACAGCCTTAATATGATTAAATATTATATTTGGAATCACAGCTCCATGGACACAGGTCTGATCTTTATCTAGGGGCAAAACTTACCAGGCCAAATTTTTATATCCAGCACCCCCCTAACAAGTTGTTCTTATGAAGAGTTTTTGGATACGTTTTGGACTAGAGCAACATGCAAATTTTTAGGGCCAAGTCTGAATCATGGTTACCAACTGTGCAGATAAGAGGCACAAATGAACAATTTAAATCACATCATCTTGATTTGTATCAGTCTTTGTTTTCCAGTTGTTTCAGGAACAGAAGTCTTCTTAACTCTGGAGCAATGAATTCAGGGTTCTTTGTCAGCACTTCTGGTTTTGGTGAGGGTAGTCAGGGCTTGGAATGGCCCTTTCCACTTAGCTTGTAAGGTTACTGTCTTTCCATTTAACATAGACTCAGTCTCCGGGCTTGAACAGATGAGCAGGTGTGTCCAGATAACAGGACGAATCTCTGGAGCTTCTGCAAAGTGGAACTTAAAAGCTGTTAAATACCTCAGCAAGTCAATTTTCCCCTCATATGGATTTCTCATAATATACACAATTTGATATGGCCTGCCATACAGTATTTCATAAGAATTCATGTTGTCTCTGCTTTGATTGCATGCAGATTCTCAGCAGGGCCATAGGCAAGCCTTGAACCCATGTCATGGATGTTTCTGACAAATTGTACTAATCTGTGTTCTGAGGGTTCTGTTCACACATTCAGCTTTACTATTCATCTGGGATATATAGGGAATTTACAGATCCCAAACAATTCCCAACATTTAACTAATTTCCCCAGTCACTGGGGGACCAACCCCAAAGGAACCCCAAACCTTTGAAATTACATGATTGAGAAAAACTTTCACCACCTCCCTTGCTGTGTTAGTGCGACAAGGTTGAGACCGTCCACTAAAGGTGTCAACTAACACCAATACGTACCTGTTTCTTTCTTTGCTTGGTAACTCAGGAGAATCCTATTTGCCAATAGTCCCCAGGAAAATCTCCTGCCTCTGTTATTTTTAACACAACTCTTTTGCCCGTGTTTAGGTTTTTTCTGGTGTAATAGTCTATTCACTTTCCTTGATTTTAGCCTTTGTGCCAGAAAACTGATGATCCTTTAAATCACACTTTGGGGCAAACCTTGACAAATCAGTTTCCTTCTGTGGCACCACTGTTAAAATGCCTTTTTCTGTAGCCCCTTTTACTATTTTATCAGCAAAATGATTCTTTAATTTGGGAGTTGTTTTCTGGTTTTGCTGAGCTTTGAAATGCATAAAGGCTGCTTCTCTGTATTCCCAAATTTTCTGTAGTGGTGCGTGGGTCTCTTCAGAGTGTTCAATCCTATTACCTTGAATAGTTGCCAGTCTTCTTTCCTTCCAGATGACTTTGCTCAGTTTTAGATCTTTCATTGAAGTAATCAGTTCAGCCTTTTATGATGATACATTTGATTTGATGGCAAGGTCTTTTCCCTGATTACCTGGTTCGTGGCTGTCACTCCATACCTTGTCACCTGTTTGCCATCTCACATGGAGCTGCTCTCATCTGCATACAGCTCCCAGTGTAGCACATCCTTGGGGTCTGGTCTGCTGGAATAGGCTTCCTCTATGGTCTGCAAACAGTCAGATACATTATCAGTTAGTGTTGGGAAGAAAGATGTACCAAGATGAACAGCAAACACTTCCAGAATACCATTAACCTGTTTCAGTAACATGGCATAGGGTACATGTTGCGGATGTTCACAGAACAAATTTACAGTGGGTTGCGTGCAATTGGATGTAGCAATTCTTTGCTGCTGGATGGATGCAGCAATTCTCAGTTGCTGACTTCTCCAATTCTCTAGTTCCTTTGCCAACTGATTTCTGAATATAGTTGGGCTGTGTCTTAAACACTCAGGCAGGACTGTCTTGGTGAACTGGCTCTTTTCCCCTATTTTAGGATTCTTCCATGTAGTAGCACAGAGTCCGTGGCCTTTCTTATTCACAGGGATGCAGGAGAAGTTACTTTTAAAATGCAATTCAGTAAACCATCCTAAACTGTTATTCTCCTTTTTCAAAACTCCAGTGGATCCTTCTTAGGAGAGATTGGCAAATAGAGAAACTGATAAATCACCCAGCGTTTTTCTAATTCATATTTTAAAGGTTGGAAGAAAGGTCTCAGCTATCTTACCCCTCTGGCACTAACAGCCCTTACAGTATCTTAGCTCAGTTTCCATTCTAAGGTATTTGTTAACACAGGACTCTGCTTATTTATAGCCTGGTTTAAGGGAGCCCGAAAAACAACTTCTTTTTCTTTGGACTCGGTGTTTCCCTTTTGAGTGTTTAACAGCACAAAGAGCTCTCGCTGCCCGCCGCACGGCCCGGGGGCAGACGGGCGGTGCTTGTACATCCGCCCGGGTGCGCCCGCGCTCGGGCCGTGCCGCTGCTCACAACGGTTCTCAGGTCTCTCTAAAACAAAACTCCTTATTGTGGAGACTGCGGTAGAGTAATTTCTGCCTACAAAAGTTACATTAGTTTCCTCGAGGCACTCAACTCTGCTTTTTCCTTCTTCTCCCGCAGCAGCAAAATCGGTGCCCAAGGAGGTGAGGTTCCCGCCCCCAAATTTCGCACTCCCGCCCCCGGCGGGGCCGGGGGGCGAGCCGGGCCGTGGCAGCGCAGTGGCAGCCCGCCCCTCACGCCGGAGCAGGGAGGCCAAGCGGCGCAGCAACCCCGTCCGGGGCCCGCTTCCCCGCGCCATGCCCCGGCCGTCAGCAGGGCAGCGGCCGGATCACCTCGGCTGCTGTCAGAGCGGCTCTTCCCCTCCGTCCCTCACGGGCGGCGTGGCCGCCCCGCTCGCGAAGGCGTCCCGGGAGTCTCTCCGCCCCTGCCCTAAAATCTTGTAAAAAACTTTCCACAGATGGAACGTAGGAAGTGGGGGCGCTTCCCCCCTCCCCGGCGATGGAGCGAGCCCGGCTTCTCTCAGCCGCTCCACAAAACTTGTAGGAAGTGAGGGCCCTTACCCCGCCTCCCACCAAGGAGCGGGCCCGGCCTCCCCCGGCCGCTCCGTGCCCAGGTCAATTCTCAGTACAAAACCAGCGCGTGTTAAACACGAAAGAAACTTTCGCATTGTAATTTGCTTTCTGCACTAATGAACAATCTCAGCCAGTGGCAAACACGCGCGCCCCGCCTCACCGCCCCCCCCACCCAGCCGATCTGGGGCAGGTTGGAAGAGCGGCGAAAGAAAAAAAACTTTGAGAAACCACTCAAAAAGCGAAGCCCCTCGCCACCACACCGGGTTTTCCCGGGATTGCTAGCAATTATTGACCTTAAACAGATACACAATGCACACACAATACACGCACAGATACTACACGACAAAAAGAGCTAACTTTATATCACTTTATGCGGGATCTTGGAACCATGGTGTCTCAACCTCAGGCGGCTGTAGGGAATTCTCAAGATTGCCGGCAGGAAAGAATTCCTTGCAGGATGTTCTCGGTCCGGAGGAAGAACACCAGGTTCTCTTGTCCCATCTGGATGTGCAAGAATAACTCTTGCCTTTTGCCCAGCTTGGAAATGAAACTCGAGATAATTTCAGTAAGGAGGTAATATAAAAGGGGATCTTTATTTGAAGGCCTTCAGAGGCAGTTATGGAAAGATGTCCACAAACACCCGCACCCCCCGCAGGGGTGAGTACATTTTTTAGGTTTTAGGAAATTAGCATAATTGATTAAAAACACCAATTAGGAGGACAAGTGGTGATGCAGTTACCCCCCAGATCAAGCCCTTTCTCTGCTCCCCCCGCCCCTTCAGCACTAGTGGTACTTTGTCCATGAGGATGTATTTCAAGAGTTGTTTTCAGCCTTGGTTCCCAGGAGGAGCCAAGGCTTGGAGCTGTGGAATTTGTTTTGTCTTTCTGCTTAAGGAAAGGCCATGGAAAAGTACTGGGAAAACTAGTCACTAGTACTATAGACTACAAATATATGTGTGAAGAATACAGAGGACATATAAAAGAGAAAAGGCAAAACCTAAGCAGCATCAATAATGTCATGTAGCACAACTCTTCCAATTTTTTAATCCATTCTGAAATACCCAAATGTTAATTTTAGAATATTTCTCTGCTTTTCTTCGGTTGTGAATCTGTCCCAGCAGATGTGTACTACCTAAGTGTATAATTAGAATGAGAAAAAGTTACCCTTTTTATTTATGACTCATATTTGAGCACTTTCTTAGTAGATAAAATAGTTCACTACCTCAGAAAATATTCAAAGCAGCAGACAGCAATGTGTAGTATCTGAGCTGCTCCTGAGATAAGATTATAACAAGATAATTGTGTCTTCAATGCCATGAAAACACTGATGTTGAGCTTTATTACCTTCTTCATAAGCATTGTAGAAATGCAATTTTCAAAATCAAGGGCTGATCCAAAATCCAGGGCCATTTATGCATCTTGAGCTGCTCTTGATCTGTGTCCTCTGACAATAACTACTGCCTAACAAATACTATCCTATCACATTCCTGAGGATGTGTGCAATGCATTTTGGTGCTGGTTGGTTTGTTGGGGTTTTGTGTATGTGCACTGCAGGCTCAAATCACAATGCCTTTAAAAAGACAATTAGTCCTGTGTTTGGGAAATTCATAATGTTCAGAAAAATGTACTTGGGAAGTGCTTTAGAGCTCTTTAGAGTAACCACTGGTCTGTGCTGTAGCACAGTACAATGCTGGAGGTCCTGTTGATTGTAGTATCCCTGAACACTATTTAAAATAATTTTTAAAAAGTCTTCTCTTTCTCTTTGTCTCTGCTTATTTATATTGATTCTATGGATTTGGACTCTTTAGACAATAGTTGGTTTGTGTGTAACAAGGAAGTTGTCAGCGTTTCTGTTAGTAGGCTTATGCACTGTCTACACTAATTAATCATGAGGCATAGCTGTAGATACATTGTATGTCAGCCTGATCAATTGTTTGGTTGTGAAGGCAATAGATTGGGTTTCATTTGTAGAACAAGCAAGCTGGGTCCATGATAAATTCACCCAATTGCTGTTGAGGTCTGTGTTGCTCTTCCTGTCAGAACTGGTGACATGAAAATTAGTTTGGATAAATGTCTTTGTGTACTTCAGTCAGCTTCTGATCATGTAGAAACAGCCACAGTAATCAAAGGCTTGGCTGTTGTTTTGAACAACCTCCTTCCAGAAAGATACCTCTTCCTTCTACACGTAGGTGCATGCTAATGATAAGTTAGTGAAATGAAGAGTACAGGGAGACACTAAGACATTAAAATTCATGCTGAAGCAACGGAGGGAATAACTTAATTTTCTTAATAAAAAAACACCCTTTTTAAATATGATTGTCAAGTTGTTTATTTGGTTTTGTTTGCTTTATTGAGGCAGTTTAAGAAATACATCCCTGCTGTGCATCTAGGAACTCCCCTAGATGTTACCATTTCAGATGCCATTTTTCAGTTAGATTTTTTTTTTCCTTTAGGAGTTATTTAACACCCTCTCCCCCCTGCCTTGATTAGCTACATGTATCTCAGAAGTACCCAAAGGAAAACAAACAAACTATACGTCATTAAAATAAATATTATATAATCATTATGAATTATTTTTTATCCAGGTTAGAGAGATATTTGAGAAAATACACGAGTTGTGGTTCTTTGTTTTAATTTTGCATTTTAGTATCTGCAATGACAGAAAAAAAGTAAAAATGCTTAAAAGCTGGTGAAAGGAGTTGATAAAATGTTTCATTTAGAAGTTGTTCTTCATAGTAGGTGTGTGTATCATATGATTGCACGTTTGAAGGGCATGGCTCAGAGCACACGGAGATGACAGAAAGGCAGTACCATAAGGCACCAGAAGAAGCTGTTCAATCCATTCTTTTCCTGAGTTTCTATTGGTCCTGGTGAAATGAACAGGTTTTGAATAGAGTACTTCTAGCACTAGCTCTTTATTAGTCACTGTCATTTGAATAGTGATTGTTGAAAAATTTGCAAGGGTTTTCGTTTATATTACAGTACCTCATTACTGTGCAGGTATTTTCTTTCTGTTTTAATACCATCAAAATTGAAGAGATGCTTTCAGCTTGGCCCCTTATGAACAAAATATACATGATTTTGTCTGAGTCTTTTTTCTGAATCACATTATCAGTTCTACTAGTTGCTAGTGACTGTGCTGAAAGAGGTGTTTAGGAAGAAAACTTGGTTGCCTAGCAGCAAGCATCATGAGAATTAAAAATTTAAAGCTGCAGTGTCTGTATTTCTGAGTTGTAATAGATTTCAATTAGAAATTTGTAATAGCTTTCTTTTCATTCCTTTAAGCGTGTGTTCGTATTTGGCTGTCTTTGGGGGGAATGTAACTCATGATAAACAAATTCTGAAATTTCAGTGAGAAAATGTAGCTGTTCATGATCTGCAAGATGAGGTTTGATTCTATCTTTGAAATTATTTTCTGACTTGTTTCTCAATTTTGCAGTTATCAGCAAAATCAAGCATTACTCAAACTACTTATGGTTTTTAAAAATTTTTGTTCTGAGTTTGGTTGTAAGAGAATTTTTTAAAAAAATTAATTTAACACACTGTGATAGCTCCTTAGTGCATCTATATTAACTTTAAAAAGTATTCAGTATAAGCAGTAAGAAAGCAAAAAAAGTGGAAAATTATTCCCAAGGGTGGTTCTATTAACTGTTAATTAGTGGGGGGTTTTTTCCCCACGTGAACTCCCTTAGTGTGCCTGCAAAGTAGTACATTCTAAAGATTTCTAGACAAACAGTACCAAACTGTTCCGTGTGGTTTTTCTGATATTCCAGCCTGTCATCATAATTCTAGATTGTATATTCATTGTGCAAGGGACTATATGGTTAGAATAGGCATGGAACTGATAGAGGTCCCTAGGTACAACTGTACTACCGTTACTAAATAATATAGATCAGAAATGAAAGAAATTCAGTACTATTGTCAGTACTTTGCAAGATGACATTTGAATTTCTGAGAAGTACAGTGTGGAAAAACAAATAAATGAATGATACTGTTAATTGCTGCTGGGTTTTTTTTTTTTTAGTCTAAATGCCAGTAAATTAATTGCATAAATATGTTCCTGCTGACTGGAAGTACTCTTGGAGATGTGGCTATAATTGTGGTTGTTGTTTTCAAAAGTGTCAAAGGAATTACTGAATTTGTCACTTAAAGTGGGAAACACGAGAAATATTAATAACCCGGAGTTGTTTTGGGTGTGGAAAATACAAACTACCAAATAGTCTTTTATTAATTTTTTTTCCTATTTTTGCACATATTTTCTTTCAGACTGTATGTATACAAATTATGTATATTACATGCAGAATATTTTTGCAGAAAAATTTAGTGGTGATTTGGCCAGTTAAAAAAATTAAGCCATAAAATTGTTAGAACAGAAATTGAATACATGTAGCTTTAGCAGAAGTTTGAAGTTATAAGGGCACTGCATGAAATGTATGCTCTGTTCAGTTACTAGAAACAAAGATAGGCTTTAAACTCAATAACAAGAGTGAATGCATTTCAGATGTTGTTCTTTACATCATAGTTTTGCATTTTGCACTTTATTAAATCTTTTCTCAAATAAAGCTAAAATTACAATGTTTGTGCACAACATGATATTTGAGAAATTTACGTAATGTTCGTGTAATATTTAATTTTACATTTCACAACCGCAATATAACTTCTTTTGTGCATCAGTCTTTTGCTGTTTGAGCCTTTTCTCATCTCTTATTTACTATGATGCTAGAATATAATTTGATTGTCTTCTCAGTCAGAGTTCATTCACCTGTATGGAAAACATTGTAAAGAAAGACTTGTAACAAATTACCTTAAGAAGTTCAAGTAGCAGAAATGCAGATATTTATCTGCACATAGTACTAAAAATGCATCTTGCCTGAAATGTTTGTAATAAACTGATACAATGTGTGATAAAAACTCATCTTCAGAAGCACAAAGAACCTTGGGATTACAGTGGCCAGCATGAGAATTCCAGCAACACAGAGAAATGGTGGCCCAGCACAGGCTTCTCTGGGGACTGTCATAGAGATCCCCAGCCCTGTGCTATGGGGGTGACGCCATCACCATGGACCTGGGGCTGCCTGGGCCATCTCACAGACAGAGGGAATGCGGGGTGCAGTTGGGGGATGCAAGGAAAAAGTGTTTTGTGATTGTTTATGACTTGGACAGTCTGAGGAGGCATCAAAGGCATTGTAAGGGCCAGGGGAGAGAATGGAGGTTTTGAGATGGTAAGTTTATACAAAGCCAAATTCTTGTGACATTGTACTTAGAGAGACGACAACTGGGAAAGAAGAATGGAGCTCTTTAAACTTGGATGAAGAGAATCATGCTGTTCTTTGTCCAGTGACAAAGGAGTACCGTCTCAATAATTAAAAAAAAAAAATTAGTCTTGTCACATGTATTGTAGAGCGTTCCTTCATTGCAATATTTTGTAAGCTGCGGGTGCATTTTGCTGATAACCTTGATTTTTAACCTTCTTTTATAATCATTTTTATATATCTTTTTTTTTTTTAGCGTTGGCAAGGTGCAAGGTTATATATGAGACCTAATTAAAATCCATTCCAGATTAAGCTATTAATACATCTATGTTGGCAAGTACTTGGGTTGTAAATATACTGCTATTAGTGCTATGTGAGAGAAAAATCACTTGGAATGAAAATAGAGAGTACTGTAAAAATAATACCTAAGTTATACCTATTTAGAAGGATACTCTTTGAATAAATAACATGAAAGAACAGCAGTTTTTAAAGTCTAACTTAAACCTAACTAATCAAGACTGGAATTGCCATTCAAACACAAGGAAACTGTGTTTTCATTTTATATGGCGTAAAGGACTTGGACTATCACAGAATCCTTTAGGTTGGGAAAAAAACCTCCAGGATCATTGAGTCCAACCTTTGACCAGTTCCAACCTTGTCAAATAGACCAGAGCACTGAGTGCCATGTCCGGTTGTTTTTGAACACCTCCATGTATGGTGACTCCATTGCCTCCCTGGACAGTCAAATCCAATGCTTGACAACCCTTTCTGTGAAGAAATTCTTCCTGATGTCCAACCTAAACCTCCCCTGGCACAGCTTGAGGCTGTTTGATCTTGTCCTAATCCTGGTTGCCTGGGAGAAAAGACTGAGCCCTCACCTGGTTTACAGCCTCCTTTCAGGCAGTTATAGAGAGTGATAAGGTGTCCCCTGACCCTCCTTCTCTCCAGGCTGACAAAATATAATATGAATATATGAAAATAAAAAGAAGTATGGTTCTTCTTTATTAAGAACTAGTGTTGATTGACTGAAAACTTGACCTTTTAGGGGTTTTTTTTTAGGTGCAGGTTATTAGCATTTTCCTAAGGAAATTAGGCTTTTGAGCAGCTGTCTCTGCATGTGTGTACATTTTTGTTTGCATAAATTGGAGTGCAGTCTGGTAGAATGTTACTGTTTTGCCTGTTTATGGTAATTATATATTACTGTAGAAAGGTTTTGCAGATTAATAATCTTAGTTTCACTTTGAGACAATTTTAGGGGGGTTGGTTGTTGTTAGGCTAATATGGACCTGTTTCAGAGATCCTTTGACATTTTTATTGTTTTGCTTATCAAATTGTATCGCTCTTCTACACCTGTTGTTCTCTGAAATATTCCCATAAGCAACAGAAACTCATCATTTAATGTAGGGAAATAGTCAAGAAAGAAACCTTTGAGAGGCTTACTAGCAGAGCTTTGAACTAGATTAATCAGGGGAAGGGATGTGCTTCTGAGTGTCAAGAGAGGAACCAGGAAACAACAGCCCTCTAGGAGGCAGCAAGGAAACATCTGTAAATTGTCCCAAAGGAATTAGGTATGATCTCTCACAAATGGTGAAGAGGCCATTCTATGATTCTGTGAGTGGTATATTAGGTGCTATGATTTTCTGCATCTTATTACCTAAAAACAAAGGATATGAAACGGTAAAATCAGTAAGCTTTGATTTATATGCACACTGGTGATGCTTTTAATTTTCTTTTGTGGCTTATATCATTTTGTTAAATGTCTGTTTTGTTTTCTAGAAGATACTTTTGCTAGGTAAACTTTTTGGTTCTGATAGTAAATCCTTACTGAAAGAGGCTGAAATGGTTTGTGTTAAATTTTATGCATACTGGAACACTGCACAGTTGTTCCTAGTGTAGACAGGCTGTTCTTGCAGTAGAAGACAGGTTTCTAGTGGAAATGGTGGCTCACCCTTTTCTGTTTTATTATCTTTAAATATTACTGAGATAATCCATTCGTTCCAGCTCTATGTTTATTGTGTGGGAATTGTCCTTTTTTTTTGTAGATAGAGTAACTGAGGGGGAAAGAGAGTTTTATTTGTGATTACAGAGACAGTGTAATTATATGCTTTATTATAATCAGTTTACATAGAAATGTGAATGATTGGGGACATCTACTGACTTGTAAACAAAATCATTGTAATTGAGTATTTTGCAGAATTGATCAAAACCTAATTCTTAATTTTTTTTCTTTTTTTAAGGAACTTCATGTTGATGTTGCTTATGCCAGAATATAGTAAGCAAGGCAAATTATCTCCAGCCTTGTGTAAACCTTTAATTGGCCAACATGATGCAATTGAGTATGAATTCCTGGTGGCTTTGGAAATGAACGAGAACTGAGTGCTCTGGCTGGAAGTTGAACGTGATGACGGCCTGGTCTATGGTAGGGAAGCTGAAAATGGAGAAGAGGCGCTCCAGAGAAGACAGAAATGTGGAACAAGATGCAGGGGAATGCAGTGCTGAATCTGAGGAATGGACGAGCTCAGAAAGTGAGCCTGAGCAACCATACTTCAGAAGCAGTGCTCAGTGGAGAGAAAAGGAGGTTTCTGCCAAACCGCATCGGCCACTCTGCCGGTCCCCATGTCTGGATCGCCCAAGTTTTTCACAGAGCAGTATCACACAAGACTTGAAGCTAGATGAATGCAAAACAAATTTGGACAAGGAATACCAAACTAAAATGGATTTTGCTTTAAAGCTTGGATATGCAGGAGATCAGATCCAGGCTGTACTGAATAAGTTGGGAGCAGATGCGCTCATCAATGATGTTCTAGCAGAACTTGTGAGACTTGGCAACAAAAGTGAATCAGAGGGACAAAGCACTGCCAGCACTACCACTGGTACTCTGGTGCCAAGAGGCCCTTGCCCAAAGGAAATAGCAAGCCCTGAACTGTCACTGGAAGATGAAGTGGTGGATAACAGTGATAACTTGAGGCCAATTGTCATTGATGGAAGCAATGTCGCTATGAGGTGGGTCTCCCTGTTACAATATTTGAAAATAATAAATCACTAAAATATTTAAGAAAAGACCAATATTGATGGCAAAGTAATTTTAAGTCATGTAGACTATTACACTGATAATACATCTATTTTATGGACTCTTTAGTCTAGGCTTTTAATTATGCCATTACTTCCTTTATATGTAATCCATATTCCAGTTCCCTTGCCCTCATTTTAAATCCAAGTTCTCACCTCAAATCTTTTGTTCAAGCAATCTATTTGTAGTGTGTTTTTGTGTGGATGGGTTTAGTATGTTGAAGTCCTTGAACAATACTGAAAGTTGTTTCTGGACATTAAAGGAAAGTAACCAAATAGGGCAGGAAAACTTGGTTCTTTCTAAAGTGACATGCAGTGTATGGTAATGAAATGCAGTGAATTCATGGTATTTGAGCTCTTGATGGTTGAGCCTGCTCAGTATTCAAAGCAATTTAGCTGTGTCAGAACAGGGATAATGCATGAGCTAAACCTGCTGACCTGCACAGCTATGCTGCTTGCCCCACCTCGAGTACTGAGTGCAGTTTTGGGCATCCAAAGGAGGGCCACGAGGATAGGGGAGAGTCTGGAGGGGAAGCCTTATGAAGAGTGGCTGAGGTCACTTGGTTTGTTCAGCCTGGAGGAGACTGAGGTCAGACCTCATTGTGGTCTTCAACATTTTCACGAGGGGAAGTGGAAGGGCAGGTACCAATCTCTTCACTCTTGTGACCAGTGACAGGACTCAAGAAAATGGCATGAAGCTGAGTCAAAGGAGGTTTAGACTGGATATTGGAAAAAAGTTTTTCACCCAGAGGGTGGTTGAGCACTGGAACAGGCTCTCAGGGCAGTGGTCACAGCACCCAGACTGTCCAAGCTCAAGAAATGTTTGCACAACACTCTCAGGCACATGGTGGGATTCTTGGGGTGTCCTGCATGGGGCCAGGAGTTGGATTTTGGTGGTCCTTGTGGGTCCCTTCTGACTCAGGATATTCTATGTACACTTGGCTGCTTAGGTCAACACTAACACAAGAGATACCTGTCCTGTGCCACTTTTGAACATCTGTAGAATACAGAGTTGAGCTAGCCAATGATTTTTTTATCATAGAGTAAGTATGATTTTTTATGAGGGAGTTATTTAAAGTCTGTTTAGTGATCAGTGATACCAAGATTTCTTCAGGTAGTGTTCATACAATAAACTTCTTTTAGTATTGGTCTTCTGCTCTAGAACTTGTGATATGAATTATTATTTTTTCAGTGTATTAAGAAAATTCAGGGTTTTATAGGTGTATTGAGTATGCTGACTTTACATAAACCCTTCAAATCCTGTAAAAGTATTTTATATACAGAAATTTCCAGTGTCACATTGTGGTTACATCACTCCATAAGATATTTCTGTAAAGCATCATTGCCAAAACCGAATTTAACTTTTTTTTCTTTTTTTTTCTGTGCCTGTTGTATTTGAAATCTCTGCTGCTTGAGTTAGTTCTGAGAATAATGTGGCAGGCAGCAACTGGAGAAAAAAGGGTGTGTACTCTGACTATTTCATAGCTCAGATCTGATGCTTTATTTATAGGACCATAAGACTATCTCAAGTTATAAGGGACCCATAAGGATCATCAAGTCCAACTCATAACAAAATGCATATGCCTCTGAAAGTTTTAAAGAATATTAAATTCTGTAAAATATGAAATGTATAAAAATTTAAGGAAAATGCTTTTAGGAACATTGTGGCTTCTGTATTAATTATTTAAGTTGTGAGGATTTAGACTATGCTGGTGATCCATAATCAAACAGAAGACATTAGACCAGTCTGTCTTTGGTCTGCTTCAGTGTTACTTTCTGTAATGTTTTGAGCCCAGGAAAACATAGTCCAGTAATCTGTGATGTCATTCTACAATAATAACAATAACAACAGCAACTTTGAGGTGAAATTTTGAATTATAATCCATAGAATTTTATGGGCTTTTAAAGACAATTTTAATATGATGGAAGTCTTCTAATTATGCAAAATCTGTTGTGCAGACTGAGAATATCTGAAGAAGTGTAAGGCTTATGCAGTTCTGCTTAAAAATATTGCAATTATAGATGATGCAGATAGAGATTGAATAAGATTAATAATTAAGATTCTCCTTGGTTTCTATCAAACCTCTTAAAAATTTCTCCTTTCCCTTGCAGAAACTTCTTAGGTCTTTTAAAAATTAAACTCTTTTATTTGAATTGTGTGCTGGTTTAGAGACTCCTTTGTGTTTCAGAAAACAAATTTTTGATGGGGATGGGACTTAAACAACTGACACGATTATTTCTTTCCTATAAAAAGATCTAATAAAAATGCAGAACATTTAGTAATCAGAGGAAAAGATTTTATTAATATAGATGTTTAAAAGCACTTATCACCCACGGCAGTCAGCATTGTTCATTCCTCCTTTTGTGACAGTGTTTTATGGTGCTACTGAAGGTGAGCTCAGTTTGTCAGGGAAAGTGATCTTCTTCATTAGGTCAGCTAATTAAATGAAAAAAACCTGAAAAACTTCATGTTTACTTGCTTTTTCTCTGCGGATAGTGAAATTTCACCATTTATAGACTTTTTAAGTAGCAGGGTTGCTGTAATCTGATGGCTGAATAGCACTGTACATTTGTCTTTTTCCAAGTTACGTAAGGAGGCCTAATAAAACTATACAGACTTTTTTTTCCTTATATCCTTTGACCATGGCAGCTTTAGAAGAAAAAAACAACCAAACCACCAGAACAAAAACCAAAACCAAATGTAACTTTTGTCCTTGCTGTTTCTAAAACTTGCATGTTCTTCAGCCATGGGAACAAAGAAGGATTTTCCTGCCGGGGAATTCAGCTAGCTGTTGATTGGTTTCTGGAAAAAGGACATAAAGATATCACTGTGTTTGTACCTGCATGGAGAAAAGAACAGTCTCGACCTGATGCACCAATTACAGGTAAGATCAAGATTTTCTTTGACCCCTTGCTTAAAAATGAAAAAAAAAATTATTGTTGTGTTTCTGATGGGTCCCAGTACTGGACTGTAGGATGTGGTGATGATGATGTTGCACTCAACTGTCTGTTTGAAAACACAACAGTTTCACTGGTGAGGAAACAAGCATTTAAATATCTGCATGTGTAAACAATCATGTGGGTTTTATAACATTATTGGATTGTTTCAACACTTTTGAGAAGCAGTAGTTGAAATTTTCCCATTTGCAAACATTGCTGAGCATACAGGAACTGAGTCTTATTTGCTTGGTGAGCATAAAAGAAGTAGTAACAGGCCAGGGACTCAGTTCGTAGGGTTATCTTGAACCCTGAAAAGGCAGCATGTGTTTTGACCCGTACAAAGTCCTTGCATTTTACTCTAGGCTAACAAGGCTATTGTAACACAGTAACACCAGAATTTCTGATGTGTTCAGGAAGACTGAGTAAAGGTGCATAGCTACAGAGTGGTTATGAAGTTCAAATATTGAATATTTACTCAGTGCTTTGAAACCTCAGAAATGAAATCCACATCTAGGTGTTTTTCAATCATAATGAGGACTGTGTATTAATATAATTGCAAGATACTTTGTGAGACAAAAAGGGCAAGAATTTTCATAATACAAGGGTTGCATTTCTTTCTTTTAAAACTTTTTAAGAAGCTGATCAACTAAAATTATTTTACAGATCAAGAAATCTTACGTAAATTGGAGAAAGAAAAAATTCTTGTTTTCACCCCATCTCGAAGAGTTCAGGGAAGAAGAGTAGTTTGCTATGATGATCGATTCATAGTAAAACTTGCTTTCGACTCAGATGGCATCATTGTGTCAAATGATAACTATCGGGATCTTCAAAATGAAAAACCAGAATGGAAGAAGTTCATAGAGGAGCGGCTGCTCATGTATTCTTTTGTGAATGACAAGTATGGGTTTTTTCTTCAAAAGTAAATGAATTTGCTAATGCAGCATTCTGAGGAAAAAACTGATCATGTTTCATTTATTATCCCTTAGATTTATGCCTCCAGATGATCCTTTAGGACGTCATGGTCCAAGCCTTGAAAATTTCTTAAGAAAAAGGCCAGTTATTCCTGAGCATAAGAAACAACCGTGTCCTTATGGTAAGTGCCCAAGTCAGATTGATTTGTTGCATTTAAAGGTAGGTGAAGCAAGCAATTAATTATCATCTTGTCATTACCAGAACAAAAAAATGTACCACTTTTCATGTTGCCATCCAAGCACAATGTCTATTTTTATACCCTTCATACACATATTTATAAAAACAGTGTAGCAGAAAATTAAGGATTACCAGATACACCTTGTGGATAATACAGCTTTTTGCTATTTTATTCTGGTTTGTATTTGAGGGAGGAGATTCATAATTAATAAAACTGTGTTAAAGTTGATTTGTTTTATATAGCACTGTGTGTATGTTGTCATTCTTGAAATCATGAGCCAGTAGGAAGAAATATGGTATGTTTTGCCTTTGATGCAGACAGACATGGATACAGGCAGCAGTCTGTGACTGCCTGTATGTATCAAATACATCATTATTCCTTAGGGGTTTAATATAGAAATACTACTATTGAAAAGTGGTGAAAGATGTAAAGAAAAAAGATAGCAGCTAGTGGTATTAATGAGTTTTTGATTTATTTAACTTGAAAACTCTTTTCTTCCAGGTAAAAAGTGCACCTATGGGCACAAATGTAAATATTACCACCCAGAACGTGCAAACCAGCCTCAAAGGTCAGTAGCGGATGAGCTTCGAATAAGTGCCAAATTATCAGCTGTGAAAACTATGAGTGAGGGAGCCTTGGCCAAATGTGGCACAGGGCCATCCAGCTCCAAAGGAGAAATCAGTTCTGAAGTGAAACGCATTGCCCCAAAACGTCAGTCAGATCCAAGCATTAGGTCAGTAGCTGTGGAGCCTGAGGAAAAGTTATCAGCAGCCCGGAAGTCCGAGGCCAGCTCTGTCCCGTCTCTGGTTTCTGCATTAAGTGTACCAACGCTCCCTCCACCAAAAAGCCATGCAGCTGGTGCATTAAATACTCGTTCTGCAAGCAGTCCGGTGCCAGGTTCCTCACAGTTCGTACATCAGAAATCCTCACTGGAACATATGTCCAGTGTGCAATATCCTCCTATACTAGTCACCAATAGCCATGGCACCTCAGTTAGCTATATTGACCAGTATCCCAAATATGAGTCGCTAGGGGACCATGGCTATTACTCCTTACTCAGTGATTTCTCCAACTTAAGCATAAGTAGTGTCCGTAACTCAGATTATTACGGGGCTGATATGGACCAGGGGATGTATTCTAGAAACTCAAGCCCCTGTCCTGACAATTGCTTAAGCCATACAAGTAATGATTCTTATTCCTCTTACAATGACTTGTATCTGGGTGTAGCAGATGCCAGTCCAGAAGACAATGTGAAGAGCCACAGACTGCCATCGAAAAATCGTCTTCAGCCTTTCCCTCATGGTTACCATGAAGCCTTAAATAGAGGTCAGAGTTACGGAACTGAAGAGCCTAAGCAATCCCTTCGGAAACAGTCAGTTTCCCACTTAGGCCTACATGCCCAGCATCCCTTTGTTGGAGCACGGTCCAGTTGTCCAGGAGAATACCCTGTGCCTCAAAATGTTCATCCATCAACTGCACAACCAAGCCGTGCCTTGGTGATGACAAGAATGGACAGTATTTCTGACTCACGGCTTTATGAAAGTAACCCTACGAGGCAGAGACGACCACCTCTCTGTCGAGAGCAGCACGCCAGCTGGGATCCATTACCGTGTGCATCAGACTCTTACACTTACCACTCGTATCCACTGAGTAACAACCTCATGCAGCCATGTTATGAACCTGTCATGGTAAGAAGCATGCCTGAGAAGATGGAGCAACTCTGGAGAAATCCCTGGATTGGGATATGTGGTGAGCCAAGGGAACCTCATATCATCCCAGAACATCAGTATCAAACATACAAGAACCTCTGCAATATTTTCCCTCCAAGTGTTGTCCTTTCTGTGATGGAAAAGAATCCCCACATGACAGATGCACAGCAGCTGGCAGCTATGATTGTTGCCAAATTAAGAACAGGGCGTTAGAGCAGTGCAGCCTCTTTTGGATAAATGAACCGGTACAGCACACAGGACCCAGAGGAAAACTTACATGAAGGAAGAGGCCAATCTATTGTAAATATTTTCTACTAAGTATAAAATTCTGTACACAGTAGCAATCATATATGCTGAGGCACTATATAAAAGTTGATTGTATTGCAAATTTTAAGATTTTAAATATAGGGATTTTTAATAGTATTTTATAGGAAATGCATACCTTGCTGCATGGATAGCTCACTAAGAACTATAATGTCACAATCAGTGTCTCAAAGCTGTTACTACAAAATTAGTGTTAGCAATTATATTGCATGTATTAGTGTACACTTACAATTTGCTTATAAATACCTAATCGGCCTCTAAAAGTATGCTCTATACACACTCAGATGACTTCTAGGGTTTCAGCTTTGTCATTTGACACTGCCTACTGGCATCTTAAGTACTGAAGAAAAAGTAAATTTGCTAAAAATTAAAATTGTTTATAAAAGGAAAAACTTTTTTTTAGTTCTTCAGTGTCAACATGGTTGTTGGCACTTAAATTTCAGAACTGTCCCTCAATAGTTTGAATAACTATTACATTGTTCAATATGCTGGCTCCATCCAACAGAAGCCAAATACTTTATTAAATTAGGACCAAAGCATTAAGGCATGAATGCCATTCAGTAAACTGAAACTATAACTGTAGCTTCTCTCCAGAATCTCCTCTCAAATGTGCAGTACGCAGCTGCTGGCCCAAATGACTAGACAAGCTGAAAATAAATTGTCAGTATTACGTAAACTGGATAACTCAACTTGAAGCAGCAAAAACTGGATGTTGACATGGAAGTTCACCACTAACTGCAGCCCTTCCTCTGGGAGCAAGGATGGTGTCTTAGTGAGCCTGACATTCAAAGTGGCTGTGCATGATCAACTTCAAAAAGGGTGGAGGGGGAAGGCTGCTTCTTGAAAAGAGATGCTCCAGTTTGGGTTTGTGGCAAAGCTGTCCTGGTTTTTGCTCTTCAGATCCACGCAAAGGTGTGCATTTGCCTCGTGAAGGCTTTTAGAGTTCCTGTTTCAACAGGTGAGATAATTTTGTGTGGCATTGTTTGCGCAACTGGTATCTTGCTCAGGGTGGGAACCTTTGTAGCTAAATGTCTCCAAAAGAGGCGTTTATTGGTTTTTTTAAGCTGCACTGACTGTACGCCCTTTTTTGAATCCACTGTATATTTCAACATTTTGAACCATGACTAACTCGACATGTCTCGAGCTAGGACTTGTTGACTTCTACTGTAGTTTTTTTCATGAAAGTTGAGAAGGCCTGGTTTATGGCCTTTTGTTTCTTCATGAGAAGGTGTGACACTGCCTAAATGTTTCTTACTGTGAAACACACAGAACGTGAGGCTGCAGTCAGGGTTGTTTCTGGTGTTTTGATAATGGCTTGCATGCTGCTTTCTAGTTATCTGTTTGTCTGAGAAACAAAGTTTATCATTTCCTCCACTTGTGTTACTGTAGTGGTTGGTTTGATTCAAAATATCTTGTGGGCTCTTTATCATGTGCAAAATAAGTTCCTGTCATATTAAAAAACCCACCAAATGAACCAACAAGAAACCACAATTATGGGTGCAACTACAGTTAATTTACTGACATTTGATAACTGTATCATTTCACACAGGATAAATATTCTTGTGTTGGTACAGGTGACGTATATAATGACTATGTCATTATGTATTTGAAATGAAGTAACTTGAAGGTAATTCTGTACTTACCCCTGGTGTTCAAAAATAACTTAAGTTTTAATTAGCTGGTTATTCTCTCTGTTAGTGGGGAAAAATAATTCAGACTTAAAGTAGCTGGGGGAAAACAGATTTAACTCTTGACCAGTTTTCAAAAACATTTCATATTTTTAATTTGCAATTAATTCTTATTCTCTTCTCTTGCATGGTATAAGCAGCTGAGAGCAATGCCTCAAATAACCAGAAATGACCTTTTGTTTGTTGATACAAATTGTATCTCTTTTTCTTGATTGTATAAAAACTGTGTATAAAAAATAATCTCTAGATTAACTTCAGTATTACATTTTCACCACAATGTTTGTGACACCATGTGTCACAGGGAAGTAGCCCATGAGTAATTATGGATCTTTTTTTATTTAAAATGGGCACTTGTAGTTTATAGACAAACAGGGACAACTTTTCAGAACCAGGTTATTATGTGCACAAATACTGTGTGTACACCTCAAAGCATTACATAGATATCTTCAGTCTATTTATTAAGCAGATACATTCTTGCACTAAACTTTATGTAAAAATGTTGCTGTTAACTCATCTGCATGTGTTTAAAATGTAACAGTAATTGCTATAGACCCTATTTTATTCTAACCAATTAATTTATAAATTATTTAGGTATGAGATGAAGTTTATTGTGCACTCATGTTTTCCATCTTGCATGGAATTAAATATTTGTATGCAGAAAAATGTTTGTTCTGTTTTTCTCCATTTATAAAGATAAGCTATTTTAAGAGAGGGTTAGTAGGTGATTTTGATGTTTTCTAATGTGAAAACTCAACAGAGATTTCTGTATGAAGTGTTGGGTGGCTTATGGAGATATCCATTTTGTTGGATTTGTCCAGTCATTTTAATTTTCACTAACTTTTGTTCTACTGATGGAAGAATTCCTTTTTAATCAGTGGGAATGCTGTGAGAATACAAACCCAGCATACTATTTCCCTAAGGCACTTCAAAGGCAAATTGTCTTATTCTGAGGAGCTATTGGCATCTCTCATGCATAGTTACAGAATTGGCAGAGTAGCCTTGTGGAAATAACCTGCAAATTTTGTGCTTGTTTAGTCCTCCTTAGAGGTAATGAAACTTTTCTATGTGATGTAGTCTTTCCTGATCAACTACTTTAAGTGATAATTTGGTCATCCACACCTGTTTTCAGATATGTTTACAAGACAGTTCAAAACACTGATACATTCATTAATCTTCAGTGCATAAGCTTGGATTTCTTCTTACATGGAAGAGTTGATCTTATTAACACCTGATCATAACTGTCTATATTGTAAATATAAGACTTTGTATAAATGCTCTTTTTTAGAGCATGGTATTTAAATGTTTTTAAAACTGTAAAAGAACAGTTCTAGAAACTATATTTTATTAAAATCCATGAAAAAACAATTCTAGATGAGGGAGGGAAAGTGTGAAGGTAAAATCATGGACTACTGCAGTTGATAAGAGTTGAGCAGTAGATTTTAGTGCTTTACTGGGGCCAGAGCATTCTCTGGGAGTTCTGATTTACTTATCTTTCATCTTCTATATTTCTTTGACATAATTTGTCACAGAAAAGTGTGTAACTTTAAATTCATAAATCAAAAACCAAATGCTTTATGGGATGTCAGTCTAAATTATTTCATGTTTTTTTGTAAGAATTACATGTCAGTAATGTAGTAAATTGTACATTATTTCACTGCTGTTAGTCTTGTTGTTGTCATTTTGAGCTGCAGTAGTTGGCTTTATTCATTTGTAGAATTAAACATTACTGTTTAATTGTTGTAAAATTTTATAAATCTCTTTGGGTTTTTTTGGTTGACCCAAATATAATGTAAGTCTTAATGACAAAATGAGTGAAAATGGATGTTAAAACCAGTATGTGGTATTCTTAAATCTCTGTAGTGGTAAGTGGGCACTGCTCTAGTTGCTGCAGCATGTAATTTATTTACTAGCATGAGTCTGTTTAGCTTTTGTAAAAATGCTTTAGTTGTAAAGTTAAAAATAGGTGTGGAGTATGGTTGCTTAGAACAAGTAGAAGGAGCTTCATTGGAAAAAACCAAAACCAAAAACATCTAAGTAGGCGAGTTTCCCCCTACATACTTCTAATGCCAGTTTGTCTCAAATTATGCATTTTGGCATTTTTTTCAAATAATACAGTTAAAAATACTTGGTGACATGTATGCATACCAATGATCTACATCAACCTGCAAAAGGAATATTCGATTATTGCAATTTTTACAACTCCACACTAAGGGGAAGGAAGATGCATCATTTATGAAACTTTGTTCCAAAGTTGAAATATTACTTTATCTTGACTTAGCAAAAGTTACCTGAAGCATTAGTACTCCACGACTCCTTTAGATCTATCACAGTTACCTCTCTGGTAAGCATTCAGCTTTCACACTCCTCTGATGTACCTATTGCTTGTTTGTGTGACAGAGCCCTCATTAAGTGTATTTCCTGCAATACTTCAACTGGAAAAATACAATTGCACCATCACATAAATTATTCTTATGCCAGTGTTTGGTTAGCCTTTGAAGAGTCATTATACAGTATTACTGATTTTGGTCTGTATTTAAAGTTTGTAAATGTATTAAAAGAATTGCAAGAATCTAAAAGAAGTATAGGCTATCATCTGTTCCCCTTCTGCTCTATGTAAATGTTTTGCACAATTATTTAATAATATGAAATATGGTATAGTTTATATATATAAAAATTTTTGCTTATTTAATAAAACTGAGAGCCATTGGAATATTTGTTTCTAGTTTTTTATTTTCCAACAAATAGACAAGACCTCCAAAAAGGTTTTTTTGCCCAAAACAACTGTTGCAGTCTAAGTTATCTTGGTGGGTTTTTTTAGCTGATTGACTGAAAAAAATCCCAGATTCTCTAGGTGGGGTAATGGCAGATACACAGGGCAGTAACTACAGCTGATCAAGGTATTGTAGTAGTAGTAGTAGCAGCACAAGATTTCACCAAGTGCACTTCTTCCAAGGAGTAAAAAAAGTTACAGATGGTACAGTATGTGCTAGCACCACACATCCCTATTTGAACTATTATGCTTGTTTGCAATACAAAATACAGTAATTTAAGTAATTTCATACTCAGTGAAATGCAGTAATAAAAGAACAAATCCCTTTCGCTCAGAATTTCCTAAATACTGGGTAAAAGAAGTATTTCTAAAAATACTTGCAAGTGGAAGAGCTTCCATGAAAAATCCCACATAACAAAGTTTATTTCCTTTTGTATTGGTACTGCTTGCTTTTACAGAGAGAAATATGCAAAGTATGTTCCATTTTTGGGTGTGTAGTAACAAGCAACTGCAGTAGAGCAGAATAACAAAAAACGAGAGAAGGAATAAGGAAATAATACTTCCATTCTGGATATTTAGCTAAGTCTTTACTTCAGAGCCAGTCCAAAGCATCTGTGAAACTGCTGTTCTAAACATGCATTTCAACCCTATATAAAGAAAACTGAATGCAGGAAAAACTATCTGGAAGCCATTTTTCTCAACAACTTTCCAGCAAGGTACTTGTTCAGTCCATTTCTCTTCAGTAATCATACCAGCTCTCAGCAAACACCACAGTACTGATGTGTTATGAATACCAGTAAAATCATGAACAGAAGTAACATGAAGCAAAACACTTCAATCAAAAAGAGACAGTAGTAGCTTCAAGACTATCACTTGAAAAAATATTGTGACAAAAACATTTCAAAGGTATTTACGTGCCACAGTGCATTCAGCTATGCTCTAGCTAGGACTGATCCCCGAAGCTTCATGTGAAATTGTAGACAGGTGAAAACTGTAGCACAATCTTACCCTGGCACAATCACTCCTCCAGTCTCGCTTAAAGGAGGGCCAAAGGACACTTCCCAGAGTGAAAACTGGGAAAGAGCGTCCAGGAGCAAGTTTTGCCTTCAGTCAGTTGTATTTATTTATGAAAAAGTTAAGAAATATGGAGAGATTCCAAAATACTCCTAACTGTATTAAGCAAACTCCAACTGGTTAAGCAAAACAACGGTTACCATACATGCAACTTACAACACCTTTGTAACAGAATGATTTTACATGGTAAAAATCAAATCACAGCAACAACAACTTTTCCTGGAGTGACTATTTTCCCACCACCATTACTAGATCTTCCATATCACTTAACTTGTGCAATACTACAGTCACAGAGCACTCTGCTGCTGTCTCAGAAAAGCTGAAGGCCACTTTTTATTTTATGGAAGTCATTCTGGGTCCATAGCAATCCTCCTGTCACGGGAATATTCAATTCTGCAGAGCTATGAGGAAGAGAATAAAGCACATTAGCAGTGGGCTGGTTTGGAAGCTCACATCACCAAAGTAATTTTGAATAGCACTTTATTTCCAACACATTTATCATTTTTAGCTCCAAAACATTTATCTGCTGGTGTGTCCTCAGTTTGTTCAAGAGGGGCAATAGTCCTGAAACATGAAGTTACAAACCAAAAGAAAGGTGACCAGGTACTAACAATTGTGAGGGAGAAATGACTGCAAAAATAACCAGAGAACAATTCTCATCTGAACCTTTATCTGTCCTTTGCAGCTAGGAATACAAGCTCACATGAAATGCTAGCACAACAAGCAATTGACATGAGAACAGTCTCTCAAAAGTTACAAATCTTACAATAGTACCCATTTCGCTGGCTTTAGAAAGAATCATGGGACTTACAGAGACATTCAAGGATGCAACCCCTGAAGCAACAGCATGTCAGCAACTCCACCCTCAGGAAACTCTACCAGTGGTTGTTATTTGCTGAATTTGCTCCTGCTGTCAGGTAAAACTGACTCTGGGAGCAAATAAATAGCACAAATGCTTATTACAAACCCCAAAACATCTGCCTAAGGATGACAGCAGCTATTCAAAGCTTCAGAGATTGCCTCAGCAACACTAAACATGAACTTTGATAATACACATGCACAGCATACAACGGAAAACCCATTAAAAATGAACACAGTTTTCTGGGAGGAAGGAATTGCAGAAAGACAAAAAAGGGCATTTCTTTTAGAAAGGGTGTATCCCATTGCCTATGCTGCAGATGCTTTTTCCAAGCACCTTATGGGTGTTTTCAAAGTAAAACATCAAGTTTTCACAATCTCTCATACCATCCTTTAGTACCTCCCTTCATGAGCCTGGTAGAACAGCTCTCTGCAGACAGAGAACTTAGGGGGCAATACCAAAAAAGTAAATAGCAAACACCTCTTCTGGGACAGGCCATACAAACACCTTTGATGGGGGAAGCAAAAACCCCACATAGCTACAAGACAAAGGACAAGGCTTCTATGCAGAAGAAAATGTAAGCAGTCAAGAAAATTTTCCTTCTGCCTTGGGGAAGTCAGACCACCTTTCTAATACCACATGTCCTTTGGCAAGTGGAGAAGCTGCTATGCAAGGGAGATAAGAATAATGAACAAGCTGCCTTTTTTTTTGGCATTTTGTTTGGCATTGTAGCACTCCCGATGAAACCTGGATCATTTCCAGCTACAGGAATAAATTAGGTTCTGCTCTTTTCTATTTGTAGTAGCAACAGGTTTTCCTCATGTTTCTAAGATTTTTTTCCTTGGCATCCTGCCAGGCTGTAATCTGAGTGGAACAAACTGTCTGCCCCTTTCCCCACACAAAGAGATGCAGAAACACATGTTACTTTTGGCCTGGTATGTGCTTTCTCATTTTCTACATGAGTATTTTCTAGTAATATGAGCTGCATGACACATTACACTGTTCAAAAAACAGCCTGAAATTTACAAATCTGGCTTGTAGCTTTTTAGCCTGTAATTAATATACAATTGGTCCTCACCATGACTAAATCATATTTCAAAATGCAGTCTAAGGCATCTTCCTCCAAAGGAACAGAATGTTACTGATAAGGGAAAGCCAATAATTTGATGCCAGGGAGGATGACCAAGAGGATGGAGAAAAATGGAGGTACTTCTCAGATTTGAAACTGGAATCTTGGAATCTGAACACAACTCTGAATATGTGAAAATACTGCATTTCTCAATGAAATACCCCAGGCTGCATGATTTTCAGTTCTTCACATTGCTACTAGATTGGGCCCGCCAACCACAGAAAAGAATCAGTGATTAGAAAATTGTTCAACTGAGTGTTAAGGAAAATAACTACAATTCAATTATACTCTGAAGCATTCCTTGGATTAAAATAATAGGAGATAGATTTCTATGTATGTGATGAAACTGATCTGCTGACAGCTTACACCATTCAAGTTCCTATGACTTCAAAGTGTGAAATAATGACCCTATTAAAACATCTCCAATGGGATGCTTTAACTGGGTAAGGTTCATTTAGTGACAAGGGTGATCTGACTAAAGCTTTATAGAAAACCCCCGTTATTTCCAGGACAATCCCTGTTTCTTTACTGAGGTCAGATCTGCAGCTCTAAATTAGTAGCTGCTGCTCTAAAAGGTCACTGGGCACTGCCAACATATTGAAGGTCAAAGCCTTAGCTAATAGAAACTTCAATTTTCAAGCCTGCTGGGGCTGTGCTGATACCTGCTAAATGGCAGTATTTCATAAAATCCTTGGAATGGTTTCTTTTAAAAAAGAGCAGGAGGAGTGAAGCTAGCAATATTAGAAGATAGCATCCTCAAAGGACACCATTAGGGTTAGGTTTAGAGACAATAGTAGATGTTTGGGTCAAATTACTTAAAGAGAAGTAAAAAGGAAATCTCAGCCCTAGTTTTTCACATGGTACAGTAAAAGGCACAGAGAGAGAAATGAAATCCGTGGCTCAGGGGCAAAATCCCACCCATACCACTACTCACTTTGTATTGAGAGACTTCCACTCATCCCTCACTGGCTGATCAAGCAGGGACATCATAGAATAATTATCCAACATGAGACCATCAGGGTCATCTGTCTGACCTGGGAGTTTCCCAAGAGGAAAGTCTTTCCATCGTACTTCATCTAGATTAAAACAGTACAAAAACAAAAAGTCTGAGTTTCCCTAAGAGATTTTTGAAACACAAGATCACCCTTCCAAAGTCCACAAATACTGCAACTCAGCCATTTAGCAAATGATCTCAACCAGTGTCACAGAAGCAGAGGACAATTTTTGCTTCTGTTCTCAAAACATCCAGTTCTAACAAGCTGTTCACATCAGCATACCTAAGATGTCTCTTTTTTTCTTTTTCTTTACTTGAGAAAATTTCCCAGTGAATGAAGTACAAGAGTACAGTCTTCCAACGACTGCTTTTTTTCCTTTAAATGTCATTTTGACTCCAACTCCTCTCCGCCAACTTCCTCCTCCTGTGTCTGAGTCCCTTCATGACTCATCCAAAATTCTTAGCTACAGAGACCTCCAACCCCAGTGAGAAAGAACAGCTACTGTAACAAAACTAACAAAACACTGGATATACTGTTTATTCCTTCTAAAAACTTGTCTTGCTCCTTTCTTTTGTTTGTCATCATGTCATAACAACTACTTTCCCAGAACATGGAACTTAGATTCACAGACAAAACTGTGCTTTCAAATACCCCCAAGTCTGACAAACAGAAGTCCAAGAAACATCCACATTTTCTTCACCATTCACAAATGGCATATATGCTGCCCCATCACCTGGACACACTGAAATTTTAAACAGTTTGGAAAAGCCTAATAAAAAAATAAATAATACAGTAATAGCATGCTCCTGGAAAACACACACAGAGTATTTTACAAGCTTAAGTGAAATGACTCCTGAACATAAACAAAACAATGGAAAACCCATTTTTTTCAGTAATTTGGTGTTTAGATGACTTTGAAGCACAATTTAATTGTGGCCAGGCCCAAAGGGCTGAGATGTTTTTGCATTTGTCAGTGATAAAGACTGTCTAAGTCTTATAGTCACTTTTTACCTGCAGTGATCTGCCAGGGGGACCCTTGCAGTGCTGCCCTCTTCTCAGCAATAGCCACCATGGTAGCAGAATGAGCAAGTCCTTCCAAAGGATTTGTTTCAGTCACCATCTCTTCTTCCTCCTCTTCCACTTCCTCTACACCATTGTCTCTCTCTGGCATATCTTCATGTTTCTCTACAGTCTGCCCTTGATTTTTAATCTGATTTTCTTGCCTGGCTCTCCACTGTAAGCTCTCTATAGTATAAATTGGCTGTTCACTCCTATCTGAAGAGAGGTCTGGATTGGACAAAGGGGCCAGACCTCCTTCTGTGTAAATGGAAGCAAGATAGAGAAGGTTCTTCCGAGAGGAACGTGGCAAGCGAGGTCTCATGATTGTGAGGATCCTAGAAAGGAAAAAGGGCAATAGAAAAGTCTTTAAATGGTTGATAAATTGTCATCTGGAGTCTTTTTTGCTTTTAAGTGTTTATTTTCTCCAGGACAGCTGGCTCACATAGCTCATCTAACAGGCAAAATCTAGTAATTCCATGGTCAGTGAATGCTGGAATACTCTGCCTTTGTGAATAAAATTAAGGACTTTGGATACTTCTAACTGAATTACTGCTTTGCTGTTTTCATGTATAGAAGTTAGGAACTGTGGTAAATTCCTATCACCTGAATAAGGTCACATCTCTACCAAGTCACTTTGCTTCTGAACAAGTTGCTTCTTTAAATACCTCCCCAGATAACCTCTGCTTTCATTTTGAAGGTGCAATCCTTTAAAATTCTTTTCCTTCTTCTCTTTGTGTGTAATCAATGGGGAGATGAATAGCAGCAAACATGGCTTTATATGCACCTGTTACAATTTCTACTAGATGCAGAGAAAGGCAAGGGAATGCAGCTAACACTCAGCACATCACTGGGGAACCAAAGCTGTTACAGAGCACTGTTTGCTTTTCCTTTTCTAGGTCACAGCATCAAACTTACATCTGAAGAAGATGTGGGGTTGCCCAGCAAGGAGCTTGCAAGCAACTGTCAGTCACTCTTATCCACTGCAAGGGAACTTTACGGAGGAACAGCTCCTTCAGAGACACTTGCTTGTTACACTGTTGTCTTTTCTTCCCTTCAAAAAAGATAATGAAAACAACAGGGTGCTCAAAACTCATCAAAAATATGCCGTTCATCCCTCTGCATTTTTACTGGAACACATCATCAAATAAGCTGTCATTTAAACCCAAGTGCATGACCAGATGTACTGACCAAATACATCAAGGTTGTTATAAAGGACTTGACAAGGCATGAACAGCTCCTTACCAGACCTGACCACAAAGCAGTGCAGACATTCCCAAGCTAGCCCTGCGCACATCACCCCAGACAGGAAAGCCACAAGATGTGTTTGAACACTATTATCCCAAATAAATGCAGCATACTGTATCTGGGACTCAGTATCATTCCAGATAGCTCTGCAAACAGTAGATTTAACAGCTGGGTACTAGCAGCATTCAGGGATCTTGGTACATCATAGATATGCTCAGCACTGACTGAAAGCACTGAATCTTAACCTATGACTGCTTGAGATACTGCCAAAATGTTTGTGCACTCTGAGCCAGACCAGGAGGACAGAAGAGGCACCAGAATTAAGGGGTGCAAACCTCTTCAAGGATGCACTATGTCACAGTATAAAAATCCTGTTAGCAGAAACCTGTGACACTCTGAATAATTAAGGCCCTTCAGTGCCCATCTCTGGAATGAAACATACAGTCTGCCAATTGTAACAGTTCCAAAGTGTAAGGAACTGAAAACAAAATATTACATGTGTGTAAATTTAGAAGGCATAAAAATCTTTTAATAGGATCAATAACGGACAGCAACACTATTTAATACCTTATAAAGGCAAGCTTCTGTTAAAGGAGAAAAGAACTGAGAACAGGGATCTCATAACACATCACATATAACTGCAGCAGATAGCATATAAGGGTCTTATTTCCTACAAGCATTAATATCTGGAGAAATTAGCACTTAATGGCCTCATCTTTCCTATGGGAGATTTGCTTTTCCTATCTCGAGGAGGCTGCAACAAACTTATCAATAACCATTTCAATTTTTTGCTAAGAAATACATGACATGCACAAGCTGCAGGCTGTAAAGTCTAAGAAAGGCAACAATAAAAGCTTTATGTTCCCATGACAAAATGTACTAATTAAGCTACTGCATTTTATGTATAAAGGTCTCACCACTTTACTAGTATAGTTTTACACCAGTACAGAAGAACTAGTGTAGCCTAGAACTCTTAGGCTTTTTTGAACACAGAAATTCCAGACACACTCACCAGCGTTTACTTTGGCAATGCCAGTCAGCAACTCAGAAATCCAGTTGATCAAGAACTGAGGCCGGAGTTCTGAAGAGTCAGAACATTCCTTCAACTCTATAAACATTTTCTCTATTAGGATCTGTGTAAAACTTCGTGAAAGGAGGCTTGACAGCAAAGGCTGCCAAAAGCAGTAAAATGCTGGGGGAATTTTGAATTGCCATACCTCTTTATTTGCTGCAATAAAAAGAAAAAAAAAAAAAACAAAACAGAGAAGCCAGAAATTAGTGCTTTGTAATTTTTTATGAAACACAGGTGTGACACTTGCTCCAAACTGAAGAGTGTTCTCAGACCACTGATTCCAGGATATTTCCTGAGGTCCTCACTGAACCTGAAACTATTATTTTTCTTATGCTAGGCAAGTAAAATAAGTAGCAGTTTGATAATTAGCAGAAGGAAATGATTAACACATGACAAACTACCTGTTTTTCTAATCCCTTTCCAGTTTCAGCTTGTTTCACACATAATTAAGAGCTATTCTATCTAAAAAATACACTGCAGAGAGAAAGTTCATTGAGCAAGGCAGCATAAAATCAAAAAGCTTTAAAATTTTTCTAGTTATATAGTTATGGAAGTCTGAGAATCTTTCTTGGAAAGTTCTTTGGCCGTGAAATAGGGAATTTATTTATCTTCATTCCCTCTAGGTGCCTAGCTCTCTTGCAAACAATAAATGCAACTCCACAAATATGGGCAGCAGCTTGGAACTACAATGCAGCTGGTGAATGAAGCTCAAAAAACCCCATCCATTTTGATTTTCTTCAAATCTTCACTGCAGAAGAGAAACTAGTGGAAATTCCTGAAATTACCAATTACTGCAGAAAAGGGTAGAGATGCGAGCTTTGAAAGATGTTTTGGCTAGATATTCAGTGCTGAAGAGCTATCCCTCAATCCCAAGAAATTTATGCAAAAGCAATAGCTAAGCATGGCCATAAGGGGTTCTGGAGAAAGGGGCAAAAGATGTTTAAGGACCCAGATTTACAAAAAAAATGCAGCCAATTACAGATTTCAATATAATGAGAAAAAAAGAACACATTAGGTTATAACACTAGCTATGCATTTTCTACTTGGGAGATGCATAAAACACTCACCTTCATACTTTATATTTAGCATCTTCAGACAATCCATCTTTGGGATGAGAAAGCCATCACTGAGAAGAGCTTCAGCCACTGTCTCCCTAGAGCAGAGAGACTTATTACTGACACTTATTCCTTCATGTATCAAAACATCACTTGCACCAATTCTAAAACAAGTTGACTGCCAAATACCTGGAACTGTGAGGAGGGAATGGAGAATTTTTTGTTTAAACAAGAGACCTGGTAATGCTGTTCTTGTATGGCATACATATTTCTATTCAAAACATCAGGAGTTACAGATCTTATCTGTAACATGATACTCTCTCCCCTCTGCAGTTACACTGATTAGATTTCTCAAAGCAGGTCAAGATCTCCATGCAAATTTATATGGTAATAAGGAAGTCTCAACACACTAGGTCCTAGAGGCTCTGTAGTAACAGAAAGATATAAAGTACAGAAAATGCCAAGTATTGCCCTGCAAGTTACAAGAATTCTAAAGGTTACTATGAAATCAAAATCTCTACAGGGTTGTTGGGAGCTTTTGAAGACACCGAAGATGCTGCATGCCTTGGGGCCAGCATCACTAAGTCTGGGACAACACCCTGGAAACCATCTGGCTCAAAGACCATTGCTCATTAGCACAGATCAACAACTCAGTCCTCAAAGATGTTGAAGAAATTGGCTAATTGCTTTCTCCATGATCAGCTACAGGACACTATGAAAAGGCAATTTAACAGGTCTACAGCCCAGTTCAGCACCATACCTTTCACCTCAGTTCTTTATCAGAGACATACCTGTTTTCCTGCATCAGGTCTTTGATCTGAGCCAAAATCCAGTCCAGTTCTGAAGAGGAATCAGACCAGAATTCTTGAGACTTTGAAAAAGATGGCACAATCTGCATAACCTGAGTGAAGGAAAAATTCAAGCATTAACAGAAAATACACTCCCATGACAAGCACAAAGACATTATTGCTATGACAAGAAGATGCACACACCACATGTACTTCGTCACCAGCACCTGAAAAAGTTCACTAATGTTCCCATTCATTGCAATCTCCAATAAGTACAGATCTCCTTTGTAAACCTGAACAAGTGCCCATATTAGGAATTGTCACAGCTCAAATTGCTTGTTCTCTGTAGTGAAGTTTTCCTTAGGCAAGCCACATATGACAACACTAGAAGATAGACTTGAGCAAGGAACTAACTAAGGCAACAAGGAAGAAAGAGAAAAAATATTGCCCAAGAAAGAAAAGAGAATTACAAAAGTGCTGATCATCAGAGTGCACTTACCCGGAACTGCTCATTCTTGTAAGATATCAGAACATCTCTGACTTTTTCTAGAAATAAACATAAATATATCTTTTAAGCAGAAGATAACTATGTAAGGGAATTTTGTATCTGAAGAAGCTGCTCAGTTTTGCTAGATTTACATTCAAGGAAGGCATCGGTCAAATGAAGCCAGCAATTCTGTTCAGACAACACACTGAAGGCTCCCAAAACTCCCAGATTTTCCAGCAACATAAATTTTCACAAGAGGGCTAGAACCACAATTTCCATGTTTTATTAGTAAGAGTAGACAAAGACAGGTAAGTTGGATAAACCCAGACAGCTCAAACCCAAATTCCTAATAAGATCATTGTAGGAAGAAATTGTTCCCATATGCAGTTTATGTTCTGATGTATATTTGTATTCCTTATACTTGCATTTTGCATCAATTGCAACAGCATTACAGCTATTCAGAAACCAATGTGCTAAAAATTTGGCGAAACACTACCAAACCAGTCAGCCAGCCCCAGGAATCCACCAAGACCCAAAGTGGAATCCCAAAATCTGAGCTGAAAGTGTATCTTTACACTAGAAGACGACACATTTAAACTGCTTTCTCTAGCTAATCCTTCTATCTGCTATTGTTCTAGAACACCTACCATGGAATTCCTTGTGTTTCTGACAAGCCTCACGCTGTGGGGTTTGAATCTCCCATGCATCACAGTCCAACTCTGCATTTGCTTCCATCTCTTCCTGCTCTTCTCTATTATCCTCATCCTCATCTTCTTCACACAAGTTATTGCCCAGCTGACGGTTCCAATACATCTTTCTTAGCCAGTCCAGCACAACATCACAACCTAATAGAGAACAGAAAATGTTATATTCTCACTAAAGATTTCTTTGTTATGGCAAAAAATTGCAGGTGGCATATTGCTAACTTGTATTATGAAAATAAATGCTAATAACCAATTATGAACCCTGAAAACACAAAAAACTCCATTAATGGAAACATGAACAAGTTAAAAAACCCAAACAGGCAAAACCCCCCAAAACCAAACCAAAACCAACCTCCAGAAAGAAACCGGGGAAAAAACCAAACAATCCAGTATCACAGGCATGGTAACTACCCTTCATTTTTTTGGAGGGGAAAAATAAAAAAAAAAAAAAGAAAAAAAAATTGGACACTGCTATGGCACCGCACCTTGCCCAAGCTAGGTCAAATTTAAGCAGCAACTAGGTCCCTGCAGTGGCATTCTGATGAGAAAATGAGTCAGTACTTTACTATCACTATAGTTAACACATCTACATCAATAACTTTTTTTTTTGTGCAGGGACTACACTATGCATACATTAGATTGAATGGAAAGAAAATGCCTTTACTTCCATCAGCATTTTCCCAATTCAATCTAAGGACCATGCTGAAGATTATTTAACTGGATTCTCAACCTTTAACCCAAAATTCCCAGGAATCTCTTCAAATGCTATGACCTGGTCATTCACTCAGGCCTGCAGTATCCACACTTCTCCCTAACTGGGATTTTTTAGGAGTCTTAGGTATCGCTAAACCATCAGGAAAAGCTTTTACCTATTTCCCCAAGATGAAATTCCTGTCCTGTAAAAAATCAAAAGCACCAAACTGCTGCAACCAGTTTAATCTGCAACCAGATTAATTTTTTCAGGGATAGGACAAAGCCTCTGAACATCTACCCTGTGAGGAACCACAACCTGGAGCCACTGGACACAGCTCAGCTATCCTGACAGGGAAGCGGCAAATCCTCTCAATGTCTGATATCACAACTCTACCTGCCAGGACAAGCGGGCTGCCCGTCCTGCAGCACCCCAAAACGGAGGCAGAGGTGCTCCCCTCAGGGCCTGCAGCACTGGCATTGCCACCTCAAGCATGCCTCAGGCCACCCCTCCCAATGCCAGCTGCTGGTGGCACTCACCCTTGCGGCACAGGGCCAGCCGCGGCAGCTTCCCGTGCGTCAGCTCGTGACGGAGGTCCACAACCCACACGGGGATGTCCACCTGCAACAACAGCCAGCACATGTGAGCCCTCTGTTCCCACTGCATCAGGCCACACCTGCAGGCACATCTGCACACAGTGGACACACTTGCAGGCAGCCCTGCAAATGTGCAGGGCCTCTGCCTGGTGGGAACAGCACCTTCCTGGCCACTCCTGCACTGCAGCTCCCCTGCTTCCCGCTTCAAGAGTGGGCCAAGATCCCTCAGCTCTCTGATGCCACTTCTCCTGTGGCCTAGGATCCATACAGACTTGCATTCTACAGTTTAAGTTCTTCAGTGTTACATGCAACAAGAGATTTCTTTTTAGACAGAGGTGTTACATGTAATTTAATGATACTGAGAAGCAGTTGAACTGTATTTAAATGGATGAGACATTCTGGATAACTATATATCAAACATACAAATAATATCATATATAATACTGAAATTTACATGGTAATTTGCATGCAGTTTTTTGCAACTTTCCTGAGGACAACTACCTTTACCTACTCAAGATCTTTGCTTTTAAGCTTGATCAGTTTTAAAAAGTGAGAAGCAGAACTTTTCTCAAAAACCAGGAAAAAAATAAAAATCAATTCATCATTTCTCACACAGGGGCCCAAGCATATACACAAGAATCTCAAATATTGTCTGTCCTTCATTGAGGACAGACTTCAAAACTTGTCAGTCCCTTCACTGTCAAAACTTGCCAGTCCCAGGTATGATGTTCAGTGCAGCTGGCAGTAAAAGGACTCAAGTTGGTCCTGCTACTACAATTACAGCTTGAACCTTTCCTCCTTCACACACAAGTAGAGAAGCTCACCTGAAGAAAGACACACAAGATGAAAATACCTGCAAATGTGAGTGTCTTTTATGTATAGCCTTGCTTGTCAAAGACTAGGATTTATAAACCACTCTTTTTCCTATCTCAGTAGCAAAGAAAGAAAAATGTGTGACAGTATGTCAAGTGG
Source organism: Acrocephalus scirpaceus scirpaceus (assembly GCA_910950805.1). Taxonomy (NCBI): domain Eukaryota; kingdom Metazoa; phylum Chordata; class Aves; order Passeriformes; family Sylviidae; genus Acrocephalus; species Acrocephalus scirpaceus. The sequence continues at coordinate 75,263,734 of OU383776.1, forward strand.
GACTACACACATGTAAATCAAGACTTTTGATCACATGTGATTCAAAAACCTTTAATGATCATCAGCCTTTGTTACTCTTATTATTACTTCAAAGAGTAAAGTTTTAGATCCAGTTGCAATAAACCTGTTTAAAACTTTGCAGCTGGAATAAACAAGCATCTATACCTGTTATTTTGGTTACAAAAGAGTGAGCCCTGACAATTTCATCCACTCAGTGCTGTTAATAACTAATGCATATGCTTTCTGTATAGATGTAAATTACCAAGAAACTCTTATTAAATAGTTACCTCTCTGGCTAATTGTCTCAGAGGGATGTTGACCACCTTCTGTTTCCTCTCTGTGATCAAGTTGACAAATCTGCATGGAGGTAACAGAAAAGATAAATGACTACCAAGAGCTGCAGAGAAACTTGGAGCCCCACAGATAAACTCCCCATGTGCTGTACAACTCTGTGGTCCCACAGATGCCAAGTGAACTCAGTGGAATAATGACATCTCTCCAGGTCTTTCTGTCTCTCTCTCAAAGCACAAGGGCCTGGAGAGCCCTTACCTTACAAGAGCCAGCCCATAAGAGAGGATGAGCTCATGTGACTTCAATCTGCCAGATGAATCGAGGACCTTACAGCGAATCAGTTCCGCCGTGCAGTCCACTGCAAGTGGCATTTTTGGACCGTACCTGGAGGCAAAGGAAAACCAGGTGAGCAGGCTCACACAAATACACTCACCCTGTTGTAAAAAGGGCAACTTGCCCACTACATTTTGTGCTCTGTGGTACACAACAGCCTAAGAAATTGTATGCTGATACAGCATCAAAGGTTCTTTCCAGAAGGCTTCTGTTGGAACAGAGTGGTTACAAGGTTACTCCTAAGCACATACACAAGATGCTTCACCTAGGCGGGTCTTGTGTACGGATACAGCAGAGGCAATTGGCCTTGGATATGCTCACTGCCTCGAGAAATCAGCCCGAGAAGTTACGGGCATGCAGGGCTTCTGCCTTCCCTGCTCCCACAGGGCCACCGTGCTTTTGGCATAAGCTACATGCCCAGCCCGTCCCAATGAAGGAGCCCTGCAAGACGGGGCCGCCTGCACGGCTGCCCGGCCGGCCTGCCCACACAGCCCCGGCGGCGGAGCCGCTCCGGTGGGGACCTGCGCTGGGGCTCAGGACCAGGGAGGAGGGCACCGAGGGGCCGCTCCAGGGACAGAGGGGCAGCCCCGAGAGCCGCATTGCGCTCCCCGCCCACGGCGCGCGGCCCGTACTGGCTCTTCCATGCCGAGAGCTGTCCTGCTGCAGCCGGCTGTCCCTGCAGTACAGCCCCACCATCACCTGGTCCCACTCCGCCCGGCCCCTCCACGCCACCACCATCCGCAGCAGCTTCAGCTGCCTGCGGGCCGGGGAAGCGCTCGGCCGCCCGCGGGCACAGGCCGGGCCCGCGAGGGCCGCCATGCCGCCAGCGCCGCGCCTCGCTCCGCCCCCCGCGCGCCGCCCCGCCCGCCCCGCCCGCGCTGCGCCGCTTCCGCTTCCGCTTCCGCTTCCCGCGCTCGGCGCTGGCGCGAGGGTGCGGCCGCCTCAGGCCTGCCTGGCCCGCGGCTGCTGTCGGAGTGAGGCGGGGCTGCCGCCAGCGTCCGCTGCGGCCCGCGGGGCTCGGGGACAGTGCAGAACAGGCGCGTTCTCCCTGTGTGCAGCTGCGGGGAGCTGAGGAATGGCGAGGTGTGTCCTGAATCAGGGGGAGGGAAGCCTTGTGAGAAGGCACGGGGCCATCATCGGCAGCCGCGCCATGTGCCCCGCAATGTTGTCGAAACGTTTCTGGAACTTTGTCAGCCTTAGTGCTGTGACCGCTTCCCTGGGCAGCCTGTTACAGGGCCCAGCGACTCTCTGGGGGAAAAGTCTTTTCTTCACAGCCAGCTTAAATGTCCCCTGGCTCAGCTTCATGCCATTTGCTTGAGTCACTGGTCACGAGAGTGGGGAGATTGGTACCTGCCTCTCCACTTCCCCTTGTGAAGATGTTGAAGAACACAAAGATCTGACCTCAGTCTCCAGGCTGAACAAACCAAGTGACCTCAGCCACTCCTTGTAAGGCTTCCCCTCCAGACCTTTCCCCTTCCTCCTGGCTGTCCTTTGGATGCCCAAAGCAGCACAGAGTACTCAAGGTGGGGCAAGCACAGGTCTTGGTGAAGAACTTTTTTCTAATATCCAACCTAAACCTCCCCTAACATAATGTGAGGCCATTCCATGGGGTCCTCGTCACCAAAGAGAGATGAGGAAGTTGCAGATGGATGAGATCTCCCCTCAGTCTCCTCCAGGCTGAACAGACCAAGTGACCTCAGCTCTGCTCATCCAGGTTCCCCTCAAGGCCCTTCACCAGTTCTTGTAGCAGTTCTTATGTAACAAAGCCACTGGGCTATTAGCCAAAATATCTACATGGGATTTTCTTTTTTTCAAAAATAAGTACATAGTCTACACCATTCCATATAATTTTAATGTAATTCACTTTCTTGAGGCATAGATATAAATTAGAAATATTTCCTCTTTGAACTGGATAGTCTTGTTATGTATGTTTAATTCTGAAATAACTGAAATTTTTGAGACATAATAAAACCCAACATGCCATTGTTTATGTAGCAGGATGATGTGATTTTGTTTAGGAAGTAAAAAATTCAGTATACAATAATGCTTAAGTTTTTAAATTTCATCAAGTTTTTATTTTTATTTCAGTTTTGATTAAGTTTTATCTGTATGTATGATTTCTCTGTTCACAATAGCATTTTAAAGCTGCTCTATTTTTCTTGAAACATGAGGTAACTTCCCTCTATTCCAGTGCAATTATAATGAATTCGTTTTTGTCTAAAGTGAAAGAAAAAAACACTGCAAACATTTCAGGCGCAAAGCACATGAAAAGTTGGAGAGGCCATGATAGTTGGTAATATGTTTTTATTTTGAATCAGAATAAAAAATCAGAAACTGGATATCTCTTAAGAATCAGATTGTCAGGATGCAGTGGGGGCCAGCAATTGCTGGCAGGTCAGTCAATGAGCCAGAACCCAAACATGAAACTGCTGGATCAGGGTCCTCCTCAGCCAAGCCACAGCTACACAGTACCAGGGGAGGTGTGCTGAACAGGGCAGACCAGGGATGGCAACCAGATTCAGCCAAGACTCCTCATCATGAGGCAAAACCGTGCTGATGAGGAGTGAATCTGCAGACCCTGATTAGGACCACATCCAGTGACTGTTTACCAGGGTCACACAGACAAGTGATCACCAGTTACATGCTGGCTGAAGCAATCACTTTGGTAAGACCACAATGAGACATTTTGGTTGAGTAAAACCATTCAGCTGCAATAAAGACAAAACAAGAGAAAACATCTACATGTTTAACATGAAGATACAATAGTGTACTGATACAGAAATAATGTCCAGAATAAGAAGGATGTAATGAGGCATTTTGAGCTCATGAAAATCTTTCCATCTTTATTGGTTAGAGGGTGAAAACCCCCCCCCACCTTTTAATAGAACCATAGAATGTCTCAAGTTAGAAGGGACCCATAAAGGTCATCAAGTCCAACTCCTTGCTCCTTTCAGGACTATCATATGACACTAAACCATATGACAAAGAGCACTTTCGCCTCCTGTAATGAAAGTATCAGTAAAAAGAACATATTCTTGCAAAACAGCTTGGGATTTTTCGGTAAAAGATTACTTCACTCATGCTGACCAGTCCTGCTAATTTGAGTGGACCTGTGAATCAGCAGGGAATAAATACAGCTCCCCCTCCTTTTTCATGTTCCCAGGACTCCCCAGTGTGGAAGCATGAGGAGTTGCTTGTCACTGGAAAACATCGACACAGCTTCATGCAGCGCAGAAATGATGGGGAAATGGGGCCTCTGCTTGGCAACATGGCTTTGCCAAGGAGGTGACAGTCTTTCCCTTCTCTAGACCACACTTCTGTCTCATGGAGTCTCCTAGTTGCGTGTTTCCCAACCAAGAGGAGCACTATGAGGTATTTTGCTTTAGTGAATGATAAGGGAAAAGCACTGCTACCTGCTGGTATTACCCATTGTGAGCAGTTTGTGGTATGATTCCCTGATAACTCCAGTGCAGCCCAGGAAAGGAAGGGACTTAGGCTTATCTGTGCATATGACTGGCTCCTTTGGCCCTGCTGGGGAGCTGATAATTACAGAATTATAGAATGCAGTGAGTTGGAAGGCATGCACAAGGATCACTGAATCCAACTGTTAGGCCTGCACAGGACACCCCAAGAACCCCACTGTGTGCTTGACATCATTGTCCAAGTGCATCTTAAACTCAGGCAGGCCTGGTGCTGTGACCACTGCCCTGGAGAGCCTCTTCCAGTGCTCAGCCGCCCTCTGGGTGAAAAGCTTTTTCTTGATATCCAGGCTAGGAGTAGATGAGGGCAATGGCATAAAAATGGATTGCACTGGATCTCTAGATGTGATTTTTAGCTTTATGGTTTCCTTAACCAACCATGTCATTCTCTTTGTGCTTAGAGGTCACTGTCTTCCTAGTTTGCTACGTTCACCCCCAATGCTTTTATTCTTACCCTATTCCAAAACTCTGTCCTCTTTCACCTAAAAATAACATATTTAATACAAATTCTCCCACAGGGGGTTAAGGACAAAGCTGTTTCTGATGCCCGGCATGTTAAATAAATTCATAGTCATGAGGTGTCCAAATGGACCCTTGGACCATTTGGCATTTCCTTGTGAGCTTGATTTCCTATCTAGGTTTCTAAAGAATGAGTTTTGTGCTTTCCCAGGGCAGCCAAGCCCTTCCAGACTAGCACTGTCTGCTCATTAGGAGAAGGAAGGAAGAATCAAGCCTTCTGCAGCAAGACAAAATGAGCTATACTGGGTATCAGCTTTCTTGTTCAAATGAGATTTTGGGGTGTAACTGTACAAACTGAGATTCTTTGCTACTACTGCAAGGGGAAGCCTCACCAAGGTGGCTTGCTGTGCTGTGCCCCATATCCTTTTCTTGCATTGATTTGCAGCTCCATCTCCCTACCCCTTTTGCCACAGAGTGGCACCAAATTGGCTGATGCAATTTGATCTTGTGACTTCCAGCATGTTGCAGAGCTTGTGAAGTGAGCAGGATTTGAACTGAGGTAGTGGACTTTTCACTGTGGCCATCCATCACTGTTAAATAATATTACCTCCTGCTTGCTTCCCAGCCAGTGACATCCTGAAAGCAATTAGAATTTCAGTACTCCTGTCCCTCTCTTCTGTTTTCTTAATATTGTCTACATTCAGTGGGCTGGGATTTCCAGTGATTTTAGCCATGTTAGCTCCAGAGCATCCATCTGTGCTCCCTGTGCTTTGAACATGGTGTGGTTATTAGACCCAACCTATCCCAGGCTGGAATAAAAAAGCTTTAAGTCCCTTCAAGAAGTCTCTTGGTCAAATGTTTCATTATGGGAAGAGACAGATCTCATCTGCTGCTTCTCTTTTCCCTTGCAAAGGCTATGACAGAGGTGGATACTGCTCACAGAAGGGATAGTATTATCAGAGTTACTGTAGCCATGAAATGGATGAGAGGGGCCACTGACACTCAGGGAACTTTCAGACAAATAATCCTTATTCTTACCCACCCTGAATACTACCAGGACCATGACTGGTGAAAACTTGTGCCAGTGCAGGCAATGACTTTCTTGGGCCCTCGGGGTATGGAAAATTTAGAGTTTGGTGCAGCACACTCAGTCTTTCAGCCTGCATCTGCAGAGCATATCTGCACAGCCTGTCAGCTGCCAGTGTGACTCAGCAGCATAGGGAAATTCAGTTTTGGATGGTGAAGGCAGAGCCTGGTAAAGCCCCAGGCTCTGACTCATAGAAAGCAAATGCATTTGACATATGCTGGACGTGAATGAAAGTTCCCAAATCTGGATGTTCCTCAGGGCTCAAGAAGAAACACCCTCAAGACATATACTGGCTCTCAGATATTTTAAAGTGTTTGCTCACTAAGATGCAAATAGTCTCCCTTCCAGATATTTCTGCTTTTTACTGTTTCTGTGCAATTGTAGCATTGCTCTTCTGGATACATTTAGATTTGATGTCATTGTAGTAATCCAAACAGGTTTTCATTCTGATCCCACAATGTTTGCAAAGAAGTGATGGAAAATCCTTGGTGACTGAATGATGGGAGAGTGTGTGTGTATGGGAGGGTCTGTCCACTTGTTATGAGCAGGCAGCTTGTAACCACTCTGATGCTACCACATGTTGAACAAACCTGTTTTCAGCCTGAAGATTGTGCCTGGAAAAACAGCTAATTGCAGTAAGGCCACATCTTTCCTACCTGACATTCTGAGTATCCTTCTTTCAGCCTACCTCTGCCTGCAGAGGAGCTCTGGAGGAAACTAGTGGGGAGTGAGTCTCAGGTCTTCACCAAAGGCCTTAATTGTAGCCACCCTCTGTCCTGGCTGCCAAACTGCAGAAACCATTCACAATGAGGCCTCCTCTGTCACTGTCTGTGAAGGAGACAAGGATGATGCAGTGAGGTTGATTTTAATCTACTGCTTCCTTGGCTTTCTTTGAAACAAATCTCCATCCCATCATTTATTTGGGAGGAAAATACAAAGTGAATACCCTTCCCCTACTCCAGTCTTGAACAAAGTTGACCCTCTGTGCCTTTTGTATTAGCAGAATTAATAATCATATCCGTATCCATTAATGTAGTTCTTGGCAGCCAGTATGGCTTCATAGCATAGATCAGGTTCTAGATTTAGGCTATTGCTTTTTGTCTGTTAAAGAGCTTGACAGAGTGAACAATTCTCTCCTTTCACGTTGGAGGTATATTTAATATATGCCTTGGAGGTATATTTAATAATAATAATTGGTTTGCAAAGGACTTCCTCTTTATACTGATTCCCAAAGATGAGCTAATTGGTCTGCCCAATTACCACTGGGTGAACACTTACAATTTATCTTTTGGGACTATTAAAGAAAGGAAAGCCTCAACCTCTCATTCAGCAAAGCAGTTGAGATTATGCTTCATTTTGAGTGTGTCTGGGAGCGAAGTACCTATTTAAGTGGGCTTGAGATCCCAGCTACATTGTTGGGGCAAAAGCTTTTTATTTATTCTGGACCAGGGTAGACTCATGCTGGAAGATAATAAATGTGTGAGCATTGCTGTGATGGTCTTTATCTCACAGCCCTGATTAGATGCCTCAGGTAATAACATCATTAGTAATAACAATGAAGCCAAAGCACCCATGGTTTTAAGGCAGTTTGTATCAGCTTGTCACTGACCGTAGATAACTATTTCAGTAACTTAGAGTGGTGAAATCACATCTTCACAGTTCCTGTTCCTTTTGCTAACTGCTGTAAATTTCACTTTACAGTTGCATCATAGATGTAAGGTTTAAGTCTCTCTGTATTTTTTTCTAAAAGATTTCCTGACTGTCTGTTCTTGAGCTTTATGAACTGGAGATCTGCAATTTCTAAATGCACTGAACAGAGCCATGATACACTGAGAAAGACTTACCATATCCTAGTAGTTTTAGTTTAGCGAGTGTCTCAGGCTTATCTCCATTTGGGAGATTTCTCAACGTGATTTAAACTGTCAGTGTTGCTGATGTTGCATAAGTGGAGAAAAATGGACAATAGAAATAAAAGTATTTTCTACTCTCTCCCTTCCTACCTTGATCCTGTCTAGACTCACAGAATCATGGAATCATAGAGTATGCTGAGTTGGAAGGGACCCTGAAGGATTAATGAATCTAACCCCTGGCCTGGCACAAGACCATCTCCAAGAATCCCCCATGTGCCTGAGAGCATTGTTCAAATGATTCTTGAACTCAGACAGCCTTGGTGCTGTGATTACTTCCCTGGGGAGCCTGTTCCAGTGCTCAGCCAGCCTCTGGGTAAAAAGCTTTTTCTTGATATCCAACGTAAAACCTCCCTTGACTCAGCTTCATGTCATTTCCTTATGTCATGTCACTGGTTACAAGAGTGAAGAGATCAGTCCCTCCACTTCTCCTCATAAAGATATTGAAGACAACAAAGAGGTCTCCCCTCAATCTCCTTCAGGCTGAATAAAGCAAGTGGCCTCAATCAGTCTTCATAAGGCTTCTCCTCCAGACCCGCCCCCATCCTGTGGTCCTCCTTTGGACCCTCTCTAATAAATTAATGTCTTTTTAATATTGTGATGCCCAAAACTGCACACAGTATCCTATCCACAGCTGGGGCTGTGCCAGTGTAGAGCTGAGGAGAACAGTCCTTCCCATGCCCAGCTGGTGATGCTGTGCCTGATGCCCCCCAGGACACAGTTGGCCTTCCTGCCTCCCAGGACACTACTGGCTCAGATTCCACTTGCCACTGTCCAGGATCCCCAGGCCCCTTTCTTGTGGCACTGATCTCCAGCCTTTTGTTCCCAGTCTGTACATACAGCCAAGGATTGCCCTGTCCCAGTACAGAATCTGGTCCTTGTTAAGCTCTGTACAGTTGGTGATTGCCCATTTCTCTAATTTGGCCAGGACTCTCTGACGGTCCTCTCTGCCTTGGAGGGAGTCTGCAGCTACTCACAATTTAGTATCATTGACAAGGTTACTTAGTATTCCTTCAAGTCCTGCGATTCGATTTGTTAATGTTGAAGGGAGCTGGGCCAAGCATGGAGCACTCTGGAACCCCACCAGTGACAGGTCACCAGCTTGATGCTACCCTGTTCCCTCTAACTCTGTGCCGAACCTGTGAGCCAGCTGCTCACCCATCTTGTAACACAGTTATTCAGCTGTATGCTGGACACTTGTCTTGTCTTCTGGATATCACTTTACATCTTCCTCCTTCTTGCCTTTGTAGTAACAGGTTGTAAAGGACACAATGTCTAACATTCATACTGTGCATCACTGGTACAAGCAGGACCTGAACCCTAGCACCCTCCCTCACCTCTGAAACTGAAACTGAAAACTGATGTTTGCCACAGATTGTGGTACGGTCTCTGGGTAGAAGTCACTTGCATCCTTGCTCTGACCCAAGCCCTGAAAATGTGGCCTTCTCCTCCTTGGAGTCCATCAACCCATGCCATATATTTTCAGTTGTCCCTGTGCAGCAGGAGAATTCAAAGAATACTTTGCCAGGGAGATCTTTTCTGTGACTCATCTGTGCTAGGAGGGGAGAGTTTCTTTTTCATGTCTCAGCTGGGAGCGGTCCATCCTCCAGTTCCTCAGCAGGCCAGATTATGACGTGTTTCTGAGCTGCTGCACTAACAGAGTATGTGTGGGGCCAGAGGAGGATTGTGCTCTCTGTCAGTGATTTGAGGGGAATCATCCTTTTTAAAAATATGTCTTCTGTCTCCCTCCCCCACTTTCCTTTTTCCTCCTTCAGTGTTGCCACCTTGTAGTATTTTAATCAGAGGAAGCAGATATATCAAGGAAGTCAATGGCAGGGGCGAGGTGGGTGGGGGGGGGCAGAGAGGAAGAGGAGGAAAATCACATCACAGCCCAGTCTGCCAGTGTAAACACTTGATGATTTCCTGTTATTGTAGCCTAAAATGTACCATGACATCATTTGCAGGCCTCCCAGAATCACCCAGAAGGAGGAAAAGCCAGCATTCCCAGCCCGCCCCCAGCGTGAATCCAGAGGATTCAGACCCTATAAGGCAGTGAAGCTCTGCAAGCAGCAAAGATAGTGTTTCGAAAGCTTTCTTGTTCTTGGCAATGTGGAAATTTCACAAACAGGAAAAACTGCTTTTACTTTTCCTAAAGGGGAACCGTTTATGCCTCATGAAATATTAATGCCTTGAACTACTTTAGAGGCAGAGCTGAAATGCTTGAAATGTTCTTAGCTGAGGACAAACACAGGGAAGCCCCTCACCAAAATCACATCAGTTTATTATTGCAAGACATGTACTTTTTTATAATCCCTACTTTCATTCCAGATCACTCTACACACAAGGCAGTTAAGTTAAAAGCTGTGGATTATATAAAAGGGTACAATGTGAAATTAATCTGATAATTTTGAAAGGTGAAGCTAGCTCTCAGCCTAGCAGATAGTGCCAGTGAAATGTTCTTTCTCCATTTATGAGCATTAAATCAATTCATGGAAAGTGAAGAGCCAAAGTCTGTGAAGCCTAGATACACAAACTATCCTACAATTTGACGCAACAAGTTAGATTTCTGTCTTGGTTACAGTTAATCACTCAGTCTGCCCCCTGTAAGGAAGAACAGAATCAGGTTCAGAGAGATGGGCTCTCATAACTTTTTTGAGAAGAATAATAACTAGGCTGATTTCACAGCACACCCTTCATCTACAATCTCTTTGGGCAGACTTTCACATGACCACAGTGGGATATCTGTAAAACCTGGGGTTTTTTTTCCCCTAAACAAGGTTAAAAACTTCATAAATACAGTACTGTATATGTAATCATTTGGATTCATATCCTCCCCTGCACACCTGCTAACTGCCTAGCAAACATCTATAGCTACAATGTAACTTTTTGATATTGAAATATGAGAAATCAGAGTTTTCATGTCATATGTAAGGAAAATGAGACACTGGGATTAAATGAAACTCTGTTCTACAGAGTAAAATGAGTTATCTTAATCTGGGTTTAAGACAATCCTATGCCTCTGGATAGTACCAGAATATTAGATTTGTTTTACCATGAAGTAGACTTGAAATTCTGGAGAGAGTCAGCCTAGAGAAGAATACAAGCAAGTATAATAAATAAGGCACACCTAAGACTTAAATTAAAAGGAAACAGAATGATCATGCAGTTTACTGAACAAAAAGTAAAACAATATATAACTTTGGCTGCATAAATTTTGCTCTCACTTGGACTTACTGGAATACAAAAGTGGGTTGTTCCCCATGAACTATTTTTGGATTGAACCAAGCCATTCAATTCTTCACCATGCTGAGCTCTTTTCAAAGCTATATACACAAGATGATTATCACTCATTAAGAAGTTTGCTCTTCATTCCCGATGCTGCAGGGTGCAGCATTAGGAGCTCAAATGAATTTATGCACAGCTGTGCCAGGACTCTGCATCCAGTGAAGTCAATTCCTAGGTTCTAATGACAACATCAGGACCTTACAGACCTATGCCCATCTGTACTGCAAGAAACGCACCAGGACAACAAAGTGCTCAGGCACCGTTGTGAGAGTGTGGGGTGTTGAGGCTTTGAATTAACTTCTGTTATTCTGCATCATTAGAGGGCTGAGGTAATCAGGTGGGCTTGGCAAGGCAGGAGAGGAGATTCTTCTTCTGAACACTGAACTTGCCGGGTCCTTTGTGCAGTTACCCTGTCTCTGGGATTTTTTCTGAGTCAGATGAAAACTCGTGCCCTGCACACTGAAAGGGGAGATGGCAGCAGGGCTCTGTAGCTGGCAGAGGATGGGTGGCCACAGCTTTGGAATTGGGGAACAGGTACCTGTGGAGCTTTGTGAGGTGTGAATATTCATCTAAGATACTGGTTTGTGTGTTTCTAGGATATTGACCTGTGTTTGTGCAGGAGGAAATGTGGGTCATGCGCTGAGTCTGATTTCATGCCCACAGCACAAGGATGACTTTCTGCATGAGGCTGCTTTCACTGGTTGCTTTCACTCTGCAGACCACTTCAGTGCTCTCCATGGCAGTTTTTTTCAGGTGACTTTTGATATAGGTAGTCTTTGCTGCTAAATGTTTCCCATTTTGGTTTTATGGCATGATGTGGTGCCTGGGTGTTTACTTGGCCTGGGTGAGATAAAAATGACACAGTACTCTGATGTAGTATGATTGAGATTTATGAGAATTCTTAATCCCTTATGACAAATATGAAATGATGTAGAGAGAAGATCAGAAAACATGACAAAGTAGAACTGATGAAAGTTTAAGTTGTGATATATTTGGGAGAGGAGTAAAATGTGCTTGATTCCCACTGGTTTGTACAGTGGCTTATAGCCAGGGTAAATCACTCAGGAGAGTTTGACTCCATTTATTGGGAAAAAACTAGACGAGATCAAAGTGAAAGTGGAAGAGCAATCATTTACCAGGACATTAAAACCAGGTTTAGGACTCTGAGTATCAGACCAGAAACAAATCGGTCTGGTGATGCAAAGACCCAGACCAGAGGTGGCTCTTTCTTCCAGTTCATATTTATTAAAAAATCATTGCTGCATTTGTTTGTTCCGTGAAGACAGATCAGGTATCACCTGTCCACATACCTATAGACTTATGCGAGATCAAATCTCATCTCTGCTGAAGTGTTTTAGCATTAAAGCATGAAGTCAGCAAACTCAAAATGCCCTAGCTAATCAGACAGAAATGTCCTGTCTGCGTCAGATGAAAAGTTTACTGTCAGCGATACAGAACTATGTGAATCCAGTATTAGTGTTCACAGAAACACAGTTTATGTGAAAAAAAATCTTCTAAAAGAAAAGAAATACCTTATTTGTATTTTGTTGGTCTACTTCCTCTAAATTCTTTAAAATGGAAATTGCCAGAAAATTAAACTGAAGGGAAACTCACACATTTCACTTCTATGGTTTGGCATAGATTCAGGTAATTTGAACATATATTCTGTCCTCACACTGTTCCCTGAAGTCAATAGACAAGATTCACATGGCAATTGGACAGATAAAAAATTAATGTCAGGCCCAAGAGATGGTCCCTGTGAAGTAACTTGAGAGGAACTTAGGGAAGGTGTTGACTTTTAAAGCTTTGTATTTCATTGATGTTTTTTTGTTTTGGTCTGCTGTGGACATACAGAGGCCCAGGGCAGGGACTGAACAAGCATGGCAGGGTGTGGCTGTTGGACTCATGCAGCAGGTTAGTCTTAGTCCATGTAGGTTTTGAGGTAAGGGAAGGGGATGTCTGCTACACTTTACTGGTAACAAGCAGAGTATGTGATGTATCAGGTAGTACACGAATCCCTCCAAACGACATAATTTCAAAATCATCTGCATCTTCATGGAAAGGAGGAAAAAGCCTAAGGAAAACAGAGTTTTCTGTGATTGTTTGTGGTAGATGAAATGGCTTCCTAATTTTATTCTGTTTGAAGTAGGTGTCAGCAGTCTGCACATGTCTTCAAATCACTGGTTTTGTCTGCATCCACAGGAGAATTGGGCCAAGTGATGCAAGGAATACTTTGGGAGATCAACTGCTCAGCAACCCAGAAATGTAGGTAGGCACTGTTTTTTTGACATGTTTTATGTGTATCTAAGCTACAGGATCTTCTGTCTGAAATGAAAAAGACCAAAAAGTCAGGCTCAAGGCTTTTACACAAGGAATGGAACTTGTACAGGGTAAGCATTGCATTGTTTTGAGATCTCCTCGTCCCTTTATATGATACTGGTACCAGCCATCAGGCTTAGGTGGACTGGGCTCTAACAGTTAAAGTAACACCACCTGTGTTCTGAAATACGAGGAGCTACTCAGCACTTCTAAGCCAACCCCACAAAAATCAGTATCAGTTTTCTTCTTGCCTAGTGTCTTTTATTTGTCCAGAGAATCAGGCTTTATATTCCTGTTTATTTACCAATAGCAGCAGTACTGGGGCAAGGGGAGTGAATCAGCTCTCTCCATGCAAGTACTTGGGCAAAGATCTGCCATATGAAATCTCTTCTTGTGATTCCTGCTGAGTCCTTAGCAGAGCTTTTAACACTATTTATAATTCTTTCTTACCATAAGATCCCCACAGTTTCTCAGGGACCAGTGGTTTGTCCAATAAGATAAAAGGCAGATTCCCTGTCAGTCCCTCAGAATACTCATACCAAATGAATCCTGGGAAGCTAATGCCATAATGTTTTTTGCTTTTGGGCCTCAGAGTGCACTGCAATAGTTAATTAAGACTATCAGCATCCCAGTAATTAAGCACTGACTGGGGAAACTGAGGCAAGACAGAACAACTTGCAGTAATTCCTCTTGAGATAAATGATCCATTCTTTCAAAGCAACCTATTTTCTCAGATAGAAGGCATCAGCCCAGAAGTGAATTAATGAAATACAGTATGGTCTGGTGATGTACTTCACCATTTTTTTAATGTTGTAGTGGGGCAATACAGGGTTTAAATTTTGTTCCAAGAAAGCTCAAGTTACCTTGGCAGGCTGTGCAGGTGATGCCTGACCTGTGTCAGGCAGGCAGATAATCTGGAACTGGATCTTGTTTTCTGTGTTGCTGAAATGAAATATTTACTGAATTGACATTGCCTGAAATCTTTACTATAAATTATATTTTTATTATGTCTTTACTATACTATACTGTATTTTACTGTATCTTTACTATAAAATATGCCAACAAAATATTTACAAAATATGTAAGTATTGAGTTGAGGACATGATGACCAATGATAAGAACAAGTTTGCCTCTGTGCTATGTTCTACCTTGCTATTCTGTCCTACCTTACACCATCCTGTTCCTACACTTACTATGCTTCTGGAAGCATTCAGCTCCTACAAATGCATCAAATAATAGTGTTAGTGGAAAATAGGAATGGACTTTCAAGAAACCACCTAGTACATAATCCTGTCTTTAAAGCAAAGTTAACTATCCAAACTTCAACTTTTCTGACAGTGCCAACCACACTGCAGCAAATTAAATACTAAGGTCAGCCAGTGGAAGCCCTTGGAGCTCTATGTCAAAGTGAGTTCAGTTTCTAAATCTGTCCTCCACTGTCTTTGGTGGTAGCAACAGGATCTGCATGCCAAGTCCAGGACAGGGCCTGCCCCAGTTTCTCTCTATGACTGAAAACCTCTCCGGAGCAAATTGGCTCCAAACTCAAACAAATTCATTGTGCTGAGGCCCTATCATCAGAGAAATACAGGAAATATGTATGGTGGGGAAGGGGAAACCTCCTGGGCTTGGACATCTTCACAAAACAGGTTTGGACTTTAAAAACTAATTTTGACATTAGAGGCTTTTATCCTTGTCATTTTAACTCAGGGGGTTTTCTTTTCTTGAGAATAAAGAAACAGAAATGGGTTAAGTGAGAGAAAAAAATTGTAAGGCAAAGCAAAAAACTCATGGCTGTGTTTTAAAGGTAGAAGTCTGTGTTCCTTATGAAGACAGAAGAATTCTCCTGAAACAGAACAGGCATAATTGGGACTGAGTGCCTACTTCTTTGTGTCTGTTAATGAAGA
This sequence comes from Acrocephalus scirpaceus scirpaceus, assembly GCA_910950805.1. NCBI lineage: Eukaryota > Metazoa > Chordata > Aves > Passeriformes > Sylviidae > Acrocephalus > Acrocephalus scirpaceus. Next base: position 75,278,798 of record OU383776.1, read on the forward strand.
CAGGAAGTTCTGTAACACAGAACAGCCAAGAGCACAGTGTGTATCTATATGTCTATATATGTGCCTACCTGTCAATCTGTGATCTATCTATCCACCTGTAATTCCTCTTATCCACTTGCTCTGCTTGTACAAATATCCTAAATGCCTTAATTCTCTGTGTTTTTTTGATCAGAGATACCATGTGTTTAGCAAAAACCTTAGAAAAATAAATTACTTCATCTCTCATGCCTTCATCTCTCTGGGCTGGGTGGTGTGTTCTGTGTAGTGCATCATCATGTTCTACCATAGGGAAAAAAATGCGGGGTGCAGAGTGTGTGTGTAGAGTTAGGCTTGCCCAGGCGTGCACATCTCTCTCAGCCATGTAACCCTGACTGCATATCACACCCTGTGATGTTAACAGGTGGGAGGGAATTCCCTTCACTTGTGAGTGTGTCAGCTGAGTGGGAGAGGTAGCATCAACAGTCCCAGATTAGACTCCTGCTCTAGGCAGCTTCTGTACAATGAAGTTCTGGATTTGAGTCCACTTCATGCTTTAGCACAGAAACAGATGCAATACTTACCTAGACAACATTGCCATGGGTCAGGGCTGGGTATTCACCTTGAAAAAACCTGATATTTGAGCAACAGCCAGGAGTAATGTCTTCAGTATAAAATGTTCCTGCATTGAAATAAAAATGGCTGGCAACTCCCTGTATATTTTTAAGGTTTCCAAAAATAGATCTAGAGTCACAGGGAAAAATGAATGGAGCTGAGGCTTAAATGGAAAGAACTGGTAAAGGGTCATTTGTCTGAAATTGTTAGTGCTGAGATCATCTTCCACAGTACATGCCACTACCTGGAAATATGGGCCAGTTTTCTTTTCCCTTTTTATGGCTTTCTGAGCCCTGTTTTCCAATGCATTGATTCCCTTGACCAAGTTTCAGTACAGTGGGGAGAACTGACTTAATATTAGTGTCGGGACTGAGAACCCCACCCATACACTGATTCTGCTCTGTAGGAGCTGGAATTCCTGGAGCACAGAGTCAGTCTTGCAGCCCTAGAAGGAGAAGAAAGTTAGATTATAAGCAGTTGCTCTGTGTGAGGGAGAGAAGGTTTTGAAATCACAATGTCAGGTGAGAAGAGAGGGTGTGGGATAGTTGAGTGGGAGTAGGGGCAGACTGGAGGGTTAAACCTCTGGGAAGGTGCACTCCTCTGTTCTAGGAGGAATTTGATGTTAATCAGTAAAGCCTTAATGCATGGGTGAACCTGGGGCATTTTGCAGAGAGAAGAAGGAGAATTTTGAAGCCAGCTCCAAAACTTTGGTGCGAAACTCACCTATGTCTCCCAGGCATGGCCTGGAGCTGATGGTGCTATTCTGACTGCATTTGAGACTGTCTTCCTTGGAGGTTACTGTCCCCACAGAGATGCCAGTAAATCTGCATGTCTCTTTGCTTCCTAACTTACTTCTGTCACCCTGATTAAAATCTATCTTGCTAAAAATGTTTGAACAGGTTCTATAGGCACACAAGCAAGTCTGGATAATTTTGACTGGTAAACATGCCTACATTAACAAGTAGCGTGGTGTAATAAGAGCAGATATGGAAAACAAAAGAGCTGCTCCTGACTATTTAATATTACCACTAAATATGCTTCACACTGAGATTATTTTGGAGTTGTTCTGTTCTGGTTGAATTAACTGAATGCTTGCCAACAGCTGGAGCATGATAGGTACACTCCTGGAGCACATCCATGAGGAATTCAGTTCACCAGGTATGAGACTGCACCTTTGGGAAACAAAATGCACTGAATTAGGAAATTAACTTCAAAACCAAACTCCTGGTCTGAATTTAAAAGCTAATGTAAATGTGACTTGCTCATGCAGTTGGTGGCTGAGAAGCTGATAATCCCCAGGAAACATAGAGGATAGTGATGATGGGGATGTGTGAAAACTTTTTAATAACTATTTGTACACTGATACAGGGTGTACTTCTATGTGAGCAGAGTGAAAATGTCAAATACATGATCCTGACTTTCCAGATGTTCTTGACACCTATGCAACATGAGCACATGGACAATTTCCAAGTAGTGGGGCATATTTTAGACCATTACTGTGCCTGAGGACACAAAGTATTAGGATATGGAGAATGAGACTCCATATCAATCTGCATCTGTTCTACAACTCTGCAGTTGGTGGGATTTGGATCAGACTGTTGAGCAGTTTTTCCCTTTTTATGCATCATAGAGCCTGGACAAGGAAAACAGCTGTTGTTCTTATCCTGCTATCTGCGTCTCTGGCTCTTGATGCTAGCAGTACTCTGAAGTACTTGAACTGTAACACCACAAAAGACCTTAAAAATAAACTCTTTGCTTGATAGGCCCAAAGAAAATATCTGGGAAACTAGTCTCTTAAATTAAGAATTGAGATAATATGTAGAGGTATTTATTTATAAACTAGTAACAAAAAATACAGAATTTTCACTCTTGCCTAAAGCCTTAAGATGACAACTTTGTCAGCCCCCTCTGAGATAGCCAATCTTATTATATTACTTTGATAGCTAGTTAAAAGGAATATGTAACCATCCAGTCACCCTCTGACACAGTTTGTAGGACCAAGGAGAGCTATCTGCTAGTCTCTGTTTCTAATCTAGAGGACACTACTGCCTCCACTACCTCCTGTCATAACTGGATTTTGTTTGCAGCTGGAGGTTCCTGCTATTACAGCTCATTGTGAGTGTTGGTGACCCACATGCCTTTGGGAGAGGTTTAATTTTAAATAGTGAAACTGTATGACCTGAAAATCCCTCTCAGAAGTGGCTTCTCCCTGGTTCTTGCTCAGTAACACTCAGTTTGGTCCTTCTTTGGCCCTCTTCACCATCCAGGAATGATTCTATATACAGTTACTCCTGATTATTAAATGTTGATACCTTCAGAAAACCCAGTGTAAATGGATGCCTTCCATATAGACTCCTATGCAGTGGTCACCTGTTTCAGAACCATCTGGAGCCTGGTACTTAGCCCTGGAGGTTGGAGTGGCCACTCCCATTCTCTGGCAGGCATGGAAGGAAAACGCCTGGTGGCCTTTGTTACAGTGCCAAGTTCCCAATCTCTGAGTCAGAAAGGCAGTGGCCCTACATGGTCATCACACCAGTACCATCATCTTGGCTCCACACCAGCCATCTGAAGAGGCAGAGCAGGAGAGAAGGGGAAGAGAGGAGAAAATTCCCACAGAGCCTGTTCCTTTGGGGTACTGAAACAGTGAAGATATTGGCAGAAGATTCCAAATCACCTCCCTTTCTGCAGCAAAGCCTATTAGTATTGCATTGTAAACTCTTGGTGGTTGGAGCCCTATTGAATAAAAAAGTGCAAGATTTTACATCTACAAACTTTGAAATGTCCTGTTAAGAGGGTAAGATGGATGAAGAGCAGAACACCAGATTTTGTTAGCATTTGGAGGCTTAATATTTTTTTCATCATGGTTTGTCACAGCAAGGCTTTGCTGGTCAAAACAGGTCTGATAGATGTCCCACAGATTTTGTGGACTGCCTGTTGAGGAATACATTTAGTGCAGGTAGCTCAGTGTGCAGACTCCAGTGCAGGCTGAGGATTGAGCTCTGGGACCTGAGGTCATGGACAGGCACTGGGCCTTTGCACAAGGGCAGGAGGACCTGTGGTGCCAGCCAGGAGACTGGACACTCAGAGACACAGCAGGAGCTGATGACTCAGAAGATCCCAGGCTATTACCAGCACACTGTGAGGATGTAAAAGCGCAGGGAGTCCTTTGTTCATGGTCCCTCCCTGGAGGCACCAGGACAAACTGTGATTCTGTTACTGCACTGTGATAAAATCACTTAAAAGAACCAGGGACCTGAGACTCTGCTATGGGAAACCTGGGGTCAAGCTGGTAGAGAAAACTTATCTGACTATCTGAGAGTGGGGTGTGTAGGGAGTCAAGTGGAGCCCCTATCAGGTCACTGGAGCTGCCTGTTGAGAAGGGGCTTTGGTCCCAGCATTAAAGTCTCTGGTGGTGGGAGTGTAACTGCCAGAGTGGCTGCTGAATGATCAGATAGAGAAGTTTCCTTAACATGCCTAAGGGGGATAAAATGCAATGGATAATGTAGGATTTTACCTTTAGCTTCCAGTATGTTTTTAGCTCACTGTGATTACTGTAAATGCTTAATGGCCTCTGACAAATACATATGAGTAAGCGTATGCAAACTCATTGCATACTCATGCATATGAGTAACATATATAAGAAACACATATGTTTCCTTTTGGATACACATCACACCATCAAACCTATCAAAATAAATACCAGTGAAGTTACTTTTTAGATTAGATACATTTTTCTAAAACTGAAAGCCCTACCTTGGTTCTTCCCATCACCCACAGAAATAATTTTTCTTCACTGGTTTGACGTGGAACTGAGCAGTGGAATTTACTCCACCTCCTTGCTCTAAGGAAAAAGTGCCAGTATCAGTTTCCAAACCTCACATTGTTCCAATTCTGCACAGGTTTAAGAGCATTTCTGCATCAGTACCTTTCACACAAACTGGCAAAAATATTTCCATTAATTGTTTTGTCCTTCCTAGTGATGTTAACTGTTATTTGGGTTGTAAATATTTGGAGTAAAGTCCCAGAATATCCATTAGATTTCTCTTTACTCCCCATTGCTGCAAGCAGTACAGGATGTCAAAGGCATGAGTATTTGTTTCTACATGGTACAAACAAAGAAGAAATGAAGATGAGACAATTCTTGCAGATGGGTTGTTCTTACATTTTATTTTTTCATATGATCATTGTGTTCATTGCACACCTTTTGTCTGATTTGAAGCCCTCCTCTTTAGTTTCCCCCTGCACAAAGAGCATATTCCCAGCACATCCCCAGACATACAGGAAGAGATGAGTGGTGTGGGCCATACAGTGAGTAATTGTTCCTAGTAAAGCCGTCTCCATGTTCCTTGCAGGGCTGTCACTGCCAGTGGAAGATTTATGTGCTGGAGGGAATGAGGAACTAAGGCTTTACAAAGCATCTGGCAGACACAAATCCCTGGGATTTCCAGGCAGTTTCAGCTATTTCTGCCCTGGTGAATGGACAAGCCATATACTGTAATGAGTTCCTTTTCTTGAGGTGGAAAGGGGATCAGATAAATGGGTTCACAAATCCAGTGGCCCCATCAGCTTCTGCCCTCTCACTGGAGCTGCATGTGAATGGAATTATTTCTGGCCTTTTCAAATCCTGCCTTCCTGAATGTAGTATGCTCTCCCCTTTACCCCTTTCAACCTTCCAGCTTGAGAATCCCTGCAAAAGATTATCCCATTCTCTAGACGTAAAGGTGTGATTGGAGTGATAGTATTTGTTTGGGAGGAAGGATGCTTTTTACCCGTAAATACAATTAAACACTAAAAAGATCCAAGATCATCGCTGACAGCAAGTCATTGTGAACCTATAGGCATAAATGTCTGAGCAGAAGGAAAGCAGTAAGAGCAGGAGAAAGAAGTTTAGCTACTATTCAAAGAAGACCTTGGAACCAGACTGGTTAATTTTAAATAGAGTCAATCCAGGACTACTGTGTGTTGAAGGTGCGGCTCTCATACTATGTTAACAATTTCATTTTGTGTCTTCCTTTATTTATGTGAATCAAACTAAATTTCAGCCCTCTGAAATACACCTCTAGTATGAAACACCTTTGGCTTCTATCCTCTGTCAAAGCCATACAAAGGGGGGCTCAAATTACTCCTCATTAGTCAAAAAACCTGTATACTGATGAAACAGCCCCTTGTTTAGTGCTCATGCTAAATAATTCTGGTATGTCAGACCAAATATTTTACATGTTCTTTCTGCTTAAAAGAAGCTATTACAAAAGGCTTGATGAAAATAAAACCAAGAAATAAATCCCCCCTGAAATACCAGACCTCTTCCCCAGGAGAATGCTTAATGTCATCCTGGTCTAATCTAATTCTGAAATACTTTAATATTATTTGGGATCTGAGCAGTCTGGAAGTAACAGCATTTTTGAGGCCCTGGGTAATGTTACTCATTTCTCCAGCTTCCAGCAAGAAGGACTTTTAATCAACTGATAATTTTACCCCTTGGAATTTCATCCTGAAGTTAGAGGGAGATGAAACCCCTGCCTGCAGTTCTCAAGGAATCCACTGATATGGTTGTTCTCACACATGGCCAGGCAGGAAGGGCTCAGCAAAAGTCTGCTAGATGACACCATCACTCCTCAGCACCTGGTAAAGGAGATGTCTGTGGGGAACGTCAGGTCTTGGTGCAGCACCCCCACTGCAGGAATTCATCGTGGAACTGTGGCTGGAGCGCCATGAGGTTCAAATTCCAGATGTCTTGTTATCTACCTCAACAGTGAAGGGGAAGGGGAAAAGAAGAAACAGGAGAGGAAGTGAAGTGTAGAGACTCACGTGCCTGTCACAGGATACTCTTGTCTTTCAAAGTGGCATGAATGGTATTTTGTTTGGCTATTGATATGAATAATAGGGAAGAAAGACAAGAGAACTGACTGGGGTCAGAAACAAGTGTATGTAATGCTGAAGCTTTGTCTCATCCCTTCAGACTGTTTGAGACTGTTTGATGTGGGGTTTATGACTTTCTGTGGACATGGCCAATGCCTGGCACACTGTAAATGGGAATACAGTTGCTTCAGATCTGATTGTTTCACTTGGCGTGGGGATTCATTTGCCTCATTAGCACTCCTGTCATTAGCACTATGAGGAAAATCTTAGGTCCCTGGATGTTAAACTATGGCCCCTTAAATTTGGTAAGGAAATAGCTAGACTTTTATAATCTAAAGTTTTATCACCATTGCAAAAAAATTAATGGAATTCTCCAAACTGATACCTAGTCTTGTGGAGGAATGTTGGTATAGAAGTTTCAGTAGAAGCAGAATTGGGCTCTCCCCATCATATATGTTTCTAGCATAAAAGAAATCTCCACAGAGTCTCTTAAATTTAGGCAGAAAGTTCACACCTAGCATTTCTGGAACCAAACCTAGCAAAAAAATCATAAGCAAGTGAATTTATTATTCTGTATATCTTCTGTTAGTATCTATTTCTATAGGAAGTAAGTGTAACTATCATGGACCTGTCTTATTTGACCTAGTCTAAGAAAGTCTCAATGTAAAAAGGAGACAGAAAAGGAAAGAAAACTTTGTAAAACAGTCTCTTAGGCACGCTGTTACTTTCTGTGCAGAAAAGTTACACCTGTTTACATCAATCCAACTATATTCATGTTTTTTTCCTATGTAGGCACAGCATAGAGATTCTAGTTTAAGTGAAACCTGCATATTCAGCTGAAGCAAACAAAGCACCTGGACCCTGTTTCCATCTCCTGCCAGACAAAAATGTTTAATAGATTTGACAAGAAGACACAAAGTCAAGGAAAAAAAAAAGGTATGTTCCTATTTTCTTTAAAAATAAGACATTACATTTATTTAATTTCCTTCTTCTGGACACTGTTAATTTTAGAAAGAATGACTTCTAATTTCATGGGAGAAAATAGGACTTAGTTTGCTGTGTGAAAGTTATGTTCTGAGTCCTAGATGAGATGAGATGGGTTCTGTAAATCCCCATGAAGATGCTTAACCTTGATTCCCTCCATCAGTGGTTGCAAAACATAGATGTCAAGAGAAGCTTTGGTGGATAGCCTGCCACTGGTCCCCTGCTATTTTCATCCTCGAATTTGATTGCTCATTTATGTTGTGTGGTTATGGGTGTGGCCTTGGAGAAGCCTTGAAGAGCAGATGTGACTTGCCAAGATTCAGGGAGCAGATCCCAGACGGCTTGGCTTCTGAAACATTCAAGTGGGTCTGCATAACCTTGAGTTTCTGAACTTTGGGGTGAAATGTCAGGTTCATGGGAGGAGTACGCGGTAGGCAGTTTGGGAAGGCTGTACCTTCCTAGTATCTCAGCCAGTGGGGAAAGGAAGAGGGTAACGTGTAGCCGGGAGTTTAGGATAAAAGGAGGCTACGCCCTCCAAAACCTCGACAGAAAAAAATCCCTGGGGATGCGTGTGTGTGCCAGAGGACTCTCTCCCTTTATTCAAATAAAGTTGCAGGACTCCTCTGCCTCTTTTATGGACACTGGCTTTTCTTAGCGTCATTTTCCGTACAAGCTGGAAGTGTACTTTTCAGTCAAACAGATGACTGTGAAAACCTTGTACAGAACAGCACACTGACCAGCCACACCACGGGCCAAGGAGCCAGGGCTGAGCTGCACCTGTGTGCACACAGCTCTGGCTGCACGAGGGACAGAAGGACTGGTCGCAGGTCCGCGCTGCGGTCTTACTTTGAACAGTGCAATCGCCGACAAAATAGCAAAATTTTCTTAAATAATGCTTTTATCAAGGACCAGAAGTCCCAATGACGCTGATCCGCTCATAAACTTCTGCGACCGGGGCTGTCTAGGCACTAGTTTATGGGCGCTGGAAGCCCTCGGCTCTTGCACCGGTGGGATTGTGCCGCAGCCCCCGAGGCCGCGCCCCTCCCGGGCCGCTCCGGAGGGACCGCCCGGCTCGGCCTTCCCGGGGCGGGGGCGCCGCGGCTCCAGCCCTGAACGGAGGCGGCCGGGCGGGGCCGGGCGGGGCCTGGCCGGGCGGAGAGGCGCGGCGCGGAGTCCCGTTAGAAGCGGCGCGGAGCCCGTGCGGATCCCCACCGGCGCAGGAGGAGCGAGGCCGTGCCCAGCCCGCCGGGAAGATGCCGAAAACGGTGGGTACCGCCGGCACGGGGCATGAACGGAGCCCCCGCCGCGGGGTCCGGGCGGGCGCGGCCTGGGGGCTCCTCCCGCCTGGGCTCGGCTGCGCCCCAGCCGCCGGCGGCCACCCCAGAGGGGGAGGCGAGGGGCACGAAGGGGTCCCGGGGAGCGGAGCCTCCCGCCTGACCCTCCATCTTGTGCTTCCCCTGCCCGGCCGCTGCAGCTCTCCCGCCCGAGGGGCCGGGCTGGGGCCGCGCCTGGACCGCGGGGTCTCGGCGCGGCGGGGCCGCCTCTCCGCCCTAACATGTCCGGCGAAGCGCGGCCGCGGCGCCGCCCGCCCGCCCGCGTGTGCGCCCGGGCCGGGGGGGGAGCGGGGCGAGGCTTCCGAGAGCCTGGTGGGAGCGGGTGTCTGCTATGGCCGCCTCGTGCGCTCCCTGGAGAAGTTGGGGTTTTCACAACTTGCAGTTAGTCAGTTTGGGTTGCCAGGGAACCTTGTCCCAGCTTGACTCGAGGTATTTCTCGGCTAAAGAGGTTTTAGTACTTTAGAAAGTCTAGTCAAGTCCGTACTTGACTCTCCTCGCAGCAGGAGTTTGGTGACTAATGAGGAGCATGGGGTTTTTCCATTTAATTTCTCCTGGTTGGAGTAAAAGAATTGGTCTCAGCCCTTCATTGATAAAACAGGAAGGAGCAGGCTGGAAGTCTCTGGACGTTTCCGTACTGGAGTGATCTGAAATGGCCTAAGAAAATCTAATGTTTAAGCTAAGAGTCAGTGGTTTACATAAAGGAGAGGAAAAAAAAATTGCAAACAAAAACTCATCCCCATGCTAGTGGAAGTTGAAATGAAATCCACTGTGATTTTCTTTTCTTTTAATAGTTTAATTTTTTTTACTTTAGACATTGAAAGCCTATTTGATTGACAGCTACTTTTCCTGTCTTAAATGCCATCTCTGATAGCATGGATAGCTAGATGATAGTTATTATTATTTAAACATCAACATCTTAAAGGATATCAAACTTCAAGGTTAAGACAGTATTTTCTTAAGCTTTAGAAAGGCCTTCCATCAAACATTAGTGATGATTAGTGAAGATATACTTACTAAAAAAGCTATAATACAGGCAACAAGTTCAGCAAGATTAACAGAAATAGCACAAGTTAGGGGACTTTGGTGTAAAATGCAGTTTAGACCTTTTAGCCAGAGAGTTTACCGTCGTGATTAGTGACTTTTTTTAGTGTGGATCGGCCAAGAAATCCTTAACATGAGAGGCTTACGGGGCGGGGTTCCCAGCACCAGGCTGAATCTGAACGATGGCTTCGAGGTGCTCATTGCAGCCTCCGCAGACACACCCTAGGCTGGATTCACCTTCTCAGTCTGTTGCTTTCTGGTTTTGACAGAGCAGTTCTGGTTTTGACAGAGCAGTTCTGCTTTCGGAGCTTTTAAAAACGGGAGCAGATAGAGAAATACAAGTGTTTTGGTGTAATGCTTTGTATTGCACACTGAAGATTCTACAGAAAGTAGTTCCAGTGTCTGTGCCTGTTGCAGTACAGAGCTGCAGGCCTGCTGCTGTATCAGCCTTTGGTTTCCTGCCCCATCTGCTCTAGTTACAGACCCAACAGAAATAATATTTGAAACATTATTTCTTGATCTTTGGTTTGCAGAAACAGGATATGCTGGCATAACTGTGTAATCAGTTCTTCACGTGAAATAAACATGACTACTAGTGTGCTTGCTTAAGATTTGTTAATAGATAATTAATAGCTTAATTAACAAAACAGTAAAGATGCAAATGACTTTCATCAATCAAGGAAAAAAATCAAGGTCAAATGTAGGTGAAACCTGGGCAGTTAGATGTACGTTTATGTGAGCTTCATCACAAAAATAAATCCATTGTGAAGAAGACAGATGGAGGAAATGTTCTAGGGAACAGTTCTGGCTGGGCAGGAAAAGCATTTGTGTCAAAACTACTTGGTTGGTAGCTCTTATCATTCATCTCACCAGGCTTATAGAAACATGCTGCTGCGTGGCTTAAGCAGCAAAACCTGTTGAGTTCTGGGTCTCTACACCTCCTCAAGCTAGGCTGAATGTTAGCACATGTAGCTGGAGGTTTCCATTTTCTTATGTGAGGTTTACTATGAGTGACACTAGGCTGTGTAGCACTATTAATAAGAATCTAAGATTAACTCTGGTAACCTTTGAACTAGTGCACATGATTTGCTGTTGTGACATGTAATGGAGGGGTTTGGTTGCTAGAGGCTTTGTAGGCTGTGTAGAAAGTCCATCATGCATCAGCCTGCTGATCCTGCCATACTCTCAACAGGAAACCTTCACTGTTTTATCTAGTGATACAACTCTGGTTTAAATATTTTGTGTTCTGGAAAGTTTGTGGAGTGTGAACAGTTAAAGCAGACACCTAAAAGGGCATATAATTCCCCTCATGCTTTGTATTGTGGAGGGTGGAAGTAGTTGAGTGCTAAAAATGAGCCGTTGTCAAGCTCTGAAAAGTCTCTCCTCCAGTTGTCAGCAGTCTGTTTATTTGCTATGAGTAGGCTCTGATCTCTCCCTGACTGATGGGTGAAAGGCTTCTGTATCAGGATTCATTGACTATTTTGCCTATGCATGTCCTTACTCTGTGGCTTTGTGAATGGATAGGCCACTGAACGTGAAACACGAGCATTCATTACATGTGAGGTGTGCATTCAACAGTCCTGTCACTAGGACTTGGGCAGTTCTGTTTTAGGTAACATAGTCTTCATTCATTGTAGAGAAAGGGTTTTAATCAAAGCTAGTCTTGTGAATACAGAAGGTTTTAGGAAATAATAAGGGTAAAAGTACCAGTCCAAACTTTATTATACCTTAGTTTGAAGCTAAATGTAGCAATAGTTGTTAGGATCCTTAGGGAGCCCTGTCTGTAGTTTGAATTGATGGTCCTAAGTCCCAGCAGGACTCAAAAGCTTTCTTTCTATTGTTCTTTGAAACTTGAAGGTTCTGGTTAGAAGAAAAGTAACAGAAATTGAGGTGTCTATCGGGAGAACTCTCTGGTTACTTAGTTTCTTGTGTGTAGCTACTTGCCGCCAAGTGCTGCAACAAGATGACAACTACGAACAGAATGCTACACTTGTTTCCCTAGAGTTTTCGCTCTCTTTTTTTTTTCCCTCTTGTGGAATTCGCTTGATGTCTTGAAGGGTTAAGGATAGTCATGAAAACTGTGACCTTAATAGATGAGCACTTCTCTCTTGACCCTATTGTCCTATGAAGGAACTCTAGAAGCATTCTAGATGCCTTCTGTCTTGTTTCATGACTGACCCATTGGTGCTACCTCTTCCTTCCCTCACTCAGTACAACTTGGGAAGCTTGGTGACAAGTTTGACGTGTGCTAACTTGTTAGGCAAACTCAATCCATTATATGTTTCTTCTAATGCCATCAGGTATATGATTTGCTGTAAAGAGGTGTGTTTGAATGCTCCCAAAGACCTTTCTCTATGCAGAAGTGTTTCCCCTGTTGGTGATTTTCAGATGACTTTGTACTTCAGAAGCAACAATAGCTAAAACATGCTGTGTTTACAGTGGAAGCAGGTAAACTACTGAAACTGCCAAGCAGTGAATTATCTGTAGCTTTACACCTACTATGGGATTTTGCAAAACAGGAAAGGCCTTTACACCCTACCTTGTACTGTATTCAACAGCTTGGTTCCTAGGTTCTGCAAGAATAGCAAGGTTTTACTTCATGTCAGATGAAGCAATTAAGCCTGACAGTGAGCAAAAGCTTCTGTTTGGTACTTTTAGGCCTTCTATATTAAACAGGGATTTTAAAGTACACCAGTGAAGATAAACATTAACTTTGTTTGTACATACTGGTGAAATCTTCCTTTCTCTTCTTATGGCAAGCCCTGAGCTTGACTGGGCAAAATCCATCAGTTATAGTGGTTTTACACTGTTGTGAGCAAGAGCTGTTCCAAGTGCCTGATCTGAATTGGTAGTCATGATCCAGTTTACAAAACTTCAAGGTGACAGTGTTACGTCTAAGAGTGCTTATCATACAAGAGGTTTTAGAAGATTAAATGTCTTAGTTGAGTCCTTTATTTAATTTTTGCCCTGTTGATCTGTTGCCTGAGGCAGCTGAGCAAGAAGCAGGTTGGTGAGGTGCACCCAATTAAAGGGGCCCAAGGAGAGCTTTAGGTCTGCTGCTTCTGCTGTAAAACAGGGGTGCCTCCTATCAGGGGTTCATCACCACTTACTTCTTGCAAAGATCCTGTCACCATAACGTTTACAAGCAGCATCTTTTTTAAACCTTCAGGGCATTGCAGCCCTTTCCTTGGGGTGATTCTACTTTGTCTGATTAGTCACCCCTGAAGTCTAATTACAATTCTTGCTTTTCTCATGAGGATGGTTCATAAGATGTCTTAATATGGACTCCTTTATTTTGAAAGGAAATGGCATCTCTGCCTCTAGAGGAAACTTGTTTCAGTTGTTTTATATATAATGTCTAGTCTAGTCTGAAGAGAAATTCTCAAAAAGCTTACTAAGTCTCTAATAGTTTCTTGAAAGACAGCTGGTAAACTGAAACCGAAGGATTCAAATACCTTCTGCTTGTGGCACTGGGTGTGCCGGAGGACAACACCCTCCTGGGGCTGCTGGCCTGGCCACGTCCCTGCTGATCAATGGCTACTCCACAGAGAAGCCCCTCTTCCTGCACAGAGGTGGCTCTGGCTCTGCTCCAGGGTATGAAGGAAACTGACTAAAAGCTTCCTCTGGCTGCGTCATCTCCTGGACTCTTTCCTGGCTCGGTGCAGCTCAAGCAACCTTATTTGGCTGACTTCATTTTTTTTTTTTTTTTTGTCCCCTTCTGTGCAGCAAGAGGGCCTCCCTGAATTTGCACAATAAAGCTGTTATCTATGCTTAATCACTGCTCTAAGAACTACAATGGGGTTGGTTTGAAAAGAGCTCCAAGATTTCAACTCCTTGGAGCTCTATCATTCCTATGTCCCGTTTCCCTTTTGTCTGTTTGCTAAGTGATTCTACTAGAAACAAACTCCAGTGAGGAGTCTCTGCTGCTGTAGTCACACTATTGGAAAAGAGGAAATCTCTCTACCCAAGACTAATCCAGGGCAATTAACTAATGTAAATTAAGAGCAATAGTAAGCAGCCAGTTAATTCCTTGCTTTTCCCTAGGGGTATTTGGGAACAGCAGGTATTTACATAGTGCAGTCAATAATACTGAATTAAGTTTGTTTTTATCCAATCTGAAACTTCCAAAGTAGGCCGAAGTCTCTAGGTTGGTGGAAGGTTACTCTTTCATGCACATCTCTTTGTAACATTCCTGTGGCTGTTTCTAGGTGGAGCATTCAAGTGTTTTGGAAGTTGTGGGCATAAAACCCACCCTTCTGAGTCGAGTAGCTAATGCTGACTCTTAAGGTAATGTTTAAAGCAAATACTTGGTGGGGAGGTAGGAAGAGACAGTCAGTGGTAGGCTTGGTGGTTGTAAGACCACAAGATCATCTACAACTGTTTGAGGGTTTAGAGCCTAAAATTGCAGAGGTTTGGGCTTTATATTGACAAGAGACAGTTATGGCTGCAGCAACTGTGGCTATCAATAGGTAGGTGATCTAGTGCTTCTTCCTTCCTGTGCAGCTGTGAAAGGATATACTCACTTCTATGAATGTGTGATCCTCCAGCGCAGTGGGGAAGTCAGAAACTCCTCACTGTTGTATAGCAGCTTGTTGAACTTACATGGGGAAAAAACACCCTTTGAAGATGTTCTTAAAGGCATGACTCCTGTAGAATGCTTTTTCCTAATTGCTGTAACATCTCTGAGGCTGCAGTAGTTGTTCTGAGGAACCTGTTGAAAAATACAAACTGTGGATGAAAGAACGTTGACCAGTTCTCATCCTATTGCCATGCCAAGGAATAGGAATGCTTGACCATGCTAGGCCTCTCTCCCTTTGGCTGTTGCTGGTTGATGAATAGCTATGGACAAGGGCACAGGAGTGCCCCTAAAGGAGGAATGAATGAAAAAGCTCTGAATCTGATCAGCTCTGTAGAGAAACATTTAATTTGGCAAGAATGAGGTGCTGGCCTAGAAGGGAGAAGAGACACTCCTTTCTCTCCCAGCTGGGAGATTTCATTTTACTCTACACTGTAGAGTAAAATGAAATCTCAGAAGAGTTCAGAAAGAATACCTGAAACAGGGAATCAAGTGCCATGGTATTCATAGCACAGACTGAACTGTATTCTTGCAAATTTCTAGGTCTCTTTCCAGTTTGTTTTTTTCCTAGAGGGAGGCTTCTCAGGAGACAGAATTTTACTCTCCTGGAGTGTGAATTCTGTAAAAACTTGCTTGTTGTATTTTTCATTGTCTTCTTTTGGTGGGGGCAGTGGGGTTTTTAGGTGGATATTGGAGAATTTTGCATGTAACTTACTGGAGAACAGTTATTCTGCCGTTGTATGCCTTCCTATGTTCTTGAGGTGGAATCATAGAATCAGTTTGGTTGAAAAAGACTTTGGAGTCCAGCTGTAAACTGATGACTTTCTGCAGCTGTGAAACATTCTTGTCTATATGTATATCACTGATTTGTACTATTCTCCTTTGTAGGCCCTTATCAGGGCATTTTTTCCTTTCTTGACTGGGAATCTAGTTCTGGTGGTGAAGTGACTTAGTTCAGGAAAAACCTGCCATTGCAATCTGATCAATCACTTAGACACAGCATTTAATAAACGTACTTGGTTTTATAATAAAGCATAGAATTCTAGGCTAACTAATGGAATTCAGGGCTAAAGTTTTCCTAGCCATAGCTTTTCAACTATACCATACAGTTGAAAAGCTATGGTAAGGAAAACTTTAGCCCAGAATTCCATTGTGCTTGGTTATAGTGTAAAAACTGAGCTGCCAGAGAAATTATTAGGATGAAGTGTCAAGATGCTTGATATCTTCCAACCCCCAGAGATATGGCTTTTCATTCATAATGTCTCTAAGAATATAAATATGGCATAGATTTTATTTTTTAAATTCACTTTTCCAGAACAGTTTTTTTGCTCTTCAGAGAGCAAAAAAAAAAAAAATTTGTTCATCAATATGCTAAATGTCTTTTCAGGCAGTTTTCTGGATGGACAAGAGGCTTTTGGTTGTGTATAATTTTCTTTCCCTGTTAAAATCCAGAACTTGATATCTTCCTGACAGTTGTAGTCTACAGGACTTGCAGAATGTCAGCAAATGGTTCTGAAGGCACACTATAAGAAATAAGGCAGCTCCGCTGCTGATAAATTCAAGCAATATCAGGTTGCCCAGTAAAAAATTGGTAATGCAAAACCCACACAATGCTTGGTGGTCCAATGCATCTTCTTATATGAAAAGAATCCTACTAGTCCTATTAGTTAGAAATTATAGAGAAGGAGAGATTTGTACATACATATTAAAAGTAAGGATTTGCTTACAGATCTTAAAGTCGACACTTTAATGAAAATAACCTCTTCGGACTGGCTGTGTTTGATGCCCCCCAGGGGGTGTTTTGCCCTCTTGTCTACAAGGGCACAATGCTGGCTCCTCTTGGGCTTGCAGCTGACCAGCACTCTCAGATCCCTTTCTGCAGGGCTGCTCTCCTGCCACTCCTCTCCCAGTTTGGATTTGTGCCTGGTATTACTCTGCTCCACATGCAGAGTTTGGCTTTTGTTATTTTTAAATTTTATGCCACTGATCAATCATGCTCTGATTCATCTAGACACGTTTGAAAGCCCTTGTGTCCCTTGAGTGAGTCAAGAGCACACCCAGTGCTGATATTGTCAGTACCTTTGTTCATGGTGCATTCAGCTCCTGCAATCCAAGTCATTGATAAAAATAGAGCTGCACTGGCTCTATCATGTAGACCTGGGGAACATCACTGGTGACTGGTTGCGAGCCAGACACAACCCCATTCCCTGCTTCCACTGGTTCTTCATCCAGCACACTTTGAACTTCCTTATCTTGCCATTGAACAACTTGTCCAGAAGGATGCTGTGAGATACCTTTTTACTAAAATACTGCAAAACTATATCCACCACCTTTCCTTCATCCACTGAGTGGGTGACCTTATTGTAGAAGGATACCAAATTAGTTACAGCTTTCCCTTCATGACCCCATGCTGGCTGTGCCTGATGATTACATTGTCTTTTAAATACTTTAGTGTCCTTTAAATGCCTTTCAGTAGCACCCAGTAACTTGGTTAATCTAATTACTCTCTGACTGCTAAAACAAATCGTCAAGAAAGCAAAATTGCCTGGAAAGCTGGAAAGATTGAAAGAAACTTGCTTATATTGTAGCTTATAGCAGAACTGAGACAATAGAATACTTGGTGTCTAAGCAATAAAAACATGCAATATTGTGACATGTTTGGTTTGGTGTATGGTTTGTGTGGCTTTTGTTTTTAAAATCAGCAAAGTTATTCTTTAGGGTGTCACTAGATTATATTACTCATTGTATTCATATGTTCCTCTAGTTTTGACAGCAATCATTAATGGAGACACTGCACAGCCAGCATAAGAAGGGTATTGCTTCTCTAGTCTGTTGTTTGTTACTACTGTATGCTACATCCAAATGTTAAGAAATGTCTGTGGTCTGTGAGATGAGATTGAAAGCTTAAGCATCAATAACTGTTTTGCCAACATCTTGTTTATTTCATTTGTTCCTACGTGTATCTCAATATTAAGGAACCATAAAACCACTTTTGAAAAAGTGACTGATTAACTTCATTTGGTTTTTTGGATAGAAAATGAATGCTTCAGCTGTGATGTATTGAATCCAGGGTCTGCCCATATTCACTGTTCTGTGGCTACAGTTATCTTCCTACAGTGAAAAATCAGGATCTGAGCTTGCCTGGAGTTGGGAAACCTGGCTGCTTCTGTTACTGAAAATGTGCTGATTGAGCAACTGGATTTTTATTGCAGTATCTGTAATTTTCACTGAGGCACACTCAACTTGTGAATTTGTTTGCATTGGTGAAATAGTGGAAGCAGAGAGCAGTAAAATGATTATGTTCTATCACATCACTATTCACAATCCCCTAGACAACCAGAAGCTGCTGTATGAACTGTTAGACATGACTGCTCATTTTGTGAGCTGCCTCAAAAACTCTGAGATTACTCGTAGTTTGAACAATAGGGTCAGAAAAGACTGGTGTTACTAAAAATGTCAGGAAGCTCCAAGTCCATTGTTGGGACTGTGGAAGGCTTGATGAGTGTTATTATTCAACAACATGAAATGTTTTATCACTATGCCAAGAAAACATTTTGATAAGTGATGTCTTAGTTCTCCAGCCTGCAGCTCCATTGTGCTGATTTTGCTACAGAAGCATAGCTTTCTTTGTTGCTATGCTAGTCCTTCACTTCAAAAACTATCAAAGAACCCCTCTTACCTGAAGTTGGTATTGAAAAAACCCGAAGTGTATTGACTTAATATTTTTTGGTTTGCTTAAAACCCTAAACTGCACCTGAAATGATAGTATTCTGACCCAGCCAAACTAGGAAAACAGCAAGTTCCTGAAAATTAATTTTCTTACTCTACTTGTAATGGCTTGCTGCTGCATGTGTCTTGGGCTTTGTGAAATCTATAGACACCAATGTCTTCTGCACTGTATACCTGGGGTTCTGTGTTGACAGCCATACATGCAGAAGTACAAATCTCAAAAACCCCCAACTTAGGGTTTTTTTTTCCTTTATCTTGCTCTGTGGTTTATTACTAACATCTCAAATTGAAGGGTGACTGCATGAGGCAATGCAATGTACTATGCTCAGCTTGAAAACCCTTTTGCACATCCAGCAGTTTAGGGTAGAGATATTTTTTTGAAAGAAAGTCCATGTCAGCATTTTCAGCTATAAGAATATATCAGTATAGTAGTCTTGTCTTGAATCTACCAAAAGACAGAGCAAATAGAAGGACTAAGTAACTTCCAAATCACTAAAAGATCAGACGAATCTGAACTGTACTTGCTTCAGCATCATGCAGAGGAAATACAATGCTATATTAGTGTTTGTTCTGACAAATGCTAAATAATAATTAAAAATCTGACAGAAGGCTGTCCTGCTCCTTTGCTGCTTCAAGTTCTGACATATTTAATACGTAGGCTTTGTTGCTTGCTCTGTACTTGATTCAGCAGGTCAAACAGCAGCTCTGCGCGAAGTTTCTTCTGCCCCTAAGCACCAAATGTATCCTAATCAGAGGTGACCAGCCACTTCTCCCATGGCTAAGTTTTGAATATCTTTAAAATTGGCAAATAATGCTTGGTGAGTGTCTCTCTTGTTTTTTTTTTTTCTCTGTAGAACATCTTGGACCATGTGCTGCATTGCTCTGTCCTTTCAAGTTTTCCCTTGTCTTTTTACAAATAGTTTCGTGCAAATGCTCTGGACTCAGAAAAGTTTGGCATAGAGGACTTTCCCATTAAATGCTTTTACCATATTCTAATGACAGCTTTGATTTGGCAGTGTTTGGAAGGATTTGAAAATAATTGTGATCTGAGAGGATCCAGACAGTCTTATAAACCAAGTGATTTTGCTGGTCTGCCATTCCCTTAGAGAAGGATGAGTCATTAGATGCGTTAATGTGGATCTACCCATTTCCACAACAAGCTTGAGCAGGAGTAGTTAGCTGCTCTTACTGCTCCCAGTGTTCTGGAGAAGTGCAGTTAGGGGCAAGATATCTGCATGCAGGAGCACTAATGGAGCCCCTGACTTTGATCAAACTTGAATTCATATCTGCCAACCCTAACAACCCTAACCCTACCTGTTAAGGTAATGCTGTACCTTAACATTGGGAAAAACTTGAAAACATAAAGCAACCCTGCACAGCAGGTCTGGGTAAGAGCTAAACTCCCAAGCTGACTTCTGAATATTCTTTGCAGAAGGCTGGTTCTTAGGCTCCCTGCCTCTCCTTAGTCTAGTGAGTTTTACTGTTTGCATTTTTAGGTTATATCTGCATGTATGTTGACCTATTCAGGAGATGTACTCAGCATCTGGCTATTTCTCATCCTACTACCCAGCTGAGTTTTTCAGTTTTGACCGGCAGCTTTAGCAAGACCACCAACAGTGTGGCTTATCTGCATGTTTGGCTGTGTAAAGATGGTCCATAACATCCTTGTAGAGGAGAATCAAGGATCTAGATATTGAAGCTGCAATTTGTGTAAGGAAATTATTCTTGGCCACTTGATACAAGAAGTCTGTTTATGTTAATAAGTCTTACTTGACCACTGACATTCCTGGGCATTCAGCAATGTCTTCATCAATGCATCTAGGTCTCAGGTGTTAGCTGAAGTTTATCAGGCTTTCTTTCTAAAATAGCCCCATTTCAAACAGTGTATTTCAAGAAGTGTATGAATGTGAATCCAAGAGTGTGGATTTAATTGCAGCCTTGGATGAACTAAATCAACATCGTTGCTTGCTTGATAGCTTTGATGGTTTGCTGCCACTGTAAAGTTTTGCATCAGTTCTGTTGTGAAGTTCAACAAAAAATGGGGTTAATGGTATGTATATATGTGGCTTGATGGTAAATCTCACCAAGAGGTTGTGTATCAGAGCTGCTGCAAAGGATAAAGCAGGTATGCCTGGGAGTGAGGAATAAGAGTAGTTCAATAGCTTGGTCCATTTTGTCCAGTTGTACCCAAAAAGCCATCTTGCCCTTCCTCTTCTATGGCCTGTAGCAGAGCCCCTGTGTAAATGTAGTGAACAGGACCAATGAAATTATTCTGCTGGAGAAAATAACAGAAGGGTTATTCCAACCTGATTCATCCTTTTGAATTCCTACTTGTGGTGTAGTTGTGGAGTACAAGAATGAACCCAGAGAAGTGATTGGGAGGGTGCAGGTTGTTCAGGATGGCTTCCTGTGTTGGTGGATACAGACACTGCATGTGCTGTGTCACTGCTCTCCTCAGCTCCTGTGCCCCTTTAGGAACCTTTTGGAACATGGAATTCTGTCATGGTGGTGTAGCTACTCTCCTCTGTATTAGGAAAACTCAAATGCTTGAACTGGATGGAGCTTAAAATAACAAAAAATACTTTAGCAGTTCAGAAGCTGGTCTTTTATAAACTGTGGATGGTCCCAACAGGACTATTTAAAATCTAAAATAGGTCAGTGGTGAAGGAAGCAAATATGGGTGGAGAAACTGAATATTAAAAAGAAGTGTAGAACTGAGCCATTTAGGGGAAATCCTGTGTTTTAGGGAACTATGACCTAAATAGATATGAAAATGCAGCCAGCCTAAATGAGACCCTGTACTGAAAGGAAGTTGCAGGATTTGTCTAGCGTGCTGGAAATGATAAAGCTGAAAATCACAGGATGATGAAACAGCTTTAGCTCATACTTGACTGTGCATGTAGTTAAATTTGGAGGGATGGCTCATAGTCTAGGCAGTCAGATCCCACAGTAAGACTGTGTTCTAGCTCCTAGAAGTCTGGCCATTGTTCAGAGGTTCAGTGAGGGCTGTGAGTTGGCCAAGAACTTGATGTGCCACACCCAGGCCATGCTCTGGGTGTCTAGAACAGGCAGCCCTGTGTTCAACTCCTCTCTCTGTAACAGAGCTAAACTGCTAGGAATCCCTTATTTGAAGGATGGAGGGGAGCACGTGAAACAGAAAAATCTTGCTCTGACATTTTATCTAAACGTGAGTTCTTTAGAAGGAAGAGTTTGGCCACAGCAGTTATCTTCATGCTTTCTTCCCTGTGCAAAATGTCTTTTGCCCTCGATTCCAAATCACCTCTAAAACAATTCTTGACAGGTGAATTTAGAGACCTTTACAAAGGGACTGAGTATTAGTCTATTAGCTCATGAACCTCAGATACTTACTGTACATGTGATGCCTCAATGCAGGTCACACTTGTCTTGTTAGCATCCTGTCTTGATCTTGTTTTGATCTCCTTCCAGCAAAGTAGGTGCTTGTGATTTTGGCAGACATTCACTGGATACTATGTTTGGAAAGCTCCTTGGCTTTTTGGGAACATATCTTGGCTCACAATCTTGACTGATCAGCCCCTTGAACTGGGTCTTAGCAACCGTTAAACGGTTCCGGGAAATTCCCTGCCCTTGGCTTGAGGATAGAGGGGAAGAACTGGACTTAAGGGATGTTGGGGTGGGGGAAAAGTTGCCTTCTAAGAGCCTTTTCAGAAAATCTGAAGTGCCTCTGATGGTGGTAGGGAGTTTTGCTGATGTGGTGACTGCTGTCACAGCCAGGATCATAACACCTTTGTGTGGTGTACAACATAAGGGGGGGTGGCACAAAACACTGGTTTGTAACCTGTGAGTAGGATTGCCTGGGAGGAGCACACAGTAGTGTGAGGAATGTCACCCATGCCACTGCTGGCATTCAAACATGCCCACTGCCTGCTAACTGCCCTTAGGTTGAAGAGATTTAGTAAGGGATATGGTTAAGCTCTGACATGTGGAGTACAACTACCAACCCTACTATTAGTGTGCAGAGCCCATAATAGGTGTGTATATTTCTGCAGACAAAAGCTTTTCTAACAGGCACAAAAAAAAAAAAGGCGTTAACAAAACAAGCAACCTCACTAAAACAAAAACCAAAGCTGCATAGATTGTAAAAGTTGAATGATGACAACTACGTGTTGCTAGGTTTTGCTTCAAGCTTTACCTCCTGATCCAGATGTTACAGAAAAGAGGTTGGGGATTTTCCCCATGGTATTTTAATTTCCTTCTGGGTTTTGACTAGTAAAGGATGTTCTCTCTAAGCAGCTCAAACAACAGGCACAAAAATAGTTATTCCAAGGGCTTCTTCAAACTGACCCTAAAGAAACAGAAAATGGCAATGTTAATTACTTGGAACAGTTACAGGAAAGCAAAGGGAGGTGCATGCAGAATCTATTTATGGAAAAGGAAATGGCAAAAATAGAGGAATTGATCCATTGCGCAAGGTTGGGAGTAAGTATATCTGGTCTTGACTGTAAATGTGGGGATCCACCCATGGCTGCTTCTGCTGGCTTAGTACTCTCATCTCCTTTCTCTAAGTAAAACTCGTTTGTCCTCTGGAGAGGAAGACAAGCTGCTAGTAGCCACAGTGGGGTGAAACACCATTGGTGGGATGTGATTGGTTGAAAAGTAAGGAATTAACGTTTAAGTAGCTTTAACCTGGAAACATCATTAATGATTTTGGAAGCCATGCTGTGTAGGCAGTAGGGGAATTCTAATAATAGTTTTGAATTAATAACTTTGTAGTAGTCTTTGCAAAGTAGAACCTTCATTCCTGAAAAGTCTGCCTGCCCAAATCAGATCACTGATTAAACTGGGTAAATGATACCTCCATAGTTCTAAAATGTGGAGTTCTCCAGCCCTATGGAACCAGCACTGGCATAGCCCTGGCTTTGAGTGCTTGTGCGCTGCACTTACGAGTGTGTGCTTGCTGATGCTAATGAAGGAAGGTGCCTCCAGAGCAGTGAAACATTGATTGTGAGAAAGCTGCAGAGCTGGGGCAGGGTGAATGAGTGGAGGCATCTAAAGTAAGGCAACTGCAAAAAACAGACCCTTTGCATGAGGAATAGACTTTTGTGAAGTTTTCTTGTGAACTCTGTGAATGTGGTTTGAAGGAGACACAATTTTTCAGAGAAACTGTCCTTGAGGGTAATAAATCCGATTCTCCACCATTTGAGAGAAAAAAGGAATTTGTAGTTTATATAAGGGTATCTGAAGTAGACTCCCTGACTTGATATGAATAGTTGATCTGTGGACTGATAAAGATGTCCTGCAAGGACAATCCCCTCCAACTCTACTTAGTGATCATCTGCTGAGGTCTCTCGGCATACCAGGTATCAATCATGTGCAAAGGAGGACTTTAACAGGAAGGTAGCTGTGGCTTCTCACACTTGATCTTGAGAACCAGATAAGCAACAAAACATTGCTGCCTTGCTGTGCTCTGTAGGCATTGCCTTCTCAATGGCAGCAGTTGCCTTCAAGGAAACAGATTTTTTAAAATTATTTTTTAAATGGGAGCATTCCTGAGTACCACTTGCTGTATGGAAGAATTTTATTTTCCTTCTCATCACTATGAGATAAGCAGTACAAATTAACACAGGAATGTTTTGAGATTAACAGTCAGACAAGTACACCAGGCCTCTGACACTACAGGGTTTATATTAGAATAAATCACTTGGTTTCCTTCTTTAAAACCGACTACTTTAGCATTATATATTGTGGCAGATTTTTAGTTACACATACACACACACAGAGAATATTCTGAGTTTGAAGGGACCCACAAAGGTCATCAAGTCCAACTCTCAGGTGTATGATGTGTATGGGGATTGAAACTGCAACCTTGGATGTTATTAGCATGCTCTAACCAGCTGAGCTAATCTCATTAATCCCCTCAGTCAGTTTCTTGTCTGTACCCCTTTCAAGAATAGGGTTAGGGTTTCAACTACTGGATGCAATGACTGTTATAAACCTTATCAGAAAACTCTTATGGAAATGCAGTTGGAATGGGCAGAGAATTGGCTTATTTTGAGCTCCTTCGTTAGCTAAAGCAGAAATCCTCTGCTCTTCCATGCTCCACATAGGAAAGCTCATCTTTTTTATGGCTGATATGATGCAACTATGTTTCCCCTCTACCCAGTGTTTGTAAATTGGTGCTATGAAGGTGAGTTTTGCTGAAAGCTATGGGCAAGCGCTGGCAGCATCCCTGCTGCAGTGAGGTATTAAATGCCACAGAAAACACAGAACATGTCTGCCCAGACACTGCTGCTCCCACCCTTTCTTAGGTGCTGATGCCTCCAGCTTTTCTCCATCCAGTTTTTGCAAGCAGACTTCTCAAAGCTGTGAAGTTTCTTGGTCTTGCAGGCTGGTGCTCTGGCCTGCTTCCTCTTCCTGTCCTCAGCAGCATGGCTCCTGAAGCTCTGTGGGTGCTGTGGTTTGTTGCCCACACGAGCCATCTTTGCTGGGGACAAAGAGCCATTGCTTGCTGGTGGTGTGGCTACAGCTCTGGTGGGACTGTGCTCAGGTGTGGCTCCTTAGCAGCTTCTGAATCCAAGCTGGCTTGCTGCCCTGCTCCTTCACAAGGAAGAAATAAGAGCATGTGAGCATAGATTTAGTTAGATTTAGCCTGAATTCTTCCTTGACCAGGCTTGCTGTTGCTCACAAGAGAGGCTTGTGAAGCTGGGTAGTAGCAGCTGCTGCCCCTTCACTGCTCTCTGTGTTCAGGCTCCATGCTGAGGTCATTAGGGATGCTTCAAAAGGTGCATTCCTGCTACAGGCTGTACTTAGGTACCAAAAGAAAGTCACATACTCGTCTGGCTCACTGATACCAGAAGTACCATGAGAAGCTTTCTCCTTGGGTGGTATCTTTATTCAAATAGCAGAGTGGGATGAGATGCCCTCTGTGGACTTACTGCCTGCCCTGTGCTCCTGTCAAATGAGAAGTTCTGTGTCCCCAGCAGAGCAGGATGGGGCTGGTAGAGAGGTCTGGGAAGCTCCCAGGAGCTCCTGGGAGGGTTAACCTCTCTCTGGTATCTACAGTGTGGTGCCTAGGGTGTCCCTGCTGCTGTTCTGTTCCCTGATGGGCTTAGAGGTATGAAAAGGCCCTTTAAGACTGCTGGAAGGGGGCTTGGTTAATTAAGTGTAATCCTTTGAGAAATTGCAAGCGCTTTCACATGACCTGATCCCAGCCTCACCCTGACACAGAGGACCCAGGGCTGTTTCGGCAAGGTGCTGGCACTCGGGAAGGAGCCAGATGTCTGTGAGTATGGCTGGTGCTGGAGGTGTGGGGTGTCACCTCTGATTCCTCTCCAAGGCAAAGCAAAGCTCTACTGTCCTCGCAGTGGGCCTGTGTTGGCTGACCAGTGTGGTGGGAAGGGAAGTCCAGCACTGCAGGGCACTTGTACTCCAGAATCCACTTGCACATTCCGAGAAGAGGGGGACACTTCTTGTTAAACTTACTATATTGCTGCGAATCTTGCTAAAAGCCAAAACTGGGCAGGTTTTTAGATTATTTAGGTGCTTTATGAGATCTTAGTTAGTGCAACTCCAGCTGGATTTGATGTGCTTCCCAGATCAGACATGTTGGAACTGCTGCATGGTATTGGTCTAGTATTTTTTTCTGGAGTAACTGCTGGGTAAACTGGTGCCTTTCAGTGGAGAGGCTTTAAGAGTTGGTCTGGAATTTAGACTCATTAATTGAGCTTGCTTCTGTTCTGTACCAGTCAAATTTGCAATAAAGTACAAGTTTTCCCTATGTTACCTTATCCAGAAATAGCCCACTTGGTGGCTTGAACCTGGGAAGCAGGGAGTATCTGAAGCTTGAAGCCTCCACCCCAGCAGGGTATAACAGCTTCCTTGCATACAGGAAATGCAGGGAGGAAAGAAGCTTTAGCTCAGGGTCAGGGTTTTATAGAGGGCGATACTCTGTTGTGCTGACTCCACTTATTATTCTGACATGAATTTC
This sequence comes from Acrocephalus scirpaceus scirpaceus, assembly GCA_910950805.1. Classification (NCBI taxonomy): domain Eukaryota; kingdom Metazoa; phylum Chordata; class Aves; order Passeriformes; family Sylviidae; genus Acrocephalus; species Acrocephalus scirpaceus. Next base: position 75,304,878 of record OU383776.1, read on the forward strand.
CTAGTACTCTATTACTGTCTCAACTTACAACAAACAGAATTGTCTTTTCTACCTCTGGTGCTGCTCAATGCACCGGGGCATTAGCACAAGCAATACATCCGCTACTGAGTGTGACAGTATCAGTCTTTCCTGTTTGTCCTGCCATATGCAGCTACACATTTTCATCTCAGGAAGTTGTTATAGCACACTATGAGGAGGACTTACTCAGAGACCTGGAAGATACCTGATAATTACTGCTGCTCGTAAAATTTATTTGGTATCACAGTGGGGCAGAAAGTGAGACTTGAAGGTATACAGGCAATATTAAGATACCTGGAAAGATGCTGCAGATGAGTGCCTGGTACCACTGTCTATGAAGTGTGTCTCTTGTAGACTGCTGAACACCATGGGAAGAGGGGGGTAGTAGTGGCGTGTGCCTTCAGAAAGCTTTTGCTGGTTGAAGGGAGCTTTCTTTGTCTGCAGCTGCTCTGGGGCTGGAAGAGTATCTCTTCCATGCAAGAGGTTCTGTGTGTGCAGGAGGTTTCACACTTGTCAATAGTGTCCTTGGCAGCAGGAAGCTCTTTAATGTGCCCTGGCAGTGGCAAGCTTTAGCTGTGCTTACACTGGTGGAACTATGGTAATTCCCCAAATAGAGAAGAGGAAGGGTTGCTAGTTTTCTATCTCTTTCCTGTAGCTGTTATGAAAGGAATCAGTGAAATATGGGCACTTTTTTTGGCATTTTTTTTAAACTTGATAAGTATAAATTTGCCTGCTGAAATGTGATATTTGAATGTTCTTGCAATGTGCAAAATGGCATCTGGAAGCATCTCATATAGCATTACTAGCTGTTTGTGTGAGAGGATATTAAATGATGATGGAAAGACAAAAGACTATTTAGAGGCCATCTAGTAGAATAAATTTCTGTTACTTTAAGACCCAAGTAGAATATAGAGAATTGCAAATATTTGCATGCTGCAGCAGGTATATTATAAATGATGAATAAATTCAATTAATTGCTTTAAACAGAGTTTGAGTATAAATTATTACCTTAGGGGATAGTATTTTTGATAAATCTGTTCTTGAAATCCAGTAAACCTTGTTAAAACGCCTTCTGAGTGTTGAAAGTTGGATAGATGTTTAGTAACAGAATATTTGGAATAGGAGGGTAATATACTTGGGGATGAGTGCTGTCACTAGACCTTGTGATTAAATCACTGGTGTGCAGTGTCTTTCTCTTGCATGTCTCTGAGCAATGTGCACCTTACCTGCCTGGACTGACAGAGCTAAATTTGTATATCTCAGCAGTCCAAGTTGGATACTTTATTGACTTTTTTTCTGTTTGCAACCCAAATTAGAAGCTTGCCAAGACTTATGCCAGCCCTCAAATCTAGAAAACCTTATTAAATGGTTTAGAAATACAAAATCTAATAGCTTAATGCTGATGAATCTTGAGGCTTTTCTTAGAATAATCACTGGTAGTAAACGAGATAGATAAATGGTTTAAAAGTGCTTTGGCATGGTAGCTCTCAAGGAATGAAGCAAATGAGTCTAAATTATGATGAGACTGCATAGTGTTGGATTTGTTTTGCTATAGCATTTTTATTCCTATGTGTAACATTTGTGTTGGTCAGTACTCAGCTATGAATACCTTAGCAAAGTGGTTTTACTTAAAGTGAGACTTTAAATGAACGAGGAGAAAGAAGATAAGCATGCAGTGCCTGGCACGTACTTGTCTGGTAGAGATTATAGCAGTCTGTAGATCTCCTCTTGTAGCTCGTTTGAGCTGCAGGCAAAATGCATTAAGATCAGTGCCTCCCACCACCTGAAATGGTAGAAACCTCCCTCTGAGCCAGCTGTGGTGAACTGGAAAAACAAAACCACCCTGGCTTGGTAGCGTATGGGGAAAAAATGTCTTTGTGTGTAGTTTTCACACCAATGAGCCTTAACAAAGCTCAATTTTATAGCAAACTAGCTTCTCAGCCAACTATTAAATTACCACTGATGATTCAAACTAATGGTTAAAATGTCACTGGCACAGTCCAGGGTGTGCTCTCTCCCCAGCTCCATCTGCGGACAGTTCACAGCAGTGTGCTGTTGAATGTGTTAAAACCGTGTTCAGCTTGGGGAAACAGCACTACCGGGGTGTGGTTCTCCAAAGCACAAGCCTGTTTCCTGTGGTATCTCAGCTTCTGCTCTCTCAGATCAGGCTGAAGTTTCAAGTGCAAGCCCATTCAAGACTTCGCTGCTCTTAAACTTTAGGTTGTTACTCATCTTGAGCACAGGGGCTTCCGGGGGTGGGGGGCAGGGGAAATGTGTAAGTCTTCCTATTGAATGTACTAATTGAAGGATAATATTGGGTCAGATAGCTTAAGGGCATTTAAGTGACTGACAGTGAAGGAATTTTGCTGGTTCCAGCATGGGACCATATTTTACTATGCTAACAAAGATATAAGTCTTAATAAATATTCTGCATGAATTGTGAAGTTACTGAAGTGGCTTTATTTTAAATATTAGGGTGTGATTTGTTCTAAATAGCTCTTAGAGCTATTTAGGCACAAGTTGCAAAGAGGTGCCACAGATGTTTCAGTTCTGTTTTCTGGTGCTCAGATATTTGGCCCTTAATCACCTATGCACATGATATCAGATAAGAGTGGCTACTGTGCTTTGTCCATAAACAGTGGAGCAAAGACTATTTTCTTTCATGGTAGCTGATACATTAATGCCTTAAGTGAACGGGAAATACTTCAAAGCTAACAAAATGTAAGGTGTAACTTTATGGCTCATTTAATGTAACCCTTCTTATACCTGAATGGGGCTTATGGACAGCTTTGGTCTCACTGGTGGCTGTGCTGGGTGAATCAGGCTTCCAAACCAGCACTCTTTCTGCTGGAAGAGTCTGCTTCCAAGTGTAAATAGCAAAACTGTTTTGGGGCACTTTCAGCCCTTCTAGGAAGTAGTCAGATTCTTGTTTCACCAAAGTGCCATGAAATTAGCCCATTTTCAAGGTCTAGGATTCGAAGAGAGTAGTTTTGGGAAGGTGTACACTAAGAGAACTTAGGGCATCTGCATGCTATTGAAAGCTGCTAATTAAAAAAAAAAAAAAAAAAAGCTTTGTTCTTACAAGTTTAGGCCATTTGTGCTTTCCTTGCTACTTCTGTGGGATGGTTTTGCCTTAGTTTGACATTGTGTCAGAAGGTTTAGTGGGCTTCAAAACCAACTTATTCCTGATATACTTGTTCATGACATCTTTGTTCTAGTAATGTCTAAATAGCATTCCTTTTGCATGAAACAGCTAGAACTTCGACTTATGTGTAGTTCAACTTAGCTATGCTAAGCCTACCTTTAACCTTACAGAATTTTTAGCTTAACTTGAAACAAGAAAACATTTAGGTTTATCTCAAGAGAATCTCAAGGTCAAAATAGTGGTGTGCCTAGTCTAAAGCACTCTTTCTGGGAAACCTCAAAAAGTATTTGTTATAGTTAGGGATCTGTTTTTGGCACTTAGGTTGATCTAGCAGAATATTTCTTGCTTATTGGGAAAAAATCCTGGTTCTAATTTTCTTGCAGTCTGGTTTCTTAGTAAACAAGATGTGAAATCTGTACATATTTTTGGTAGAAATACAAGAATCAGAATTGTGATCATATTGCTACTATGTGGTTCCTTGAATATTTCTCTGCTTACTCTTGCTTTTTTGGTTTCCCTTGTCATGCAGTTCGCTTATAGTCCAAATATGACTTTGAGTTGTTCTTAAAGCTGTTCACAGTGTAATTCCCTCCACCCCTCAATACTGGAAGCCTGGTGGAGTGTACTAATATAATTGATTGCTCTGAAATTAGCAAAAAAAAAAGGATTTGTTGTTCTGAGGTAAATTACTGTTGTCAAGAGAGAGAACTGTTTATGCAAGGCCTGTGTGCTGGGGTTTGGTGCATTGCGAGTATCTTGTACAATTTCAAGCCTTGGACCTTTGCTTTGATGGAAAAATATTTTAAGTAAAGCTGTTTTAATGTGTGCCACTTGTGTTCAAAAATTATGAAATAGCTCTACCTCTTTCAGTTGATAGGCATGCAGATAGAATTGGATTCTCAGGCATCTTTGTGTACTCGCAGACCTCAGTTCCCCTGGTCTAAAGTTAAGGCATCTACTTTCAGGTGAGGGCTATTTCTGTCTAGCCCCAAGCATCTAAATCATGTTTCCCAGTAATTATCAGGAGTTTTGAATGGGATGAGCAGTGTCTTACATTTCATTTGAGGTGAAATGCCTCTGCTGTTTAACTTGCTTCATGAGAAGTGAAAGGTGTGTGTATGTCTTCCTGCTTCTGTGGGATGAAACTGCTAACTCCCTTGCTGCAGTTCCTTGCCACTTTCATGCCACAGGTGAAAATGTGATGGTAAGACATTCTTGTCAAAATAGTGCATCATATAACATTTCTTCTGGAAGACCATTCATGATCTTGCATCTAAGGCTAGTATAGTCATGAAATCTTGACTGCAACTTTAAATAACACCTAAACAATCTGCAGTTTTTAGAAGTCTTTCTAAAAGAATTGGAAAGCAATATTGGCAGCTCTTCTGCTATGGGAAGTGTTCTCATGTTCAGCATGCAGCCTTTTTGTCTTAGCCTGTGAGGGCATCCTTGCATCCTATCTGCTTCATACCCACAGCCCCTGGAGCATGTCAGAGATTGTGCCTTATGACTTTTCCAAATACTCACAAAGACTGGAAGCGTGTTGTTATTATTGATCAGACTTCTGTGGCAGACTGAGTTGTTAATACTTCTGGGAACTTCCTTGATGTTCACCCTTCAAACAAATGGGTTGGATGTCTTCTTGTGTGCACCAAGTTTTGGAATATCTCTGCTTTTGTGAAAGACACCAGAATGTTCTACTCTGGAAATTAAACTTTGTAAGATGTACATGGCTCTCACGTGTGTCAGTACATGTGAATATTTGTAGGACCAGAGAGGATAAAAACACTGCAAAACAGGAAAATTATATTCTACAGGAAAACTGAGTACCATGTTGGCAGAGTAGATGACTTTGTGACTGCTGGCAGTGAAGTTCCTGGAGGCTTGAGAGCTGCTTCCTGATCCAGGGCAGGTGTTTGTTTTCATTATTGAGTAGCATCACTTCGAGCATGTGTTGTAATGATGTGTTTTTCTCTCTTCCAGATCAGTGTGCGTGTTACCACCATGGATGCTGAGCTGGAGTTTGCCATCCAGCCCAACACCACAGGGAAGCAACTCTTTGATCAGGTAAGTGATGGAGCTGCAGAAGATAAAAAATTGGTAAAGACATCGTAATTCTGTTGAGGCAACAGCAAATAATTTCTAAAGGACTTCAAAGATTGAGTGTCACTATATGTTGTAGCTTCAAGAGAACTTAGCACAGTATGAAATTATACTTTTTTCCAAAAGTACTGCATTTATTAATCTCCGAGATTCCGTTAGGAGCTATTACTTCTAGCGAACAGAATTTGTGCTATGGCTCATAATCATAGTAATTGGAAAGCAGTAGGAATCTGCAGTCTTAGTTTGTAAGAAAAGTTACGGGGGATCTAGTAAGCTATTTTTGCTTGACTTACCTGCAAACATTGTGTAATTGATTCTAAAGAGTAGTTGGTCTCTAAACCAGGAGAGGCTTAGCTGGGTTTCAAATGCTGCTGCAAAGTGCAAGTAAAGTGATATTCTGTACTCCCATAAAGCCCTGAGGGAAACCTTAAGGGGACTGAATGAATGACACTACATTGGGCTGTCTGCACGGGGTGCTTCAGACTTCCCTTGCTTTCACTGGGTAGGCAAATTTCCTACTGCTTTGGCCCAAACAGAAGCAGGGAGGCCTGTGCAGCCCAAAGCTGGAGCAGCAGAAGACAGACATTGTCAGCTGCAGTGAGTGAAACTTTGACAGGCTCCACTGTGTTTCTCTGCTGTAATTTGCCGTAGATTTGCTCCTTGGAGAAAAATGTGAACAGTAAATTCATAGCTCAAAGATATGCAAATTGAATCTTGGACTAATGACAAGATGAGCGAACTGCCAGACCAGATATGTCAGAGATTTGGGTGTGGTTCAATAGAGCTAGGCATTCTGGGGTCAGCTCTACATAGTACCTATCATATGGAAAAGAGAAAATTAAGGGCTGATTCACCCATTGAAGTCAGCTATTTCATTTGGGGCCAGCAAATATAATTTAAATTTTTATATGGTTTTTTTAGGTCTTTAGCCACAAACTACTGTTTTCTCTTGTACTCAGCTAGATGATTCAACACTAGATGATACATTGCTCTTTGCAGCCCAGCCCTGAAATGGAGCGAAATCCAAAGTTTTAGTGAAAGGATATCCTTCCATAATGGGAAAAGTAAAAAGGCATTAAAAAAAGTTCTGAATTGCAGTGTAGTTCTCAGCTGTCTGTCTTATGTAGTAGCTCCTGCATATTTTAGCCCTGTGTGGTCTCAGATCTGACAAGTTTGGATTGATAAAAGTGAAAGCCAAGTTCTGTCCAGAATCCATGTATGCAACATGGAACTCTGCCACAGTCAGTTCATGAGAGTGTTTGCTAATGAAGCTGAGGGTGACATTTCCCCAGATTTATCAAAAAATTAAATGGGTTTGGTTGTTGTTTTTTTTTTTTTTTTGATGGGGGTGTTCATCATGTAGATAGCTGCCATGATTATTTTTCAATATCTGGCTTCTGCTATTATCCAAGCAAAGCACCAAGTGCTGAGAAACAATACTGCTCACTTCAGTAATATTTTTAATCTGCACATTAAATTTTCAGTCAGCTCTAGGTCATCTGTAGCTTCTGCTGCAAACTGACATTGCTGGCAGACTTGAGCTTCATCAGTTTGCCTCTGAGAAGCATCCAGTCATGTTTCCAATACAAGCTTTTCATGTCTAGTAATTGATTTCACTTCTTTGTCATGCTCTTGAACAGCTGCACATTTTCCTCCCTTCAGTGTATTTCACACAACACCTGTCTAAACAGAGGTTTTGTTTTGCTTTTTCCACAGTAAACACTTTGCCAAGGCAGAAAACAAATGCTGTTGCAGAACTGAGTTTCTAAGTTGAGGCAGTGCTTACTTCACCTAAATTGGATTGTAGGTGAAGTTGGAAATGGAGGGGGGAAAACGTGTCTGAAGCTAATTTTAAATATTTGTTATTCCTAAAAGGTCTGGTTGACATAAAGCTTGCTCTCTTTAGGAAAGGGATGGACCTTTAAATGTGTTGTCAGCTATTACAAATCCAGTATCCTTCACATGACTGAGCTGTTTGTGTGTATTGGTTCCTGTAAAGGGATAGTCCAGTGCTGTTGTCCCTGCTGACACTGTGACTGCTCTCTGGCTGATCATTGTTCATTCTGCCTTAGTTTCTATCCTTAGGTTGTCTGGGGTCCCATGGTGGGCTGTGTAAGAACATAGTTTCTTCTGTTTATTTTCTGTCTCACTTAAGCCATATTGTGCCCCTGGTCTTGATAATCTAGTATTTTCAGCACGATGCTGGTTCTGGAAAAAGATCTGCTTTCATAAGTGCTTTTTTGAGGGAAGAGAGAGCTCCTTTACAAAGCAGATGTATGGTTTTGCTGTTGCAGGACTTTGACTTCTGGTGTGAAACCTGATTTTTGACTCTTGTACAGAAAAAATTTAAGATCTCCAGCATCTTTTTGCCCTGGGGTGCCCTTTCACTTTGAACTGTCAGCTCTGAGTTAATCAAGAAGGAAGCTGCTAAGCATTACCAAGCTTTTTAGCTGCATGGCTACCTCGGTGCAATCTGCTGGCTTTGCTCAGTAACATTTTGGCAGTATTTATTTTCACCTGTTATTTATAAAGGTAGATAAATGTATTCACTATGCCACACATGATTCTGGCTCACTCTGAATAGGATTCAGAAGATTTTGGAAAGCTTGTAGCTAGGTTTTAGCTTAATGAGGAGAAAAACATTTGAGTCTAAAGTTCCATAGTAATAATATATGGATGAGCATGAGGTAGAAATGTTCCCGTCTTCCTCTTTCCTGCTTGGTTAAATTTCAAAGTGAATTTTTGTAATGACAAAACAATGCAGGTGCTTCAATGCTTTGTAGAATGTGGTTTCTGCCCCAAAGTAGCTGGCTGTAGAAATACCACTGAACTCATATACATGTGCAGTAACATCATGAATTATACTAGAGCTCTTCCTATTCCCTAATCTCGTAACTATACAGCTTTAGCTTAAATATCTTAGGCTTGTGTGCATGGACAAAACCTGGATTAAATGAGACAGCATTGTCTGTCTTCTGCAGCTTTGCTGATGTTCCTCTTAACATCAGCTGCTGAACTCCAGGGCTTACTGACTCTCTAGCAAGAGCTGTAACTTTGCTCTCATTCCTCAGTTGCCAGTGATGGATTAAAAGAGGAGCTAGAGGATTTGCTATGCATGTCAGGGGTGCTGCTTATCCCATAGGCCTGATTAATTCCCAGGTACCTTTCCTGGGGATGTAGAGCACAGGCACTGCAACAGTGATAACTGCTTGTTTTCGTCCTTTGACCCTTTTCTGTATTGCACTGAAGTGCAGCTGGTCTGGAGAGTAGTCAGTAAACCAAAGCAGTGCTTTGCATTATATGTCTTCTACACATAAAAGATTGGTCTGTTGTCTGGTGAAACTTGGTTTCTTGCTGCTGTGGATGGCTTTGAAATTGTGCCTCTCCACTCTTTTGTGTCTCAAACTTCGTTTTTTTGGCGTAAATTGATTCTAGCTTGAATCATTGAGCATCCAATCTCCTTAAAGGTGATTTCTGTCCAATTAAGAGCCATGTAGACAAGTCACAGGTTAAAGAAAACGTGACACAAGAAACTTCAGTAGCTATCACTTCGAACTTTAAAAACATGTGGTTAACCTTCTGAAGATGCTTTTCCTTATTATTGTGAGCTTTTGGGGTCAAGACTAAGCTTGTAATAGAAACGTGCACTTATCTATGGATTAAAATTATAATAATAAACATCTCTCTGCACATGGTCACTGATGCTGTGTGTTATGTTCAGAATTAAGTTTTATACATAGTGGAACGTGTGTTGAGGGGTATTTTTTATTTCCTTTTCCTTTTAATTCTTAAGGTTCTTTCAGATTTCATGAAGAGCCAGATCCCACAAGATTCTGAGTTTGTGTGCCCTGGCTTGTCTTGCCTCGCTTTTTAATCTGCATGGCCACCAAGGTAGTTGTGCAGCTAGGGATCTTGGTAATGCTTAGCAGCTTCCTTCTTGTTTATCTGCTGCAGTGAATTTAGTGGTTTTGTAGAGTAACAGTTTGTCAGACTTCTTTCATGTTTGCTTAATCTTACAGCACAGGCTGATCAAACCCCTCTTGAATTTTGAGTAACTCCATCTGAGTTGAGTTGTGTTTGGAATAAAGGTGGTTGGTGTCTCATGGCCTGCAAACTAAGCTTTTTGAGGAGGGAGAGTGTAATCTTTAGCCTTGGTAAGGTCCTACCTAGTAGTGTTTAAACACATAGGAAATGGCTCTGGAACACTTAATCCACTAGGTGAAAGCACCGAAACCAAAACTCACTAAGGTAGTTTCATGGTAGAAAGCAGCAAGTCTCAGGATAGTAGCTAGTTGCCCCAGCAAACCCCAGAACTCTTGTTCCTGTAATGAAGGCTTGTGGTTGAAAATGTGTCTCAAATTTCACAGGAACATGTGGAAACTTTCTGACTTTTAGAAAAGCAGAGGTTCCAACCAAAAATAGATAGCTTATTGCTAAAGATGTCAATGGCAAACTGCAGTAAGTACAAAAACTTGAAGATCCTGTAGTTTAGCACACAGGCATTTTAGCACTTTCCCTTCCAAGAAGGGAAGATTAGAAGTACATCCAGCACCTCAATGGAGGGGGAACAGTTGTGACTGTAGATGGAGCCTATCTTGAGTACTAAGTTAGGGTACCTGGAAGACCAAGTTCTAAGTTGGTTTTGACTGGCATATGAAACTGCAGGTCTGGCACCAGTTCAGAGCTCCTCCAGCAATAAGGCTAGCTGGCAGTTTTCTCTCAGATGTACTTGACATGCCTGTTGTAGAAAGGGAAAGAGAGAGACCTACCTCACCTTTAAGTATGGCAACATTAAAGGCACTTGTACTATGATATAGCCTGAGATGATTTGGCTTTTGATGCAGGAACATGATCCAAGTGGAACGCCTTTTCCTCTGCTTGCATGCTTTGGTCTTGCGTGTGTGTAAATAATGCTTTCATCAGAATCTGTACTTGTTTGCCAGTGTGGTGGTGTGTTTCCTGGACTGAGAATGACAGGCATTTTCAGTCATCATCTTGATGCTAAAATGTACATTTAAGAGGCTGCTTATGCCTCCCTCTCCTGCTGTGGAGCAGCACCCAATGGCAGGAATATAGCCCAGAGGGAGCTGTGTGAGTGTTGAGAGGAAGGACAGGAATTGTCATGCAGACCTAGAAAACATGGAGTAAGAAGGAGGGAGAGAAAAGGTTACCTGGAAGATCTTCTGTTTCCTCTCTGAACGTAAGTGAAAAAGCCCTACTAATTTGTGCTTAGACTTTCTGCAGAGGATGAAGTGAGTCACCAGAAAGGCACCCTTTTCCCTACATCAGTATGGCTTAGTGAGTAGAATTTTAAGCTAAAGGTAGTACTCAATTAGGAATTTTATAGTAGCTGGTTAAGGTACCATAGGACAGCTGGATTTTAAGGCTGCATCCAGTCTGTTCCCCATTGTAAACCGAGCTTTATCCAGCAGGCTAAACAAGACCCAGGGACTGACTTAATACTCCCCCTGGCATGAAGAAAAGATGCTGCTCCCCAGATGAGAGTGGAGATTTTAGGTATTTAAGTATTGTGGTCTGCGTTAAACAGTACTGTGTGTTCTGCTATCCTTTGTGCCAGCCCCTCTCCATCTGTAGCCACTGCCAGTAGCTGTTTGCTTTTTGGAACATCTCACAGTTCATTAGGGCTCTGAATGCTGTACACCCCCAGACGTAATTATGCTGCTGCCAGCCAGATTCCTTGCAGCTGTAGAAAGCTGTTTCTTTTTCATGCTTTCTCCCTTGCTAAATGGAACTAAATAGCCTGCTAAAGCCGAGGAGGGAGGAGGACTATCCTCCCTGGTTTAATTCAGTGGCAGCTTGGGAGTGTGATGGTGAGTGCTGTTCTGTCTCCCCTTTCCTCTGCCCCCAGCTCGTGTTTGTCTCTGCTATTGCTGTGCAGGCTTCTGCTGTGGAATAAAAGTCCTTTTGTGTGGGACCACAGTGTGGAGCCTTTCAGCTGCTTGCTGGCAGTCCAGCTTGTTGAATTCCCAGGCATAAGCTGCTGTCAAGTGGAAGGAAGGAAAGCAGAAAAAGTAAGGAGCTTCCATCCCATTCATATGTTAATGCTTCCAAGAACAGAGCTATCCTTGGGCTCTAGGACAGCCTTTCTTCTCTTCCTTGAACCATCTGCTTCCAGTCACAGAATATGCTGGGTTGGAAGGGACCTACAAGGATCATTGCATCCAACTCCTGGCCCTGCACAAGACCATCCTCAAGAATCATATCATGTGCCTGAGAGCGTTGTCCAAACGTTTCTTGAACTCTTTCAAGAGTTCAAGATCACTTCCATGGGGAACCAGTTCCAGTGCCCAAGCACCTTATGGGTGAAGAATTTTTTCTTCTGGTATCCAATGTAAACCTTCCCTGACAACTTCAGGCCATTCCCTTGTGTTTGGTCACCACAGGAAAATGATCAGTGTCTGCCCCTCCTCTTCCCCTCATGAGAAAGTTGTAGACTGTGATGAGGTCCCCTCTCAGTCTCCTCCAGGCTGAACAGACCAAATGCCGTCAGCTGCTTCTCATACACTTCCTCTCAAGTCCCTTCATCTTCATTGCCCGCTTTGGACCCTCTCTAATATCTTAATATCAGAGATTAGTATATTTTTTATATTGCAGTGTCCAAAACTACATGTACAAAGCAAACACTGATTCTTCTCCAAAAGCCTCCTTAGCTGTGTGCATCCGGTTGTGTGATGCACAAGTGACCTAAATTCCCCTGAATCTGCAGGGGCTCTAACCCAACTCTCCAGTTCATGTTCAAGCAAGGACAGGGTGAATAATTTCAGGAACCCCATTGGGATGATGCACATGGACTGCATGGCCTAGTGTAAGTTTTGTCTGTGTGTGCCACCAGTGGCACGCTTCTGCTGAAGACTGTGTTTGGGTTTTCTGCCTGAAAGAAACAAAGGCCCTAATGCTGCTTTTGAAAGCCCAGGAGAAATGTCTGATTCAGGCCCTAAACAATCTAATTAGTGATGTGTTTGTGGGAAACCTATGCCTTTGGTGTTGTATCTTAGCAAAGTAGAGAGCACATCAGAAGGGAACTGAGTGCACCTTTGGGCAATACAAAATTATATCAACTGACCTGGCAGCTGGTTTTCAAAGGGCAGGTCTCAGTCTCTGCATCTCAGTTAGCCCCTTTGAAAGGGGGAAGCTCTGAGCAAGCCTGAGTTGAATGGTATGTGAAAACAGCTGGCAGTGTTGTACTTTAGGAACCATGTCAACCTGCAGACAGATGTCTTCTTCCTTCCCCTTTCTTGTCCAGTAATGGAGGTGGGCAATAGGTGCCAGTATGAGAATAACTCCTGGGTCTTCAGGAGGGATGTGGGGGAGCTTCACTGTGTAGACTTGCTGCACCCTGTGGCATGTCCCAGGCTTTTCAGGGCACAAAGGGAACTGTCTTGATAGCAATCAGGCTTTGGAGAAACTTCCCCCTCCTTTTAACCTACAGTGGCACTGTACTGCAGTAGTCTTGCTGTCCCACCATGAAGCTCTTGTCTCTTGTCACAGCACATCTTTAAAGCCTTAATTCTTATTTACATAGCATGCCTGGTGTGCTAGGGAAGTAACTACAGAGAGAGCTTACATAGTGGTGCAGTTAATATCTGTGGTGGCGCTTTGTCCTGGCACAAGGGATAGCATATGGATTTAGCCTCTGCACTTCCTTCGAATGGTGCTGCTCAGTAAAGAGCTCTATGAAGCTCTATGAGCCTCTCTATAGCTATCAGTGGAGTAGAAACAAACCTTAAAGTAGCACAGCCTGGCAGGGTGATTCATGACTTGCCCAGGAATAGTGCATTTGCATGGTAAATGTGGGGTGTACCTGAAAATGGAGCTGTGTTCCTCATTCCTGGCAGTTACTAAACCTGTCAGAGCTGTTGTATTGTATTTTGGCTATACATGTTGGCTTATGAGTAGCTGAAAAAAATAATGTCCCAGCTGTTGTTTATAAATAGCAACAAGCCTTAAAGAGCTGAAGGAGAAGAAAGAATGTTACACACATCTACTGAAGACCTCTTAGATGCCAAATCATCTTTCTGTGCACTGCAGCAGGAGAGGCAGGTGGTCAGGGCACCATCTCTTTGTCTGAGCTTACCTCTATCACATTCTCAGCCACTGGTAGGTTCCATTTATTCTGGGGACCTTGCTAATAAAACCCTTTCTTTCAGGTTGTCAAGACAATTGGTTTGCGAGAGGTCTGGTTTTTTGGACTTCAGTATCAAGACACCAAGGGTTTCTCAACATGGCTAAAATTGAACAAAAAGGTATGCTTGCTCCAAGATTTTGCTTGTCCTTGTTCCCTTCTCTGAGAGTACAGGGGCAAATTCGGTCTCCATGTTTCTGTCGGATCTGTTCTTGCCTATCCATGCACCTTAAGTACTGCAAGATCAGTGAGTTGGTGTTGTGCCCACACACTTCCTCCCCAGGGTGTGAGGAGTTGTGGTATCTGATCTGCTCCTGCATCTAGCTCTGTTTGTTACCAGGCCAGGTCTGTTACCCTTCCTGGTAAAACGCTGATGTCATGCTCATGTGAACATCTTGGTTGGGGAGAAACCTGGAAAGTAACTTTGCTACCACTGATCATAACTGCTAGCTTGTGTAAGTCCAGTGGGGAGAATGATGAGGTGTTTAGCAGTAAGTAATTGAAAATCCTTGCTTTTCTGCCCATTCTCTTCTGCATTGGAAAAGAGAAATTTCTTTTCTAGTGCATGCTTATCTTCCTGTTTGTAAAGTGCTCCCCTTCACTTGGTATATAGGCTCTAAAACCTGCTGACTCTGTTCCAGGTAACAGCACAGGATGTACGTAAAGAAAGCCCCCTGCTTTTCAAATTCCGTGCCAAGTTCTACCCAGAAGATGTGGCAGAAGAGCTGATCCAGGACATCACACAGCGCCTTTTCTTTCTCCAAGTGAAGGAGGCAATTCTGAACGATGACATTTACTGTCCTCCAGAAACAGCTGTCCTTCTGGCTTCTTATGCCGTCCAGTCCAAATATGGAGACTTCAATAAAGATGTGCACAAATCTGGCTACCTTGCTAGTGATAAACTGCTCCCACAAAGGCAAGTGAACCTGGGTAGTCTTAGACATTCTCTGTCTTAAAGGGTTTGTGATTTTTTAATTTTTTTTTTAATATGTATGGGGTGTTTTGATTGCAATGCTCAGAATAAAATATACCCTTGTGCCACTTTGAGCATTTAGATAAGTATTCAATTAATTAAGAGCTTAAACTTCTTATTGCTACTCTGAAACTCTAATCAGAAGTAGTGAGAGAAGCTCCAAAACAAGATATGCTACAAGGAGAAGCAAATAATAATAAAAAATAAATTATCTATTAATAAATAATATTAATGAATAAAATCTGTCATTTGTTAGAAGTCCGAATACTAACCATTGTGTCTCTATCCAGCCTTTTGAAAAAACTATATTTCTTGGAATATTTTTGTGGGGGAACTCTGATGCCAATGGAGTATTTAATGAAGCATTATTATAGAGTGGTGTGATAGTGCGTGTGCATATATGTAGTGCTTGGTTTTAAACACCCCATATATACTCTTTCTAGGGTTTTGGAGCAGCACAAACTTAACAAGGACCAGTGGGAGGAGAGGATCCAGGTGTGGCATGAGGAACATCGAGGAATGATTAGGTAAGTGATGAAGTGTGAAACTGCTGTATTTAAAATAGTATTAGTGTGTAATTTACGAGTGAATACAAAAATCTGTGACTTGCTTCAGGATAAGTTGGCATCCTTCAGGTTATTTTGCTCAGAGTAGTTAGGTTCACATGCCTCTGCTCTTTCTAGTGCACATCAGCTGGCTATTCTTAATAAAACAAGCTGAGTTTGCAGAATTTGTAATTATCTACTAGGGTGATACTTAGAACCTTTGCCAGCTTTTTGCTACTCTGTTCACGTAGGAGGATAGCACCTTCTTGCTCTAATGGCTTAAAGACCCCAAAAAGAATGTCTGCTTTCTTTTTACATGCTGCAGAGAAGATGCTGTCTTGGAATACCTGAAAATTGCACAGGATCTGGAAATGTACGGTGTGAACTACTTCAGCATTAAGAACAAGAAAGGCTCTGAGCTCTGGCTAGGTGTAGATGCTCTGGGACTCAACATCTATGAGCAGAATGATAGGTAATAAACCCCTCTCTCTTGATCATTGCCTTCATGTCATTCAAAATCCATGTCTCCTAGAATTCAAATCTTTAACTAAACTCCAGGATTTCTGTATCATTCTTGGCTGCGTTTTTGACATTGCCAGAATAATCCATAAAATGTGCTTCTTCGGATCAACAAATACAAGAAATTGGCATATCCATTCAAGATAGTTTAACTTGTATCCCTAGTCTTCCTGCTATAGATGCATTCTCCAGTTCTGTTTTTAATTAAAAAACCAAAAAAAGTAGGATGGAAAATCTGCTTCTTATGTTTATATTTCATCTGTGTGACTAATTTTTTCTGCTGATTTCAACTACTATAAGAGCACTGAAATACAAGGGTGGATTTGGTATAATTTTGAGCTTTATATTCTAAGTCAAGAATTTGGAATGATTTTGGGCTCTCTTATTTCTTTTTGCTTCCCATTTCTGCAGGCTAACACCGAAAATTGGATTCCCTTGGAGTGAGATCAGAAATATCTCATTCAATGACAAGAAATTTGTTATTAAGCCTATTGACAAGAAAGCACCAGTAAGAAGCAAGATTCTTATTAAACTATTAAACTTTCAGCTTCTTGGCTGAATGATTTCTGTGGGTTTGGTTTTGGGGGCTTTTGGGGTTTTTTTGGTCAGAATCTTTTCATCAATAACATTAACACTGATGTAAGCACAGAGACCTGTTCAGGCCAGTGAACTGGTAGTTATGATTTTTTTCTGGCTGAGAGGGTAGGAATTTAGGATAAACTTAAGCTTTTAAGGGAGTAGCTCTTTGCTTAGGGTTTCTGATTCTCCTAAGACTGTTCAGATTCTCTGATAATACAGTTAGGGGTCTAAGGTAGCTCTGTTAGCTGTGGATGCTTCATTTGCAACCTGTTGCTTTTAATAGTGTGTGGGATGATCTTTTGAAGGTTTTCACCTTACTTAAAGCAGAAGCTTTAGGTTGTTTCATAGGGTAGACTGGAAACTTTTTTCCTTGCAAATTTATATTGAATGTAATTGCTTTCATCTTTAAGGCCTAATAATTTCCTGTGCTAGCTAGTACCTTCTGTTCTTCTGGTCATTCTTGTTCCATTGCTGCTTGAAAGCATTTCCCTGTTGTTATTGCTCCTTTTTTAACAGAACAAAGTTATTTATCTATTGATTGTAACATTTAACACCCTTTCTGGCATAAGCCAAGACATTACATTCAGTGTGGCTGGCCAGGCTATTGTACAGATTATTGAAGTGGGAAGGAAGGTGGGAGAAGCCAGGGACTTGGTGTGCCTGGTAAACCAGCCCTGCTGGTGTTTGTAATGAAATGGTGATGCCAAGACACTGTGTGCTTGATGCTAGGGATGTGTTACAGTGAAACCCAGAACACTGGAATGGCACATTGGGTGCTCCTGCTCCTGGTGTGTTTGTCAGATTGAAATCCATTCCAGAAAGCAATGTGTCTAACTGCCACCAGCAATAAATTAGACATTATTAAGAAAAGCTGGCTGGCAGCTCTAAAAAGCTTGGGGTCCTGGGAGCACAGTGCATACATGAGGGGCTTCTTATGCTGAAAGAACAGGTCTAATGCTGCCTTTTTCTTGTCCCAAGGATTTTGTATTCTATGCCCCTCGGTTACGGATTAACAAACGAATCTTGGCACTTTGCATGGGGAACCACGAGCTCTACATGCGCAGGCGTAAACCAGACACCATTGAGGTGCAGCAGATGAAGGCACAGGCTCGGGAAGAGAAACATCAGAAACAGATGGAGAGGTTGGTGGGGTTCTGAGTAACCTGGGTGTGACTAATCACTGCATAAATAGCATCATGTGCTAGATAAATGGCTGGCAGCACCTTTATCTGCTTGAGCCAAAAATAGAGCAGGTTGCTTTCTGCTTCAGTAGGTCTAATGGGTTGGTAGTAATGGTACTCATCACAAATGTGACTCCCCATTACTTTCTTGGACTTAAAGATTTGTCTGTCCATCTGATGGGACTAATACAGACCTTGAAATGTGGGGATTTTCCTTATAACATTGTTATTATGAACTCGTCATTGAGATGAACGCCAGCAGAGCTTTTTATTTTTGCACTTCTATAAAGGGGTACACCTGGAATAAAACTCATTCTCTGAGTGTTGTAGGGCACATCTTGTGTGTGCTCTTTTTATGTGTTTACTAGGAAGTGCTCCAGTCTGGGTGATAGTTGGTGTGAAATTATATTGTGACTTCTTTCCATCAGAGCCCTGCTGGAGAATGAGAAGAAGAAGAGGGAGTTGGCAGAAAAGGAGAAGGAGAAGATTGAGCGTGAGAAGGAAGAACTGATGGAGAGACTTAAGCAAATTGAGGAGCAAACCAAGAAAGCTCAGCAAGGTAATAGGGAATCTTTCAGTGTTTCCTTTGATGATGAATAGTCTGAGTGAGAAGGGTTCAAATACTAAAGCTATGAGCATTTCTGAGTAATTTCTCTCTCCACTGTTGTATGCTAACTGGTGTTAGGGCCCTGGTTTAGGCTCCTGGAGCCAAATGTAAGCCCTCCATATGCAGTTGCTGAAAAAAGACCTGCATTAAAGAAATGGGTAACAGCCAAGATATCTCTCTTGGCAGCAGAAGTACCTTGCCATTGTTCCTGTCCTGGCTGGAAGCTTTAGCCCAGCATAATATGTAGAGGAAGGAGACAAAAATTGTAGCAGGGGTCACACCAGCCATTACTGTGGTGATTTACTATCTAATTGCTTGACTAGAGTTAGTGTGGTGTTTCCCAAGCAAAATATTGAATGCTTCTCTGCACTTAGGTATGTAATTTTGGGATGGGTGCTTCCCCACAAATCCATTAGGGGTGGGCCTGACTTTTACTCTTACAGCTCCAGGTAAAATGTAAAGGAGAGAAAAGGGGACAATTGTTTGCATCTCTCCTTTACCTGTCCGTCTGAAGGAAAATCCTTATCCAGACAGACTTTCCTCTTCTACTGCCATTCTTTACTTATCTGTCCTGAAATATGCTCCCCTATTTTTCAGAATTGGAAGAACAGACCCGCAGAGCTCTGGAGCTGGAGCAGGAGAGAAAACGAGCTCAGGAGGAAGCAGAGAAACTGGCTAAGGAACGTAGAGAAGCAGAAGAGGCAAAGGAGGCCCTGTTGAGAGCATCCCATGATCAACAAAAGACCCAGGAACAGTTGGTAAGTTGGTGAACTGAAAATCAAGTAGGGAAAATAATGAAAGGGGAAGCATCTAAGCTTTTGAAGCAAACCAGGCTATGAATATAGTGAGGAAGCACTATATTCATAGGTTCTTTAATTTTTATCCTCAAGCAGATGAAAATATACGTAAATACAAGTGTATTTGTACAGTAGATTTGTATTGCTTTTTGTGGGGTTTTTTTGTATGTGATAATGACAGTGTTGCTTTCCTGGGTTTGGTTTCAAATAACTGAGGTTTGTAGCTCTGTTTTGGGGAGAAGGAAAAAGAACCAACCCAACAACCAAACAAAACCCCAAAACACAACAGAAGTCAAAACTTTTTTGGCTTCCTTTCCTCTTTCTTCATGGGAGTATTGGTAGGACTGAAGTTAACAAGAAGGCTTTCTTCTTACTGAAAAGATGTGTTCTCACTCAGGACTTGAAGTAAATGCTTCATTTAGCAAGTACCTTGGGTTTTGTTTCCACTAAAAGCCTTTCTTCTGCAGGCTGCTGAGATGGCAGAACTCACAGCTAGGATCACACAGCTGGAGCTGGCCAGGCAGAAGAAGGAGAGCGAGGCACAGGAGTGGCAGCATAAGGTAAAGCAGAACCTGAGCAAATGGCATACTTTTTGTGAAATTGCTCTTTATTCTGGGCTGTAACCTAAACTACTGCACGGGATACCACACTAGACTCAATGCTTGCAAGCTTGAGGCTGTTGTAAATATGCAGCTTTGGTTTTCTCCATGGAATGAGTGACTTACTCTAACTCCATGTAGCACTTTTTGACTAATTAGACCTGTAGCCCATTTTCCATTAAGAGTAGCCATGCTTCAAATCTCTGAAGTGTTATCCAGCAGAAAATTTTGCAAATGATGGTGGCTGAGTAGCTTTGGAATATACCCCTTCAGAAGTGCAAGGCTTCCTGTAACAAGCAAGTGGTGCTTCTGTGAGAAGTCTCAGGCACTCAGGGTTATACTGACTGACTAACTGTGGCATATCCTACTGCAGGCACAGAGGGTGCAGGAGGACCTAGAGAAGACCAAAGAGGAGTTGAAGACTGCCATGAGCACCCCTCATGTCACTGAACCCATGCACTCTGAGAACGAGCATGATGATGAGCAGGATGAGAATGCAGCAGAAGCCAGTGCTGAGTTACGGTCAGAGGCCACCATCAAGGACCGCAGCGAGGAGGAGCGCACCACTGAAGCAGAGAAGAATGAGAGGGTCCAGAAACACTTGAAGGTAAGAAGCTGGCAGCAGAGTGTGTGTGTGTGCTGCTTCTACTTTTCTCAACATTTCTTGCAGCTGGAAGTTATTACCCTTATTTAAAAAATGAAGGGAGAAGCAGGGAAGAGAGATGATCATAATCTTGCCAGATAGCTGCTTAACCATTGAGTAGAGAGGCAGATCTTGTCTCCTGGAACTTGACTTCTGTTTTACTGGAAGCAGTGAAATATTTTGAAGCAGTGCCAACAAGTAGCATCTGTCAGATGTAGTGTGCTTTCTGTGAGTATTGCCAGCCACCTGACAGCTGTTCATAGCCCTGGCTGCAATGAATGGAAGAACTTGGTCTGATTCCTATCCAGAAGCTGTCTCTAACTGTCTAGTCTGGGTTGCATTGCAAAACTCTGCATTGCAAAACCCTGAAGCAGCCCACTAGGGCTCAGCAAAGAGACAGCACTACTGCACCATCTTCTTGTGAGGAACTCCAGTATTCTTGTGTTCAATTCCAAGCATTTAGCTGTGCTGCCTGACTTGCACCAGGGTTTGCTCATTCTGTGCAACCTGTGTACTGTGGTGGTTACACACAAAGGGGTAGAGGTGCATTTTATCTTCTGCAGCAAGTTCCTTTTCTGGTGGAAAGCTAGTAATTCCTCAGATTCTCCAAGATGCTCCTGCTGTCTTCAGGGATCCCTCCACATGGCCGTTCTTTAAAGTACATACATTGGAGACAATCTTTCTTAATTCTGCTAGATGAAGATAAATAGGTGACAGATTGCCTTATGTTTTCTACCTTCAAATGTTAGGGAGAAATATTAACAACTTCCACAAAATCACAGATCCATTTAGGTGGGAGGGGCCTCCATGAGATCATCTAATCCCACTTCCTTGCTCAAGCAAGGTCAGCTAGAGCAGGTTGCCCGGAAGAATACACTGGGGCTTGTCTGTTTTCTGTCTCTATAGATACTGAATCTTTAGGAGGAGCAGCAGGAAATCTTTGTCCAGCTTTGATTCTCTGGCATGTACTAACCTGTTGCTGTCTGTTTCTCCTCCTCCAAAGGCTCTTTCCTCAGAGCTGGCAAACGCTCGGGATGAAACCAAGAAGACAGCAAATGATATGATCCATGCTGAGAACATGCGCCTAGGCCGAGACAAGTACAAGACCCTCCGTCAGATCCGGCAGGGTAACACCAAGCAGCGCATTGATGAGTTTGAGTCCATGTAAACTCTCCCCTGCACCTGCTGCCCTGCACTCTCTTCTCCCCTCTTTCCCATCCTCTCCCATCATTCACTCATAATCGTGCTATGCTGGAACCACTACAGAAGAGTGACCATGGTCTTATTTATCAAGATTTGGGCAAATGCTGGAGTTAACTAACAGAAGAAGGAGTAGTAATTATGTCTGCCTGGTGTGGCTTGGGAAAGCAAACATGTATTGGGGTAAATCTGAAGCTGTTTGGCTTGGGGTAAAGTCTTAGTGTGTTGGGTTTGCCCAGTGAGGTGGCTGTGTTGCTGTCTTCTCCTGTTGTGTGGGGAGACTAGCAGATATTTGTACTGCCTTATATACAGTCAAGAGCTGACAGTCTGACACTCTGCCTTCCTACTAACCTGTGCAAGCTTCAGGATTAAGCTTAGTAGCCAGGGTCTGAATTTCTGGCTTAACCCAGAGTCTGAATCATGTAGTTAAAAAGGGGAGACTGGAGCTTAGGAAGAAGGATTGAAGGTAAAATATGGACTTTCTCTCTAAAAGACCAAAGGTTTTGTCCTACAAAAATAAGCAGACCAAACAGATTCTGTGGTGTTCCTGCTGGTGTTACCTTTTATTGTTTAATGATGGAGCTTTGAATTTCCTAATCATGAGGAGGCCTTTGGAGTATTTCCACTGATACAGTGTGGTTTGAAGCCTCGAATTCCCTGCTTTCCAGAGGTTTTGTCTCTGGTCAATGGCTTTGTTCACTATCTTTTGTCTGACTTCAATGTAACCAGTGAGGCAGAAATAGCTAAAGTACACTGCCTTCCTTTTTGGTTTTACCAATGAAAACCTAAAGTGAGAGGTAGAAATGTAAAAGACTAAAAATTACTAGCTGTGTTTTCCCTTGCTGAACAGATACTTTTCTAGTTACGTGAACAAGATTTCAGGTTTTTCCATAAGAGGCCTTTTTAGCACATAGTCGTTGGTGCCTTATGACTGTGTATAGATCTACTGTAGCTCAGATACCTTTAGTTTAAACTAGATGCAACCATAAGAAGTGATCAGCAGCTGGGGACCAAAAATTGCTCTCATATCTAGGTCATGTACAAGACTGCATCTGTTTTCCTGGCTTCAAGCAGCTTTTGAGGGGAGAGGATCCTGAGACACTTGTCGAATTACTTTCTTAATCCTTACTAGCAGTCTGCCACATCCCTGGCTCAAGTGCTTTTCCTTGCCCAGAAGGATG
This sequence comes from Acrocephalus scirpaceus scirpaceus, assembly GCA_910950805.1. Classification (NCBI taxonomy): domain Eukaryota; kingdom Metazoa; phylum Chordata; class Aves; order Passeriformes; family Sylviidae; genus Acrocephalus; species Acrocephalus scirpaceus. The sequence goes on from OU383776.1 coordinate 75,327,111, forward strand.
TTTTGGCCTTTTGTAGCTTTGAGAACAGAAGGATTTCTCTTAGAAATGGGATACAAATGGTTCTGAGACTGGTCCTGAGAGCTGCTTGTGCCAGTTATTGTAATAATCATCACCTCCTGTCATCCAAGCTGCCCATGTTGTAGCCACCCAGAATCCTCCCTGCCATTTCTGTGGAGGAAATAGCCATGTATGCTCAGGGTTGAATTGGATGTTGCCTTGATCCCTCATAAAAGGAACTGTTAACCTTCAGGAGAGTCATCTTAAAAATGGGTTCCACCTAAACTGAAGTCCTCCTTTGTTTTGCCCTCTTTGGATTAGCCTGTCCCTATAGGAAGTCATTAGGGTAGCCTGGGATTTATTTTCTTGCCTAGCATAATCTCAAATTTTGTGACTTGCTCAGTTTTATTGATTCTCCCTTTGTATGATATTACTGGTAATGGTGATAGAAGGAAAACATCCGAAAACTGGAGCATTTTCAACTCCCTGGTGGATGAAAAAGGGCAAAGGGGGACTGTGCCAAAAAAAGAAGTGTTTATGATAGTGTTAACAAACTGCAGTATTTCCCCAGGAATTCCTTGGGTGGCTGGAAACAACCTCACCAGTTCTGTGTTACTTTATTTTCTGAAAGCAATGCAAGTCTGTGTGGAGATTCATACAAATACCAGCCAGCCTGTGTTAGAAGCAACATGCCAACTTATGCTCTTAAACATCCAGGTGTGTCATGTGGGAACCCCCTTCTCTCCCCTGGACACAGAGTGCTTTTGGGGGCACATGACATGGCAAGCTTTTTATAGGCCAAGAAAAGTATGCCTCAGTACCATGAAAGTCACAAGTGAAAGACTGTGGTTAAATTTGTCAGAATGTATTTGCCTATTTCTGTACTGAAGGGGATTTGCATTGGCTCTGCATGAGTCTCGTTACTGGGGAATAGACAACCTTTAAACTTCTGTTTTGGTGCTTTAAAGCTGGTTCTCAGCACTTCTGCTCTGTCCATGGCAACTATTGATGCATTTGAGGGGAGAAAAGCCTATCTAATATTTTAATAATTTCCTAACAAGCTGACGTATGGTGCCTGGAATATGTGTTCAAATAATAAACCAGTAAGCCTTTTCTGCTTTGATGGGTCACACAACACTGCTGAGCTCTCATGTATTATGATGTTGGCATGACTTCTGTTTCTAAGCTTTTTTTAACGTTCTAATTCCACATGGTCCAATAAAGGAATAGAACGGCTTGTGCCAGTGAGTCCACCTAACTCTTTGTAGTTGTTTCAGCCCTGCCTTCTTTTTAACCAGTATTATATTCCAGTGGTATCTAATGATTTTTGATTTTAATATTTCTAGCTATGCACAATTAGAAAATATTAGTCAAGGGATGGAGGGTGTGTTTATAGTCCTCCTTCCCTTGGAAATGTATACTGTATTATAAAGATGATATTTTGCAAGAAAACTAATGTAAGAAGCTTTCAGTATTATGGTGAGATTTGTAGACACATTTTTTATTTGTTAGAATACAGTGAATTGTTCTTCCTCTTCATGTTCCAGTTTAATTGGATAACTACTCCTCTTGGGGTTGGGGGGAGGGAAGTACTTTATCACATGTTGCCTGGCTTATTTTTTCTTGTTTTATTTTTTGTTGCTGTAAATTATGTTGAAGGTTTTTAACCAGTTGTTTTACTGGATTGTAATAAAACATCAAGTCCTTAAGATTGGGGAGTAATTCATGGGTCCATGTGCTTATCTGCAGAAAGAACCTTGATTAAGACATGTTTTTCCTGTTCAGAGGAGTTGTTAAAATCCATACCTTGTTCTTCCTGAAGTGCCAATAAAGTTAAGAGAAATTCAGCATATTGTGTCTGACTGGTTGCTTAAGATTTGCTTTAAGTCCAGTGCTGTTTTGTAGCTGAGCAGATCTGCCTTGCGGTGCCCAGAGGTCAGCCTGGGAACTCCCTCGCAAATGAGGTCTTACTTGCATTCTGAAAAGGAACTGCTTCAGTAACAGCCCTTTCCCCCTCCCCAGCACCCCCAGCTGTCCAGCTGGAGACAGTACTGGAATTGAGAGTGCCTTCTTTGTGGAGGCACTAAGTATAAATGTTCAACTTGTAAATGGACTGGCCAGATGGAGGGGATGGAGCTGCTGTGGGTGAGCTCCTGCTGTGCCAAGCCGAGGCCCGTGTGCCTCCAGGTCAGCCTGGAGAGGGTGGCTGGGCCTTGGTGCTGCTGCTTGCCTGGACACCCTGCCACATCTGTGCTGCCATCAGCCTGTACTGGGGATTCTGGCACAATTTGCTTCACAGCTGCCTTGCTGTGGCTGTCTCTACCTGTTTCCCAGTGTCTCGGGATGGGTTCCAGAATGGAAGAGTGGCTGCTGCCACCTTTCTGCTAATGAACTGTGTGATCTTTATTTGCAGCTGCTTTCTTTGTGGTTGTGAAGAGGGGCCTCACAGAACCTCTGCCTAATTGTTGCTGCACTACAGAATAAGGCGGAGATTTCATTGGAACATGTTAGTGCTCAGAGATCTGGTGCTGGGGAAGAGACCTAAACTTTTCTATAGACAAAACATCAAGTGTGGAGCAATAGAGGCTTCTGCAATCCCCACCAGGCATGGCTTGGCTTCAGTTTCTACAGGTGAGTCTTTTTTTTGTTCCTTCCTGCCAGGATTCAAAAAACCTGAGCACTGGAGAAATTTCATGTCTCCTTTAATGCTATAGCAGCTTTCAGTTGAAGATTGCACTGGTCTGAGTTGAAAGGTTGATCCTGTTCTTGCTGTTTCTAGAGCCCTTGCTTCTCAATGGACATAACCTTAGAGGCTTGAGGCTTAGTAATTCTCCATTTAGGTTTATTTTATTCAATTTGTCTTTTAAGAAATGGAAGTGTAAAGCATTAAAGGCTGAAGGCTGCTTCTGTACAGGACCGTGTTAAAAAAAAAAAAAAGTCCACCACCACCAACCTATTCTTCTAGGTGGTTGTAAGGCATTCTGTAGTTTAGGATCAGAAATTTGCATTTAGCATCTAATTTTTGTAGACAGCTTCTGTTGGATTTGCTAGTCTGTCTGGGATGTTTCAGGTCCAGTTTAGGCTATATGTACATATGTTTGGGGCCCAGCTGCTTTTGTCTGTGGGACAGGGGCAGACTAGAGCATAAAAAGTTCTCACAAGGCTGGGAGACTACAAACACTGTCTTTTTGCAGGTCCTGCAATGTTGCTTTATTAAGCAGTGCAATTTATTAAGAACTCTAAAGAAAAGCCAAAGTAACTCCGTAGAGTAAAATATTCATGGAGATCAATCTGTTTGGTAGACTAATGCATTTGGCCTGAGATGCACTGATTCCAAGTAGGACAAAGTAACTGCAGAAAACTGATTTCTTCCTCCTTCCCTTGTTTGCTCTTTTTAAAGCAGGGAACTGCAAGGGCATGGTCTCCAAACTCTGATTTGTTTGATGCAGACAAGCCCTGTAGGGATTTCTTGGCAGATGAACAGTGTATTAGTTTCTTGTTCAGGATAATATGTTTGGAGGGAAGCACAAGCATTTTTCTAGCAAACTAAGCTTGGTATTGCAATGTATGGGGTAAGGTATGATAATTGTAGGTACTTGTATGGCAGCTGCTTGAGCACCTACAAAGAGACTGCAATGAGAAAGCAGAGAGCACCCAAGGCATGGGTTGTTTGCCCATGGCTTGTTTGTATCATCAGTATGACTGTTCTGTTCCCTGCCAGCTTTGCAGCTGTGCATAACTCAATCTTGGCTATATAGTTTAAATGTCTTATACCAGGGCATATAATCTCAGAGCACACGACAACTGGCAGAGAACAGAATTCTTCTGTGACTGATGTCAACCTGTAACTGTTGCATACCCATATGGAAATTGATGCCACATGTGATGTTAATGTCTCCCTTGCAGAAAAATAACTTCTGTAAGAAAAATGCCTCTTCCCTGGAAATTTCAAGGCCAGGTTGGATGAGGCCCTGAGCAACCTGGTCCGGTGGGTAGCATCCTTGCCTATGGTTAGAGGACTGGAACTAGATGATCTTTGTCCCTTCCAATCCAAAGCATTCTGCAAAAAAAGTCTGGGCCTCAATGTATGAAATGCTAGGCTGAGGCTGGCTTTTGTCTTGCAGGTTTGCAGTTCTATGGGCAGTTTGTAGACAAGGGAGCAGGTTCCTATGTCTGAACAATGCCTAAGTGAGTAACTAGCTCCAGGTGATGGGTCTCTAAACATTACTAGCAATTCCAAGATGGAGCTTTTCAGGACAGGTGTCAGGATGAGGGGTATAGTGGAAAGTGGAAGAAAGAATGAGGAGATATTAGAGAAAAATTAGTGCTGAAACTGCAAAAAGTAATACTGGATGCTTGTGGAAGGGACTGTGACTTCAGCTTCTGGTCAGAATGCAGTTGCTCAGAGCAGGTATTAATACACAACTTTCTGGTGAGCAGAACTAATTTTAAAATTACAAGTCCCCATGATTGCTATATCCTTTAATGAAATGCAGGCCGGGATTGGTCTTGAGTCAACAAATTTGACTGAAGAGGGTGTGAAATAAACTGCTCTTGAGCTGGGAGGTTATGGTGAAGGCTGTCTATACCCCACATGCAGCTGTATTGCACTCCCATCCATCTTTGGAACATCCTTGATTGGATGCTTGAAGGAGAAGCATGTGCAAATGAAGGTCTTGGCTGGGGCACTGTAACTTCTTAGTGGCCTTCACCCAGCCAGGCAGCAGCTGCATTGTCAGAAGTGGCTGCTGTCCAGAAGCCTTGTTGTGAATTCATTGTGCTTTCTTGTTGCAGTGTCAGCCCATCTCTGATTGCACGTCTGCCCTCCTGCTTCCAGTGGTGAGAATATGGTTCTTGCTCCTTTTGTTTGTGTCATCCTCAGAAGGCTGCTGAACATCTAGGGAAGGTTAGAAAAGGTTAGAATGGGGCACACAGTCTTGTTTGGGAGATGTAGAAAGTGAGGCACATTTATAGCCTTCAACCCAAGCCCCAGCCTCTGAGGCAGTATCTGTGACTTTAGCTCACTTGGTGAGTGCAATTAGTCCCGGATCTGTGCTCAGTGCATCTCTTTTGAGGCAGCAGAAGAACTCTCTGTCTGGGCTTGTAGGCTTGCAAAAAGTCAAACCAGTACAAGTTGTTCTGTTTGCTTTTATTAGCAACTTGCTCTGGAGCAGGAAAAATGGTTAATGGGTTTTTAAAGTGACAATGGGAAAGGTGAATTTTAGTTTTGTTCAGTGCTTTAGTTCTGTGTCAGTAAGCAGCCCATATCTGCTTCCTTGCAGGAGTATTTGTGAGGCAGAGGGCTTGGTAGGAGGGGAGGGGTAAGCTGTTCTTGCTTTTCCAATTAATGAAGGCTGTCTTCTGGAAATCTTCATTATTCCTAGGTCTGTGTGCCTGCTGCTCTGACTATGAGCATGAGAGAGACTTCCCTCATGGGAACAGCATGAGCTTGCCTCTATCCACACCTGAATAGCATGGGCAGTGACTGAGCCAGGGCAGCTCTTGCTTGCTGGAAAGAAACTAACAGTGGTCAGAGGAGCTGGCTTTGGTATCTCAAAAATCCAAGTATGCTTCTCATCTGTGGAGAGCTGCAAAGGTGTTGAGTAACTTCTGGTTGGATTAGGCCAGTGCTGATTTCAGTGTTTACTTCCTTGTGCAGAACTCAGGGCTGAGGTGGAGTTAACAGCAACTCGAAGGTGTTTTGGATATTTGCAAGAGAGTCCCTAGACTTGGGGGAGGGAGGACCACATTGTTTGCTGTGTGGTATAGAAGGCAATGTATTTCAAGCTAGAAAGCCACTTCCTTAGCACCATGTGCCAACACATGACTGGATGTGTGGGCATAGCCACTGCACTGACAGAGTGTGGTCTGCTGGCAAGAAGCTGGGGAGGTTGGGGGCAATGTGCCTGTGTGCACTGCTGGGAAATTGGTTTCTACCACACCATATTCGAAACAGAGCTAAGGGTTCTCTTCAGCTCTATCTGGGCTGCTCATAAAATATGTGCTGACCTGTGAGGCAAAATTTTGAGGTTTTTTTAATTTTTTTTTTTTTCAAAGCAATGATATTTTTTCTTAGTTGGTTGTTTGGTTTGAGTTTTTTGTTGGCTGGTGTTTTTTTCGTGGGAGGGGTGGTTATTTCCAAAGCTTTCTATTTTTGTGGCCTTGGCTAAACGAACAATGATTTTCTCTGGAAAAGAGATCTTGCTTCTTCCCTTTCTCAATATTTCTAAGACCTTAAGACAGACTATGTAAAATCTGTAAGGGCCTGATTCTCTCCTGCCCCAGTGGAATTGCTTTGCTTTCACCAGGGAGCAGTTGTCCCCTTTGCTGCACCTCATCTCCCTGACTTCCCTCCCTATGTTGGCCCCTCTTCCATCAAGTGACATTGACCTGCCATTTGCTGTGCTCTGAGTTCCTGGCAGGGAGAAGAGTCAATGCCAGACAAACACACAAATGTCCTTGCTGTGGAAACTGCTGTGCATATATCTAATGTATCTCTCTCAGCTCAAGGTTTGCTGGAGAGATAAGATGCTTTGTGGTTTGTATGTGCTGTGGCCCCTCCCCTTGTGTCTCTCATGGCAAGCCTTGCTTTCTTACCATGGAAGAGGCTGAGAGACAGAACTGGGCTGCCTGCTGCCTCTCTGTAGTGCCTGAAAAGCAAAGGCAGAACTAGCCAGAGTCTCTCAGCTGTAGAGGCTGCACAGAGTGGTTTTAAGTTTGGAGGTGATGGAGCTCAAGAATTTGGCTTTGAAGCCTGAAGCATTTGGGGCAGCTTGTAGGAGAGAGCAAACCACCTGGAAAAGTTGACCTGAGACTTTTTAAAATTTGTTTTTAATCCTTTTTGCATTGCCCATGAATTTGTCTCTGCTAGAGCTGTCTGAGGGATGTGAATGCTTTGAATGCTTGAACTCTTGCCTTTGAACTGAAGAATACGTTTCTCTCCTGGCTTATGGAAAATACTTGCATTCCTTAATGTCTTTGATGCTTTTTTCAGAAAGTTTAAGCACCCCTTTCCAGCCTTTCAACCTGACAGCTTTGGGTGGAAAATTTTCGTTTTGGGACAAAAAGCCAAAACTTCCTGATTATCTTCAGAGTGATGAATTTGCTCTGTGTGTGTGTGTTGAGGCAGACATTTTCTATCTTATGCTGTAGTTTTTCCCCTGTATAGATTGATTAGAGAGTCCAGTATCAACATTTTTTTGCTTATACTGGCTACCAATATGTTACTGCATTAGAAAAACTTGATTAAAGCAGACATCCTACCAAACAGTGAGCTGTTAATTTGCTGGAAGGAACCATTCAGGCTCTTGAGGTGAGAGCTGGACACTAACTCCACAGAAACCAGGAACTGAAATTGTCTTTGCTGTTGTATTTTTGGCCCTTGGGTTCATATTTATTTACCCTGTAGAGGAGGATAGACTAAACTGGACCGTGTTTCTGGGAATAAATAAAGAGTTTTCTTCTGCAAGGCTTCAAAGCTTAGTAGGATAGATTATCAGCTAGCGTGAAATGAATGACAGTTATCTGCACCTTTATGGTACTTTTCAGCAGAGAGTTTAGCAAATGACCTAACTGTGTCTGTTTCTCAGCATCATCATGTGAAGTACATGAATATTCACATTTTAGAGATGGGAGCCTGCTGTACTGGGTAAGGCAATGATGTGGCTGGATGCCACCTTGTCAAGAGCAGAATTCATGTGTCTTGCTTTCACTCCATTGCTGTAGGAACTGTGTGCCTCTCTCCTCAAGGCAGCAGTCATCAGCACTCCTGCCTCTGTGTTCTTCCAGCCCTCAACATGCAACTTCTTGTATGATTAGACATCACAATGAATATTTCTCCTGAAATTGGATTTAGTTCTGGCTTCTAAAAGGGAAATCTGTAAGGAGAACAAAGTGAGCATTGCTTGGAAACTGGCATGTGGAGGTGATGTTTCACATGTTTGTGTGCTTCAACCAATTCCCATGCCGTAATGGGCTGGACTGCAGCAACATCCAAGCACAACCCCTTTGTCCATCCTTCCTTCCTGCTTCCCCTCCCTCCTCCCTCCCTCCACCCTCAGGGAGGCTGTCCTACTCTTTTATTTTCTTTCCTTCCCCTCCATCCTCCCCAGCTGTACGTATAACTGCCTGATCAAGCTGTCCTTGCATCAAAGGACAGCTCAGTGGGCACGGAGCGGGGCCCACAGCAGCAGGATGGCTCACAGCATCTTGGGGCTCCTGCAGCCCTTGCGGAGGGGACTGAACGCGAGCAAAGTTCGCCTCATTTTTCTCTGTGGTGTGACCGAGCAGCACCACAGCCCAGCAAAGTGGTGGTCAGAAAGAGGCTTCAGCTCCACGAATGGGTTCCAGGATGCCCCTGGGGAATCAAGGTGAGTCAAATCCTGTCTGAAAGGACGGGCATGCACATCTGCCTTGCCCTGTGACGGGAAAAGGAGAGAGGCCAGTGAAGCCATGGCCCATGGGATGCGGGGGACGAGACCATCACCTTAGGGGAGGAGATGCTGATGGAAGGAAGATGGTGCCAGGACCCAGCCTGAGAGATGCTGCTTCCTGTCCCTGGAGCTGTGGGGACCTGTCAGAGGTGCTAGTCCTGCCTCCAGAGCTTTGGGGACCCCAGCTAGTGGCTGGGAACCAGCTCGTGAAGGTGACAAAGAGACACAAGAGTCCTTGGGCCCATTTCCACAGCAGGAACTACTACATGCTCCCTGCCAGCCTTTCCTCTCTCTGCTTTAGGGACAGCTCAGGAAGAGATGGTAAAATAAATGTAATTTGTGTATCTGCTAGACTTGTATGATCTGAGTCAGACTGTAATCTGCTAGGCATTGAGAGAAGAGATCCAACCAACACGGCAGAAAATACAATAAACTATTTTGCTATCTGACCTTAGAGAAAAGTCATAGTGATAACCCTGCTTGGTGGCATTTATGAAGACTCATTATCAATGGGATTTCTTTCTAATTGGTTTGTTGCTTATGAAATTATCTCTGGAAGTACATGTAGGCTTCTTGATGGTTTTTATGGCCTTGGAAAGTATCTTTTAGGGGAAACATTGATGGGGGAAGAACTACTTAACTACTTTCTTGAAACCTCCTTGACCTCCTGCATCACAAAAGGTTTGAGATTTTATTTTTTAAAAGGGAATAATCAGTTTGCATACACTGGATTTGCAGTGTTGAGTTTATCACTCTGGTAAGATCTTTCCAAACCTCTAACCATGTATCCCATGACAGTAATGTCATTGTAAAATAGTTCAGACTAAATGAAGCAAAATTTAGTCTGACCAATTTTGTTTTTTTTTTTTTTTTTTTTTGTTTTAATCCTGGTTCAAAATTACTTCACAAAATTTGAAAGGAATTTTTCTTTGTTTCAAAAACATCAATAAACAAATTCAAAAGTAAATAAAATTAAAAGTTGCAGACTTTGTTTCCAGCTTTGGGTACCCAAAAGCAGAAGTCTTTCAGAGGAGAACTGAGCCTGGGACTGATTTGAGTGATATAAAGACAATGAGACCAGTATGCAAGTCAGTTTGTTACTGAACTGAACAGTGAAAAGAGGGAATCATCAGACTGGGTTTATGTCCCCAACGGAGGCACCAATACTGAGAACACAGGCAAATACCTTAAATGCTCCCTTCAGCCAGCATAGAGGGAAGGTGCTTGAAGGTGCTCTCTGCATCGTGGTCAGGAGTGCTTGGCATCATCTCTTCTCTTGAGAAGAGTGAACTCTGCAGCCAGGCTTATCCAGAGTCATGAAGCGTATTTCACAATAGCATCTGTCCTTCCTTGTACCTAACTGTATACCCTGTGTGCTGTCACTGGCTGCAGCTTGGCTGCCTTGGGGCCCACGTAACTGGCAGCAATAGCCAAAGCAAGGTTGGAACTCAGAGGAACTGCAGGGAACTAGATTTGTGGGAGGTTGGTGCAGAGATTCTCCTGCAACTACTGTTGGCTAAAGCTCTAGGTGCCTCAGGGATAACAGGAATTAAGTTATCTGACAATAAATGTACGGACAGCTTTGGGGATTTTTGGATCCAACAGTCTCTGCAGGCAGTCATCTCTCATTATCCAGCTGAAAAATCCATTCAATTGCAGCACTAAATGGAATTCTATCATTTTACCATTTCTATTGTGTAACAAATTATTTCACCCATAAAGATAAACCAAACATTGTCTAGAAACATGCTTATTTGCCATACAAATGGAATAAATTACTCTGATCCATCAAAAATGAGGAGGATTGTTTTATTTTGTTTTGACATTTGAGGGCTAGTCTTTAAATGGCATATTTACAAACAAATATCTGCAGGTGGCTTTATGAGGAAAACTGTGGTGTATGTTGTCAGCTTGATGAAAGAGAAGCTTCTGCCACTGGAGAATGCCCTGGGCTTTGGGATAATGGGCACTTGGGCAGTGCCACACTGAGAGTTACTGCCCACCTCCAGGGTGCTGCCTTCTTTCAGCACAGGAAGTGGGACCCTTGGGTAACTGGGACCTCCTATATCTAAGTGAGCATTTGGTATGTACACTAAGAAAAAACCAGTGTTTTCTCATCTGCTTCCTCTGGCAAATATAACAGACTCAGAATATACTGTGTTGGTGAGAAATCCTGAACACTGCTGTCAGGGTAGCAGCCTTCTCCAGATTGGTGTGAGAGCCTGGTCAGGAGGAGATGAACTGGATGCTGTTTCCCTCTCATTTGCAGATGCCCTTTCTGCAAGTTATCATTAAGAGAAGCTGATGGCCATGTTCCTAACTCTTGGCCAGATTAAATCTTGCAGGCTGTCAAAATAACTAGCAATTTTTCCTGAGCATGGATCACATCAGCTCAGAGGAAATTACTCAGCCGGTAGCTCTGTAAGCTGGGGCTGGGCATGTCTTACCATGAGAAGGGTCCCTGTGGTGGAGTTAAGGAAAGGAGGGGTCACTTCATGGAAGAAAAAGCTGCAGGAAAGGAACAATCATCAAGTAATCCCCTTGGGAAGGGAAGGGGAAGCAAAACGTGAACGATAACAGCCCTTCTTGCTGGATTAGTATCTGATCCTGAACACTTGTTATTGCATTGCTTTACCCAGGATTAACATCCCAGGCCTGGGACGTGTGTGCTCCCTCTGCCAGCCAGCCCAAGCAAGGGCAGCACAGGCAGAGCACCTGCACTTGTTTATGCACAGACATTTATTCTGTGGGCTATTTGATAAAGTGGGAAGTATTTTGGGGCAAATCAGATTTGCCTGCCACTGAGAACTGATAATTTGAATTTTTTCTCATGTGCATGGCATAATCCTTCGAGAAAATATTTGCATGCACATTTCCCTCTAAGTGCCACGTCTCTAGCACTCAGCCAAAAGATCCCAATTGTGGATGTGCAGAAAAGGGTGGACTCCTCTGAATTTTGCAAATTTGTCTTACAGCTCTGAGGATCAGGTGACAGTGCATTTTGTAAATCGGGATGGAGAGCGACTTACAACCACAGCCAAAGAAGGGCAGAGTTTGCTGGAAGTGGTAGTCAATCACAACTTGGCCATTGATGGATTTGGTAGGTGTTGCAGCAGGATATGTACATGTGCTGTTAGGGCCAGTGGGTACTTAGGAATAGTGCAACAGTTCACATGCCACTGTGTTCTGCCAAGACCATAAACAAGCTTCCCTTCCCCACCAGCTGCTTGCTGGCTGGCTCACCATGCTGAGATAGCAATGTAACCTCACACGGTCACCACTGGCATTCCAGCAGCCTCTGTCAGCCTCTTTTGGCTGCATAGAGCTGATGTAAAAATTTGAAAACTTATGGTGATTCTCCCAGAGAAGAGGCAGGCTGGAAACTGCAGCCATCTGTTGTGTTTCCTAGCATCTTTTTTGACATGCTCCAGATCTGTTAAAGCGCCTTTTCTCACACTGTTCCTAAAGATGGTCTCTATCACTCCCTTATTTTTTCCCGATTTGCTCTCATTCCCTTATTTCTCCACCAGGTGCCTGTGAAGGGACATTAGCCTGCTCTACCTGTCACCTCATCTTTGACAAGGACACCTTCCAAAAGCTTGATGCCATCTCAGACGAAGAGCTAGACATGCTGGACTTGGCATATGGACTCACTGACACGTAAGCCTCCCTGCTGATTGCAGCAGATCCTCAAGCCTCTAAGGCAGATTCTCACCATGTGGTACTTATCTCCAAGGGGATGGGGCTTGTTCTGTATTATAGTTGTGCCTTGAGAGCTGCTTTCTCTTGAGGCACAGCAGATCTTTAACAAGAGCTTTAGTGAAAACCCATGCTGAACCAGACAACCCAGTGTGGGTGGGAAATTTCTCCCCTTAGTTTGGGAACAGAGGAGCCTCACTTCATGTTTTCTTCTCAGATCGCGCCTTGGCTGCCAGGTGTGCGTTAAGAAGTCGATGGATGGTGTGACTGTGAGGGTCCCCACGGATGTGTCGGACATGAGGAGGCAGCTGGAGGTTGGAAAGCAAAGCAAACAGTAACTGGAAACGACTGCTGCACAGCTTACATCCTCATTTAGGCGTGGCAGGGTAATTAGCTTTTGGTTGACACTATTGCTTTTTGTGGCTGGCTTGCAGTAGGTCATAAAACTCTGATTCAGTATAAAAGGCGTGTTTGGCAAATCTCTTATTTAAACAAGGCATCATGCTTAATGGGGTCTTTGGTATGTATTTTAAGTGCTTAAATGCTCTGCTGAATGCAACTGGATTAAAGTGTACGGCTTTATATTTCCCTGGGTGGGTGTCAGTAAATATCTGTGCTGTATGTGATTTGCTTTCTACTTTGAAATTTAAGAATTCTGCTATTCTGAGTAACTGCTGAGAATTTTGCAGGGCTTGACTCTTTAAATGTGGAGCAGACTTTTCCAATTTGGGAAGCTTAAGAAGAGATTGCTGTTTGCAAGTCAGTGTACTGATGGGCTTGGTGATGTAGGTGACTTGAGTTTGGTCAGCAAGAGCATACTGAAGACACTTGTGTGCTGACAATTCCTGTAAGCAAGAACCACTTCTACGAACTTGAGATGTTTCAGGTCCCTGAATTGTTCTGTGCTGGGAGCAGCCACTTTCTCTAAATGTTTAATTTTCTCATTGCTGTACTATCCCACATGTCAAATAAAATTCTAATAATGAGCCTTTTAGACCTGCAAGATGCACTGTTTTGGTACCATAAGCCTGGCTGGAATAGAATGAGTTGGATGGAAATTTGGTTGGCTACATTAAGCTCAGCACTGCCAGCTGATCAAAGGAGGTGATTGTCCAGCTGTATTCAGCACTGGTGGGGGCCTCACCTGGAATACTGCATGTAGTTTGGGGCACTGAATATAAAAGAGACATTATTATTCTGTTAAAGAGGGTCCAGAGCAGGACCGTGAGGATGATGAAAGGTCTGGAGAGGAAGCCTTATGAGGAGTGGCTGAGGTCACTTGGTTTGTTCAGCCTGGAGAAGAGGTCAGACCTCGTTGTGGTCTTCAACATCTTCACGAAGGGAAGCAGAGGGCAGGTGCCAATCTCTTCACTCTTGTGATTACTGACAGTACACGAGAAAATGGCATGAAGCTGACTCAGGGGAGGTTTAGGTTAGATCTCAGGAAAAGCTTCTCCACCCAGAGGGTGGTTGGGCACTGAACAGACTCCACAGTGCAGCAGCACCAAGCCTATCTGAGTTAAGAATCGTTTGGACAATACTGCTGGGCACATGATGGGATTCTTGGCATGTCCTGCACATGCTCTGGAGTTGGACTCGATGGTGCTGAAGGGTCCCTTCCAGCCTTTCCGTGATTCTACGATTGTGATTTATGAGATTTCAGCGTGACCTTGGGGCCTAGGCCGCGGGGGCTGCTGTGGCGGCGCTGTGGCGCCAGGGGGCGCGCGCGGGGCGGCGGCGGCAGCGGGGAGGATGAGGAGGAGGATGAGGAGGATGAGGAGGATGAGGAGGAGGCCGCAGTGGCGGCAGGGCCGCTGCTCCGTGCCCGTCCCTCCTCGCTCCTCTCGCACTGACCGGTGCCTAGACCTGTCTCGGAGACACACAGTTTGTGTCTGATGCACGTCCTGACACCAGCTCTGCCACGCCCGGCGTGGCCTGGTGTCCCTGTGGGCACAGGCACGGGTGATGAATGACACTCTGAATCCCCTCAATAGGTTTTGTCTTCTTCTCTGAGCCTTCATGCAAAAATCGGTACAAGTGTTTATCCATGTCAGAATTTTATCCTTAGCAGAAGGTTACCTGCAGGAAGGATTTCCTGGCATGGGCCAGAACCATGTGTGGTAGGAGGTGATGGCAGCAGGGTGAATTTTTGGATGGTCCCGGCCCTCTTTGGGGACATGGATGTAGTGATGTACTAAGGATTCAGGCTTGTCACTGGCACGTGACAGGGTAACCCTTTGCTTTGTCATACATCAGAAAAGACCTCCAGGCTGTGCCTGTTTCTCCCAAACTTCTTCTCCTCCAAGTTGTCCTAGGTTTACTGTAAAAAAACCCAAAGAGAATACATATGGATTAAATGAAAACAGTTAAGCCATCACCTTCAGTGCCACTTCAAGTCTCTCCCCCTCCTGATGCCACCACTTGCAAAGGCAAGGTGATCTGGAGCTTTGCAGTCCCACTCCTCAGCCCCCACCTTGTGAGCTTGAAGCTGGACCCCAGGCTGCTGCTGGAAGATGTCAGCTCTCTGCACACATCCTGGCAGGATGGCAAGGGATGGAGCAACTTCTGGCTTGGAAGGGTTCCTCTTCAGAGTGTGGATGACCTCTGAAGAAAGAGTTTCTAGGATGAGCTGTTAGCATTGAAATGCACGAGTCAAAGTAGCCCATGCTGCTCTGGTGGGGGCTGTCTGCCCCTTGAAGGTTGCCATGGGATAATGGAGAGACCTCTGCACAAAGGAGCTACCTGCAAAGGATGAGGGAGAGTATGTCTTGCAAGACTGGCTTTCCTGACAGTTGAAACATCAGAAATAGAATTGGAAGGTTTAAAGTAAACTTCAGCTGCCTCAGGCACTTCATTCAGATTTCTGTCAGCCTGCAGGATAAGGAAAGAAATCATATATCCTGAACAGAAATAAGATGAGGCTGAACTGCATGAGTCATTTCTCTGCAAGGCAGATGAGCTGGACTTGTTTGGCCTTGGTCTAAACTGGGAGCAGGCTCTGAAGGCTCCATGCTTCCTGGATGGGTGACCATGTAACACGACTTCCCAAGAGCCTGCATCCGGTGGGGCATTGAGTAGGGCTTGCAGTATGTGACAGGCCAGCGTGGTCTAAATGATCTGAAAAAGGGCAGAGAAAGAAGGGAAATGTGTTTGCATGTCAGGGCTATATTCAGGAAAAATGTGGCTTTTTTGGGGCAGAAAGCCAACTAAGTGTCTGGGTATTTGTTATTTCTTGTTACGAGCAAGCTGGGGGCTGTGGAACATTTTCAAGATTGGTCTCTGAGTTGCATTATTGTCTGGCTTAGGGAAAAGGAGGGCTACAAATTTCCAAGCCCAGAAAACTCTGGTTTGTGCTACATTTTACAGGATTTTGTTTTGTTTAAAATAAATTTTAAAAAAAAGCTCTAATACAGAGTTGGGTTAGAGCAGGGAACTGTGCCCACATTAGGCAGCCTAAGATGAGGCAAGGAAAACTGTGTTTGTCTCTGCCTCTCCTGGTGTTTCTCTAAATGAATCTCTTTCTAATTTTCTTGTGATCCTTTTAGGTGATGCAAATAGTGAGCTCTTACTCTGCATTTTGTTCAGATCCCCTTTGTTTGACCTGAGCCCAGCCATGGAGTTTACAATCTGTTTGTATATTTAGTATACAGAATCATCTCCCTTCCAAGAATAGGCAGACTTATAATATTTAGTGCTATTTCACCTTCTTGAAAAGGCAGGAATAATGCCTAGACTGCTGTGCTGGCAGAAGGCTTCTTGCCAGCGTGGCCAGCCTGGCAGACCTGGGCTGGGAGGTGAGTGTGTTTCACAGCAGTTCAGTGCAAATGCCACCACCCTGACACGGGGAAGAGGGGAGCAAGAGCAAGGGAACAAAAGGTGACAACACCACATTGACAACCTGTGTGTCTTTTATTAAAACAGTAACAACTGTAGCTCTGGAAAAAAAGACTGTGGATGCCTTGTTGCTGTTCACGTGTAAGGAAAATCATGGTGGTGATAGAGTTATGTTATGATTATATACACCTTTCATTATACAAGGGCCACAAAGGTGATCTGGGACAGAGAGTGCCACATCTGAGTTAAACACCCTTCATCTAACAGAACAAACTGTACACCTTGGAAAGTGGGTTCTGGGCTGCCCCCTGTTTCCCTTGCCCTAGTATTTGATGATCTGGAGTGCTGGGCCAGGTTCCTGTCACTGACCCTCACAGGCGACTGAGTGGAGGGATCTGACACTAGATAATTTTACAGAGATGGCTTTCCCCTCTGTGCAAGGACTGAACAATGGCAGCTGTCATGCAGCTTCAGCTCTGGCTGTTTGCAGACACTCAGCAAATACTTGCAGGGACACTTATTCCACAAGCACAACCTTTCAGTCATTAGGATTAATGTATTTCTCTTTTCCTTCACCCGTTCACTGTTCACTGAGTAAAAGGATTGTCTCTCTGACAGATACCACCATAGAAAACTCTCATGTAACTTTCAAATGAACCATCCTAAACCTTTTAACCTTTGAGACTTTCCCCACTGTTTTCTTAAAACAACCTGTCAAACAACATGCTCTTCAGCATCTTTTTAGAGCTCAGCTGGCAGTGTCACCACCCTCTAAAAACTCCCATTACATCTGTGGCACTTCTGAGCATGGCTTTGAGGAGTCCAGGAGTCCACTGGCTGCATCTCTTCGGTGGCCCTTACCAGCAGCCTGCTTAGCACATCCCTGCCTGGAATTCCCCAGACTTAATTCTGCTGGAGCGCACAGGGCCATGTACTCAGCCGAGTGGGAACTTGATATTTCTCTGAGCCAGCATTGGTGATGAAGCCTGCACAGTTTCAGTGTATGGATTGACAACTTTCTAGCCAGATGTGACTTTGCTTCAGCATCTACTCAACAACATTCCTGACAACTTCCACAACTCCTTGACCTCGTGCTAAAACCAAGTCCTGCTTGAGCCCCTCTCACCATGACTGGGAATTTGGTCAGTTGCCTAATCCACATTGCCTCTAGAAAGGGGCATCAGCATTGACAGGAAATTGTCAGCTTTCACTAGGACTGAAGCTCCTAGCTACTGAGCTACTCCCAGAGGACTAGAACATTCACAGCCCTGTCAAAGTGACATTACTAAAATCCTTATAGCAACTGTGTCTCTGTCAAATGCTAACTTTGGGGAAGGTATGAGAAGAAAGAATCACTGTAATTAATTCCAGAAAAAAGCAATCTTGGGCTTAAAATGTTACACATGCTGTCAGTGAATGCTGGACTTTGGACTCTGGGCTCCAGCCGCTGATTTTGGAACCCAGCCTCAACCAACAATAGATGTAGGCAGTGAGCTAGACCAGACAACATATAAGCTAGAGTGAAGCAGCAGTGATTTCTGGAATGAAGGTGAAGGATTTTCCTTTGGATGAATGGTTGTGGTGAACAGTGAATAATGGTGGGTTTTGTGCAAGTGTAAAGATTTTTAACTAATTTATATTTAGCTGTCCCTGTTGTCCAGTCATCCACACACATCAGCAGCTGACTGGAGAATATAAACAACATTTCTCTTTTCCTGCTTTAAAAAAAAAAATGGAGTCAAACCCTGTACAGGTCAGCTAATTCAAGGACAGGGAGAGTCTGGTGGTATTCACTCCACTCTGCATCCAGCCAGTGAAGTCTTTTCCATCAGAAAAGGGCATAAAGAAAACACAAGAACAGCCCCCCCCACCTCCCACCAAAATGAGTACTGAACCCCTTCATTACATACACATTAGTGTCACTTTACATTTGTTGCCCCATGTAGCCTGCTAAATTCTTCACACCCTGATCATATATTACAGAATATTTTCTGTTGCACATACACACAAAAAAATATTTAGCTCCTCCACATCCATCGCCTTAGACAAATGTCTCTTCTGCAAACACTGCTGTGTCACGCTCCTCTGCAGCCACCTCTGCCAGAGGCTGGCTCCTGAGCCACTCCACCCTGCTCCGGAGGAGTTCCTTCTCCACCGCTTCCACCTCTGCTGTGGGACAGGGCTTGGTTTCATCATGCTTGAAATAGTCCCTGATGGTGTTTCGGATGGAGTCAGGGAGGATGATGCGGATGGTGTGGCTGAATGTGTCAAAGCCTTTGCTCTGTGTTGGCGCCTGCGCCATTTCCACTGGCTGTCTCTCCAGCTCCTTGGGAGCAGAGGCACTTTGGGGGCTCTCTCTGTGCTCAGCCTGCAGGGGTGGGACTGTCGGTTCATGGTGGTAGCGCCTGGAGATGGACTGCAGGACAAGGGGGGTGTTCTGCCCATAGAAAACTGTCTGGGGGATGTGGACTCTCACAGTCTGCAAGCTCTTGGACAGGCTCTGTTCGCTGCTGCTGCGTGAGTCTCTGCTGCTGGTGTTTGTCACAGATCTCTCCTCTTCTCCCACTTGAGACCCCCAAGAGCTTTCTTTATTTGGGGCCACATAAAAGGTTATCTTGGTGCGCTTCAGGCTTTCCTGGCTCAGAGGGCAGTTATCAATGCCTTTGATTTCAATGTTCTTCACTGTCTTCTCCCTGTGTTGCTGGTGGCTGACCTGTGGGGATGTCTCGCTGGATGGGCTGGCAGCTGGGTACTCAGGCCTTTGCTCAAACTCTTTGGTATAATCCTGGCTCCTGAGCCCTGGGCCAGGGCACCTTGAACAACTCAGCTGTCTCTCCTCTTCTTCCCAGTCAATATCTGTGAATGAGCTTCCTGTGGCAGCTCTGCTAACACATGGAAAACTTTTCTGCTCTCCAGAGCAACGACTGCTCTCTCCAGCCTTGGGTGCATCCTCATGAAGACTGTCTGGGTTGCACAGATGTAGAGGCACGGATGTGAAGGATTTGTGCCACTCTTTTTGGGACCTCTTGGCAGCTGTGGGAGACACAGCATGAAGCTTGGCAGAAGTGCCAAACATAAATGGGAGGGATGAGACATCTGTGGGGCTAATGGCTGATGACTCTGAGCAGTAGGAGAAGGCACTGTCTAAGGAGCTGAGTGAGGAGGCAGATGGAGAGGTGGTGGTAGAGGACAGGCTGGAGAAGCTGGACCTGTTGGATAGACTGGACTTCTGAAGGCTAAGCTGCTTCACCCTCGAGGTGGTCTGAGGTGCTTGCCACAAGTTCTGCCTGGCCTTATTAACCCCAGGGCTTAGGCCTTCATCAATCAGCTTCTGGCTCTCCATCTGCAGCTGCTTGAGCCTGTGGATGTAGTCTGTATGGCTGCTCATGATGGTGGCATCACAGCTGGACTGGCGGGCCACTGGCTCGTGGCTCTGTGCGGGCAGCTGGGAGCTGAGGCAGACGCTGGGCTCTGAGGAGCACCGGTCCCTGGCTGGGCTGAGCGAGCGAATGGAGCCGATGGAACAGAAGGAGCCATCCTCCTCCAGCAGCTCATAGCTGTCTGCACTGGCGTTGGTCTGGGCTTTGCTTTGGTAGCAGGCTGTGATCTCACTGAACAAGTCCCAGTCTTCCTGAACCTCATCAAGTAACAAGCTGCTGGGTGCATCAAAAATGGCATCTGCTTCAGATTCCAGGTGGTGCTTTGGCCCTTCTGGATCACAAGTGGAAAACTCCAGTTCATCAGAAGAATCATCATGCTGAGCCAAGCCTATGTCTGGGGCAGAGGACACAAATTAATTTGTTGCCATATATATAATACCTCACAACCAAAACAAGGAAATTATATCAAGCCCATGGAAAAAAAAGATGATCCATTATTCTTACAGGAAATAAAAAAAATTCTAGCTTGATGACCAGTTTTCACCACTGGCCTGTATTCATAGGATAGTTAACAGAGACAACTCCATCTCTTTCCATACAAACCATGTGGTTTAGTTTTACAGAACTAGCCTGGAAAATAAAAATACTGCTGAGACATGGCAGTGCTAAGGCTACACGAAATTCTTGCAATGTCTAGAGTAGGTTTAACAGCAGCCACAGAGAAAGACAACCATCCCTGGGGACACATTGGAGTTTCTGCACCTCAGCCCTCTGCTTTCTGCTTTGCTATCTCTTCCTGCTAATGGGAAGGGACAGGCAAAGGGAAAACCAAATCCAGCTGGTTTTCAATGCTGTTTCTGAGAAGAAACACGAAGGTAAAGCAAACTCTTTTGTCTGAGGACTTTACCTATTAAAAGATTTTAAATATTTCTGGAAGATTTATTACCACCAACTTACCCAGAGATTCTGCTGAGTTTTTGGACTTCTTTTTGTCAGGTTTTTGGAACAAGGAAGCAATATCACCCCCAAAAATCTCTCCTGAGTTTTCAATCAGAAACTGCACTAACAAGGCCACCTGGAAAAGACAGGAATTCACAGATTCAGTTTCATGAAAACAGAGCAAGTAAAATCTTACCGAGATCATTCCTATTTTTTTTACAAATATGTAATTTCCTCAAAAAGCTGTTTATGATGTTGCAGTGCATCTGTATGAACACCTGAGGCAAGAATGTGAATTATGTGAACGGGTACTGTGAGCCAGGTGCAGCACATTCTACAGTTTTCCTCACTATTGTTTACACCTCATAAGCTACAAGAAAGCATTCCTCCTTTCTGGTGCACTGTTGTGCTCGTTGCTTGCTTTGTCCCATATGAGGTGGCAGTGCCCAACTTCAGCTGCTCCAATTTTCTTGCGCTTGCTTGACCATATTGGAAGTTTATCTGGTGAAGCAATCACTGCTTCCCTTTTCGCCCTGGATGGTCTTAGGAGCTAAATCCCTCCCAGCACGGGCACAGCTGCACAGAGGAAAGGATGAGGCCTGGATGCCACTCAGCCAGCACAGTCACTGGCCCTATGCCTTCCTTTAGACTACAAAAGGCAGTGCCCATAAAAAGCAGTGAAAGGGGAACACAGAGGTGAGGCCAAACCCATGGAAGATTACCTTCTTTGTAGACCGGCTCTCCTCTTCAGGCCCAGTGGGACTCGGTAGCCACAGCATATTGGGTGCTATGCAAAGAGCCAGGTTAAAGGCATTCATCTGATTCACTCCAGAATTCTGCTCAATATGATGGAGGACTCCAAAGAGGTGTCTGAGCAAGATGAGGTTGGCCTCTGGAAGCTGGTTGACGAGACTATTCAGGCAGTGAGAAAAAAGGAAAACAGTGCTGTTCACAAACGTCTGCTCTTTGAATTCCAGAAGTTGCATCTCAAAGCTTTTTCCCCCTCCTGCCCCTTTGTACCTAGCCTGAGACATCCACATTTCATAATAAAGTGAATCTGTATCACTCCCCTTCACCAGCTCATGTGAGAACCACAACTCTGCATCCAAATTGCCCACCTGCTCTGGTCACAGAGTTGAAGGGACAAAGGACTTGGGTTCAGAGCATGTGTGAGGGAGCCCACAATGCCTTGACTAAATAGGGACCACCCAGAGCAGACAGGAGACAGCTCCAGGCCAGCAGCACGGGCCAGACCATGCCACTGCCATGTCATGTGCTATGGAGAACATGGATAAAGAAGGCCCAGGCTAAATGGTAAGGTTCAAAAACTGAGCTGAGCCATGGCTGAATAAATGGGATATCCAACAGGAGGCTGATAAACTGCTCATGCTCAGGGCTGCAGTTTCAAGGCAGTAAAGCCATTTTCAAGGTCCATGTCTCCACCTTGGCAGGGCTGTTTCTTCTAGCTGCCAATATGATGATCAGCCTCATTTTGTGCACATAAGAATAAAGTTACTGTCATTAAAGATCTAATTCTGTTACCATAGATGCATTCCTGGTGGCTGGATTTTATTATGCTTTTTCAGTTTACTTGTTCTGGTAATTTGAGCTAATCATCAGAAGAGAATTTTTAAATTACTTTTTTGGGGTCAGAAATGTTAAGGATGTTCAAAAGAGACGATCGAAAAAAAAATTTCTGATCAGTGACATTGGCAATCAGCAATAGCTCCTCCACTGTGGCCTGGAGCATTGCCAGTAGTCTCCCAGAAAATGGAGGCTTTTCTTAGGGCCATATGATCCCCCTTTTCCCACCAAAAAACCTTTTACAAAGGCTTTTACAAACCTTTTGATAGCTTCAATCTTATGTGCCCGATTTTCTGTGTCCACAGCTTCCATCCACAGTCCGTGCATGTCTGAGGATAGAACACTGTCAGGTATATTTCGGAGAAAATCCTGAATTAAATATATATACGCAGAGCAGTCTGGTCAGTTTTGAATTCCTGGTTTCAATTTCACAATGCATATAGTCACTGTTCATTCATATTAAGCACAAGATAAAACAAGACACTACACAAACATGTTTATTCTCCCCTCCCATGCCCATCAAGCTGTCTTCCTCAGGCTCTTCTATGGCAGGACTGCAGGATGAACAGGCAGCCCTCTTGTTTTGCCCTTTCTCCAGAGCAGGACTGACCTCCAGTCCAGCAGAAGACTCAGCCCTGAGGTTCTGCACAGATCTCTCTGAAACAATTTTCACCTAGGAGGACTGCTAGTTTTTCTCAGGGGACTGTTCAACAGCTCAGTGTATGTCTTGTGTTGGGAAGTGCCTGAATATCAGGCCAAAAAGAAAAGAGGGGATGTTTTTTGAAGACTTTGGCATGTAAAGTACTCTGACTAGATTTAATTACCAGTACAAAATATACACTTTTCCTTACTGAAACATGGGTCTTATCACAAACTTCATCCCCCACCCACCACAACCCCTCTGCTTGGATTTAGCATCTGCTTTCCCTTGTGCTTGCTGGCTGATCAGAGGGTGAAAGTTGGGTGTCCAGAGAGCACAGGTCAGCTCCTGTTTTGGGGGTTGCAGAACAGCTGCCCTCAAATGGCACAAGTCCTCCCAAGCCTTCTGCAGCCTCTTTCTTGCATTCAGAAATGGCTAAGAAGACCTGTGCTACTGCCACTAAAGGGTTTTATGCATATGTCAGTGCCACATTTGTCCTGTTATTTTGCACTGGACAGACATCATGGCTGCCTTGCAGGTGGACATCACTGCATTTCCTCCTGAGGGTCATTTGATACAGGGAGGTGCCAAAGGAAGCCCTGTCCTGAGGGGCTGCACATGTCTGCATGTGAAAACTGTATTGTGCAGGTACCTCTGTGTACACAAACACACCAAGGTGAAAATGTTCCTTGCTGGAAAATGCTTTCTGTTCCCCTGAAATCCTCCCTACCCATAAAGACTCATTGCTTCCTCACAGATGGAAGGTACCATTAGCCCAGACAGCTGAGTTACTTGGCCAAACATACCGTGATGACAGCTGCAGCCACAAAGACTGACTCTCCATCCACCTGAACATCATCTCCAGAGTTCAGCTTCTCTTTCAACTCCTTGCAAGTCTTGGCATTGGCAGAACGTCTGAAAATGCCCCTAGTAGAGGGACCTTCATGGTACAAGAGGAGCAGCATATCCTAAGAGAAAGCCCAAGTGTACTTTAGAGCCTAACACCTTATCCTCTTGTTTAAGTATATTATAGATCACATGTTGTAACGTAATTAGGAGAAGACCAAGTCAGTAATGGGAAGAAAACAATACAAGAGATTTATTCTGATCTAACCAGGGACAAGAACCTGACAGCCAAGCTGCAGATACAGTTCATGTGGGCATGCTTGTCCTGTGACAAGTGTGAGCCCAGGGGACTCTTGTAGTGAGTGAGTTCTATGCTACACAGCATGGCAGGATCCACTGACATTGCCCCTTGTAAGCTGGTGATGACCTGGAGACACCCACTGAAACAGAACAGATGTCTGTGAATGAAGTGACAGGGATTACCCAGGAAAGAGTTGCTCCCATCCTTGTTACTGATCTGAGTCTGCATCACAAGTAAGTGATGGTCCTCTTCCTTGCCCAATCCTCATAAATGCTGCAAGTGGCTTTAAATTTTGGGCCAAACACATCAAGTTTATGTCAAGACAAGCACGGACATGCTTACCATGATTGGCTTGGGAAGGATTCCATCAGGACAGACAGAGGACAGGGACAGGCCGAAGAGTTTCCGTGGTGTGGTAGGTGACTGTGAAGGAGGGCTGCCCGTGGGGGTGCAGGTGCTGCGGCGCAGGGCCCAGTCAATCAAGGACTTCTTCCTCTTGGTGTGTTTCTGCAGTGACTCTGAAAGAAAACACAGACCTTCATTACACACCTGTCTGTCCTCCTGCTAGACAGTGAGTGATCTACAGTGGAAGAAGAGAGTTCCCAGCAAAACAAGAACTTTCTACCCTCACCTGTTTATTAACTGCACTCTTAATGGGGATGGTTAGACAATATACAGCAGTGAAACCACTTGTTCATCTCTCAACCATCAGCAAAGCTCTCAATCACCATTCTTCAGGGAACCTTGCTGTCTCCACAGTGCAAGAAACACTTCACTCTTGTGACCAGTGATAGGCCTTAAGAAAATGGCATGAAGCTGAGTCAGGGGAGGTTTAGGTTAGATCTCAGAAAAAGGTTTTTCACCCAGAGAGTGGCTTCCAGGGCAGTGATCACAGCATCAAGGCTGCCTGAGTTCAAGGAGCATATGGACAATGCTCTAAGTGGATGGTGGGGTTCTGGGGTACAGGGTCAGGGCCTGATGATACTGATGGTTCTCTTCCAACTCTATGAAGCATTTTCTATGATTCTGTTACAATGACTTGCAGCTGAAGACTAATGAAGGACTGAAAGCTAAATCTGAACATTTGCACAGGGAAATTTCACCTCTCTGCAATCTCTTCCTCTTCACATTACATCCAGGTATGAGAGCAACTCTGGGATACATGTATGATGCCAGGAGAGTTCAGCACTGCACTGGAGAGCAATAAAGTCTCTATCTGACTGTACCACACCCCTACCTCTCCTCAGCTGCATTGGAGCTTGGAGTCTGGGTTTCAGGACAAACTGACACTGTTTTTCCTTTGGGAGTTGAGCAAGGAATGAAGCCTCTGTCCCATCAGCCAGGAGAGTGTTATTGTTGGTTCTTTGGTGCTGGTCAGCAGAGTCCCGGAGACAGCTCAAGGCAATGCTGAAGGGATGCTCGTGTCCTGTTGAGCAGAGATGTGTAAAGAGCAAGCAGAGCTATGGTAAAAACTCTTATTGTTATTGGAAAATTCTTGCTTTGGTCATCTCCATGATGAATACTCAGAACTTAAAAGACAAAACTCAGTGGTTTATTTTAAAATGTTCCTTCTATTTCTGAAATCAGCCCCTGCAGATCTGTAGCACTCTCCTCCATTGTGATTGTCCTAAAGGCCCCCAATATACACACCTACCCTCCCTCAAGCCTGAGGAGTTTCTAAAACCTAAACATAAATTGTTAAAAAGGAAAGCTTTCAAATAAACAGCCTACAAAGGCATTGATGCAAGTGGCCCACATGTGCTTGTGAGGTCAGTTTAGTATTGGATTAAGGTGGCAGTTCAGAACATAACAACTCATATGCAACAAACTGGATTTTCAGTGAGATACAACATTTTGTGTGGAAAGCAGTTTCATTATTTGTGAACTGAAATGAAATGAAAACTAAGTACCAAAAATTAGGATAAACATGTTAGCTTCCTAACTAGAAGCATATAAGTCACCAATATAGATCATCTAAAAAATCTGCTTCTTTTAATTGCCAAAGTGCTTTCCTCTAGATCTAACACACTCTTGCTGAATGACCACCTGACTGCAGCAATTGGTTTGGTTCTGACAGAACCCAAAGGAAAAGGGCCTGGGAGGTGTCAGGACATGCTCTGTCTGACAGAGATCAGAGGACACCTCTATCACAGACAGTGAGGGTGGGTGGGATGAGGCTGCCCCTGACCTCCTGCTCTGCCTGTGAGGAGATACCTGCAAAGCTGAGCAGGAGAGTGTGACCAGCCTCCAAGCCTGTAGCCTGTATCCTGCAAGATCATACCAGCAGCCAGAGGGACTGAAGGTACTTCTTGGGCCAGCCTAAAGATCTCCCATTCATTTGGAGCATCTGCTGAAAGGTGTGATGGGCTCCCACCCAGAAATTCACAGGTTTGCTCAGAAAAGGGAGATTTAGGTGTGAAGTTTTTCAAAGATATCACCATGATTTGATTACATGTGGATGCTGAGACAACAAAAGCTAAGTGACATCTCACAACAACTTGATGTCACATCTTACATCAGGAACAGTGTCCCTACTATTATTTTTTAAGTGAAAAGTGCAATGTTTGTGATGTGTCTCTGCCACACACGCTAATATAATTTATCACTTGTTCCTCTGGTGCCAGAATTAAGCACCAAATGATGCTCAATATGAGAGGGCTCTTACCAATGAGAGGGTAAGCAGGCTCATCTTTTCCTGAGACCACCCAGAGGTGGTGTTCACTGGTCCTGCCCTGTTGGGTGAGGAAAAGAGAAGAGAAAAATGTTAGTTGAGAGGGGCCAGAGTGAGGGTCCATGAGGTTTCCCTCCACTCACAAAGCAAAAGACAGCAAATCTACACTTATCCACACCCAAGTGTCCTGTGAAACAGATGTTGCCAGCACCCTTAGCTAAGATCTGTCACCTGCCACTTACAGGGAGCTCAAGCTGTAGAAGGGTCTTCTTCATCACACTCTCTGCAGTTTCCACATTGGACACATTGACTGCAGTAGTCTAGAAAGGCAAGCAGAGAAAATACCGGGAGCTAAGACAAAGGTGAGAAGTTTTGTTGCAGTTTCTTGTAGCTTCAAAATCTGGGGAAAATGTCACATCTCTGTCTAATGACTGTCCTTACTAAATGTTCATGGTTGGATGAGCTGTATGAATTTGAACTACACTAGAAAGGATGATGGCTATACAAAGTGAAAGCTATTCTCCACTACTTCTGTTGTGGTCTATTATACCATCCAAAGATTTCATACAGCAGAAATCACAGGAGGTGGGTGGTGCTCAAATGCTGTGTTTGATCCCATCAGTGTTTGGCTGATTATATTGCCACTGTCACTCAGAAGGGCAATCATGGAACATGGCAGTGCTCATCAACCACGAATGGCAGGGGTCACTCTTTGAGGGAGGAATACCCACGAGGCAAATGTGACTCACCAAGCTTGGCACATAACCAAAAAAAAGTACGCTAGACTGGGACATAGTCCAGTAAATTAGTTCAGGTCAACACACCAGTGACTCCGTGATCAATATCCTCAATTCACTGGAAATAGGAATTGACTGTGGCACTCAGCCACAAATTGTCATGAATTTTGAAGTGAAGTAAAAGGAAAATAGAAAAGAAGTCAGAGGCAAAGAATAATCTTAAAAATTAAGTGCTGTCTGGTTACCCCCGCATTTCTCAAACCAAAACTCTCCAAGTGGGCTTCCAAGTGGGAAGGATGCAGATACTCAGATGCACAATTTCTAAATTTTTTTAGCTGGGACTTGAATTTGAAATTGGAATACCAGCACAGCCCTGCATTCCCTCCCCTGCTCCACAGGCCCCTGTGTAGTCTTGATCTGATGGGAAGGTTCTTAGCATTACTTACTGAAGAACAGTTCTCATCATCCAGCACAACGATCTCAAGAGTCAGGTTCTTCAGATACTCATTTTGTTTTACCTCATTGATATGCCTGAAAGTCAAAGAAAAGGGGAAGGGATGTAATTCCCCAACCAGATTTGAGAAGGGCTCTAAAATTTGGATGGCTCATCCTCCTTGGCACTGTAATAAATACAGATTAATTATGACGTATTTGAATGTAATGTTATTAGTGAGGCCACATGCTTTTACTGACTTTTTTATCTACCTGGAGCACAAAGACTAACAATCCCCACATGCAGTACTTCAGTGCAGGTAGATGTGTTCTGCATAATGCCTTCCAGTGTTCCCTCAGGATCACTAGTGTTCTCCACAAAGCAGAAAATTTCTTCCCCTCTTTGTCTCTATGTAAACACTTTTGTCTGGGTGTTAGTGGAAGCAACATATAAAACATAAAATAAAAAGAAAAAACTGTAGCCTCTAGATGCAAAGTAATAAAAAATTTAATTAAAATCAAAAAAATCTGAAGAATCAGTAACACTTGTGACAGTTCCATAGTGATTAGCAAAGTCAACTTCCAGCTCCAAAGGAAAAAGGGTGCTCCAACAATATCATCTTCTGATGGATCCCCTTTTTTCCCAACTGTTAACACCAATTTTGCACTCTCCTAGAGGCATCTATATTCAGATTTCAAAGGTGGATTTTTCAAACAGCACTTGGACACTTAACATGCTGAAAATCAGAGCACAATTTGACAGGCAAATTTCTCTAAGGCCTGTAGAGGAACCACCTGGAAGGCAGATGAAAGGAGGGTCACTTACCACAGTAAAGCTGACAGCCATCGTTCCTTCACATCAGCTGAGCTGAAGACAAAAAGGGAGGCAGATCATCAGACAAGTGCTGAATGGGAACAGCCTTTGGAAACTCTACCCAATTTCATTTATATATGGCTGTAAGTCAAAGTTGCTTCCTGCAAAGCCCTGGAACAAAAGCACAGTCCTTTCCTTCTTCTGTTCTATTTTAGCAAATGACAAAAATAATAATAACAAAAAAATCCCAGCAACAAACTGGGTTTCCTGTCAGACTGGTGAGTGTTCAGATAAGGGACAAATCCCTTTCTGTGAAGTTGGAGTAAACTCATCTTGTGGGCCCTCATTATTTTTGCAGTGACCTTTAATTGCTATTTTCTTTCTCCTAGTATTTCCTTCCCAATGTCTGCTGTTCCTAGAACTATTGCTGCCAGCACAGGTTACCTGGGTTTCAGGATAAGGAAATGGAAAAGGAAATGGGCCCTTTAGCCTCAGTCATTGTTTCACCTGACACACGGGAGGCCTGAGTAACTACTGGGATGCAGAGGGAGGTCTGATGTTGGATACCTGAAGGTGACAACGTAGTTGGTGATAGGCCAGCCAATGACAAACGAATTCTCGGGACTCATCTTTTTCTCTGTCACTTCGCTGAGACAGGTGCCAGTCCACACTTCACTCAGATGCACTTGCTTTTTCAACTTCAGGCTGGAGGAGGATCTACAATGGGAATTATTAATTCCTTAGGCCAGAGAATAAAATTTAGACCTCCAGAATCTGATCATGCTCCATTCAAGTCATGCAGATGGAGTTAGAGCTCTTAATTTATTATG
Organism: Acrocephalus scirpaceus scirpaceus; assembly: GCA_910950805.1. Classification (NCBI taxonomy): domain Eukaryota; kingdom Metazoa; phylum Chordata; class Aves; order Passeriformes; family Sylviidae; genus Acrocephalus; species Acrocephalus scirpaceus. The sequence goes on from OU383776.1 coordinate 75,356,247, forward strand.
TGACAGAAGGGGTCAGACTGAAAGTAATTTTTGTCCTTCTGCCTCTTCCCCTCATGGTGTATCTTCTTGCAACCTCATAATGAAATGGGCAAAACTGATTAGACAACTTTTTTCTTCAGACAAATGGAGTGAAACGTTAATACCAAGAATAATTTGTGAAGGTGCAAGGGGGAAGTGCCATATTTTAGATACACATTTCCAAAGAAGCATTGTTTTGGAGTCTGCTGAGTGCTCCACAAATAGATCAGAGCCTCATAGAATCACAGGATCTCATGAGTTGGAAGGTGATGACCCACATGATCATTGAGTCCAACACCTGCCTCTGCACAGGACAGCCCCAGAAGTCCCACCATGTGCTGAGCCTAGTTTCAACAGCACCTATTGGGGAAAAGGAATAAGTGGGAATTCCTCTTACTTGGATTTGGCAATGACCAGCACATCACTGAACAAAATCAGATGTCTTTCCTGGGTCTGCAGGCCCACGGTTAGCTGCACTCGATCGTCCAGGATGAAGGTGGAGCCTGGGCTGCTGAACACCCCACTTGGCAGCCCATTGTCTGAATGGGAAGAGGAAAGAGTAGTTTCCCTGGAGGAGTAAGAAAAGTCACAAGACTTTGTCAGAAGCTTTCCTTAGAAGGGTTTGTGATTGGACACAGGCATCTGTTTTGGAGAAGCCTGATAGCCCCGTGCTTCTCCCAGCCCCTATTACTCTATTATCACCCACATTCACCTGCCTCTGCACAATTAACTTTACCACCCTCAGACAGATGGAAAACTGCCTAAATGCCCACACCAAATCTTGTGAGATTAAGCTGCTGAAATAGTAGTTTTTGAGTAATTTCTCACTCAGGTAAAAGGCTTACTTTCTGCACATGTGTGTGAGCTGTGACTTGAACATGGAAAGCCCGTGGCTCATGGGGTGGCTCAGCTGGGTGTGGGGGGCACTGCCCTTTCTGCACATGTTTTCCATCCAGACTGAACAATTTGTCAGCACAAGAGTTAGCAGCACAAGAGTGCAGCAAAAAGAAAATGAACTGCATGTACTCATCTAATTCCAGACATCTGATTCTGGCTTGCCTGGCTGCCATCCAGCTTGTTGTTTCCACTGGGATTCATATAGGTGCTCACCATTTCCAAAAATCCCTGAGGGTTTTTGCAGTCAGCAAGGCAGCATGGGGATTGAACCAGACCCTCTCCCTGTGCTGTTCCCAGCTGGGAGAGCTCTGCCAAGTGCAATCTCCTCACTTGCACCTCCTCAGCACTGCTCCAGGCTCAGGTCAGCTGGCACACAGCAGCTCCCACAGCCATTTCTGGGTCTCAGCATGTGGGATGTGCTGCGTGAACAGTGAAGAGTTCCTGTTCACAGAGTTGTTCATGTGCGTGAGCCTGACTTAATTAGTGAACCTCTGAGACACGGCCTTAGACTGACACAGAAAAAACCTCACAGAGATCCTCCTGTCTCTACACATAGACAAAAATGTGTATCTTGCTTGCAGGCAAGGATATTTGCCTTCCCTTCACCCCTCAACAATTCTGCTCTACCCTCTACTCTGAGGACACCCAACATGAACAAATAAAAAAAACCACACAAGCTGTAAGTGTAGTATTTTCGACATTGTTGGTCCTAACTCAATTTCTACTGGCCTCATAACTGAATTCAGCTGATTTTACAGGAATTAGGTTAAACCAGCCAGTAGCTGCTTTACTAAAATCCTCAGCCACAGGAACACCTGTGCTCTGGCAAACAAATGCCCTCTTCCCTCCTCCACAGCCACCACCAAGTGAATCCTTGACTTATGCAGCTGTGGAGCAATAAGTGAGAAGCTTAATCACCGTTAGATATGAAAGTAAAAGCTCTCCATGTCCATCAGCTGAGCAGTGGGAGCCACAGCATCTTACAATCCCAAGCAGTAGATTTCCTAAAGCTGGAGGATTACCCAGCTTTATAAACACAATGGCAGGATAGCAAAAAAATCTCACTGATGCTTTCATGGCCTAAGCAAAGATGGCATTGGACCAGCTCCCTCCATAGCAATTCATCACAAGAAACATTTAAAGCTTCCCTCCCTCATGAGGATGTTCTCCAGCCAAATAAAGTCAAGAATTTGTTTCTCTTCCTCACATTTTTCCCTCTGGCAATTTAGAGGGGGTGGGAGGAAGAGAAAAGAAGTCATATAACTTTGTCAAATGACAACCAAACGAAAATCAGTCCTGCCCTTCACATTAAATGATCCTGTGAGACTGACACGCCCCTCCTCATTCATGAGAAGCAGGCTGTAGTGTGCATCAATCACCAATGGTGTGATACAAAGGGAGGGCTGGTCCAGATCAAAGTGTCAAACAGTTCAGCTTTATCTTCTCTTTCTTACAAAGAAAGAAAGAAATCAAACTAAACAAATCCCCCAGGAAATGTTATTTACAAGACTGCTATCAGAGCAAGGCAGAAAGGACCATGGTATCCCCTTTTTTGTCTCTAGCAGTGACACAGTGCTGCAGGAGGGGATGAGGTCAAGGAGGACTCCACTCCCACTGGACTGAGGTGCTCAGCTCAGGGCTAACCTAGAACACTCAGTGCTTCAGCAGAAGATGTGCAAGTCTGGCACGTAGCTCCCTGACTGTGTGCTGACACTCCTGGTGCCTCACACTGCAGGAACAAATCATCAGCAGACACTCAATGGAGATGCAGGCAGCAGATGGGGGCAGCTTTCCACCACCTGAGCTGGAAGTAAGGGAAAGCTGCTGTCCCCTTACAGGGGCACGGCTGAAAGATGGAAACAAGAGTCAGAAAGGAATTTTTTCTACCTGGAATGGGACCTTGATTTGCCAAGAGCTTTCGTAATGGCAGATGAGGTAGATCGTCTTCTTTGGACGATGGGCTTCATCTTCTGCAAGACAAAAAGACATTCAAGTTAGCCTGGCCACCTTGGAAGCAAGACCTGCTCATTGCACTCTACAAATTTTCTTTTTATCTAGCTAATAATCATGAAACCTCAGCACTGAAAGCCATGATCTGTGCCGTCAGACACCTCCCTCCCCTTCCTGATCATTAAGACACTGGCCAACTCTCACATTTATGTTTTCACAGCCAAATCTCAAAGTAATTACATGAATAAACAGAGGGAAAAAAAAACCCCAAAGTATGAAGTTCAAGAAAAACTTCCAAACATTCATGCTATGGAATTTTTTAAGGAAAGGTATAGAAACACAATTTAAAACTGATAAAGATATGAAGAGCATATAATACTCTAGGGAGTTGTGCTTTATCAGCTGGAGGAATGGATGAGGTTCTCTAGCATGTTTTTCTCTATTTTCATTTTTCATGACTCACAGTTTCAGCAAACAGGTTGTTACTAGCCCCCTCTCCAGGCAGCCTAACCTCAAGACACTTGAGTCTTTTTCAACAGCCACAGCCACCAAGTCTTGTATAACACAGAACTGGGGTGACTGTAATGGTGAGACCTGAGAATTAGAAATTATAACTATCCAAGTCAACATATACAGAGGTCACAGGTCTCCTTTTATTTGCTAAATAAATTTTAAGCTGGAGAAAGATGAGAGATTTTACCCTGGGAGAGAAATCCTTACATCAGTGACTCTTGATTAGTAAGCATGGGAAAATCTGTCCCGTGGCTCATTTCTAATTTCAGCATTTGCCTATGTTAGAGCTTCAAGTGCCAGGGAGTTCAGAGCATGTTGAGACTTACTGATCTTTTAACTTCTGAATGTTACAAAATATGAAAAATTCTAAGAATAAAAGAAACCATGATTGCTGGTTTGTGAGGGAGAGCTCCTATGGGGAAAGTATGTTCCTTTTGTTAACTGTATACTTTTCAAGGTCTGTGCTGAACAGTGAAAACATTCACTGCATGTGAGCTCACTGGTCCCATCTGAGGATGCAAGGCTGTTACAGCTCAGCACCTTATGACAACATTAACATTCTTGTGATGTCAGAGGAAGGTATTATCCTCATATCAGTGATGGAAACATGAAGGACAGAGCCATTTCAGTCAATTTGCATGACTGGTGTTCACTACATCGTGTCTGGTTTTTCAGAGCAAACTGGAAGGCTGGCTGGGGCTGGTTTGAAGTACTTGCTTCTGTTTACCCTCCCTGGAGCTACAGGAGCTCAGCACAGCTGCATGTCTGTCTCCAGGGGTTTGTGTGAGAAAATAAAAGTTGTTGAAAGTGATTTAATGCTGTTCAGAAAGGAAATCCATGGCAGAGGCTGGATTGGAGTCCAGCTGCCAGGGAAGGGACATTCTCCTCATCTCCCACGTAGTTTACAAGACACCTTTTGACTTCTGCAGCCAAGGACCTGGGAATCCTCCAGGCTAGAGCTTTCTACAACACAGACCCCTGTCTCCATGCCTGATAGGTCCAACAGAGGACTCCAAAGCACAGATGACCTTGTGAAAAAGAATGTATGATTACATAACTCAAAGTTGGAGCGGGCCTGTATGTGTGATTTAATAAATCAATTTCCTAATACATGAATATTCAGCTTTGCAGTATCAGTAGTACTCCCTGAGGAGGTTCTCTGGGTACATGTACATATGTAGACAGAGGCAGATGGATGGCAATTTCTCCCTCATACCCTGCTATGACATTGCCAAGCAAAAATACGTCTTTGGAAATTTCACAAGGAGAACTGAATAAAAATAACATCAGTTCAGAAATGCTTGCTTTTAAAAAAGGAAGTCTCTACTAAAACAGAACATCTAGCTTCTGGAAGTGCCTTAATAGGATAAAATGTTCCTACAAACATAATGCAGTGAAGCATCAGTCATGCACGATCTCAAGGTAGGAATCGAGGATGGGTGTGGGTGCCTGGGGGCAAACACCAGCAGCTGCCAGCTGCAAAGGTCTCTGATGAGGACTGGGTGAGCTGATGCAGCTCTGTGCCAGGGGCATTGCAGATCGCAGCAATGTCTTTGATGGCATTGTAACAAACTCTTGCTCATGAGAGCATCTTCTGTGCCAAAGAATCCCACAGCACACAGTACCTTGCTGTAGGTAAGGCAAATCCTTTTGGCCACTCCAAAACCACTCTCTTCTGGGGTACAAGTGGTACTGAAGACATACATGATGGAATTTTAGTGTAGGAGGACATTTATCTCGGAATAAATTTCAGGGAGTCGGTACTGCTGGATTTTTTTCTTCTGACCACTGGGAAGGCTTTCAGACTGTTTCTGAATGGTGGCAGCAATGCCTTCCAAGCAGCCTTGTTTGAGGACCTGTCCTACAGCACCACCTCTAGCAGGCACTGGGCTACCCCTGGAAGTCTAACAAAGACAGCACTGTGAGTTTCCAGTGGAATGCTGTGACTGCAGGACACAAGGTACTCCCCATACTTGATCTCTCTGAAAAAAATGCTGAGATCATAAGCTGTCCAGAGGTTCACCTGCTTGACCCCAAACAGACTCTAGGCAAACAAAAAAACTGCTTTCCAAGACTTCAGCCAAAGTCTCTTTGATCCTAGCCAGACACATTCCTTTGGCAGGACATCACTGAGATGATGGAATCCCCTTAACTGTAGGTAAGGCAATTATTTTGGCCACTCTAAAACAATCATCTCACTGAGGGAATTTGACACAGCTAATTGGTACAATTTCAGGGTTAACATACTTAATTTGCATATTTAGTAGAGGAATAATAAATTGTTCTGCCTTTGGTTTCAGTAGGCATACAAAGTAAAACAGTTGCATGTGTGCACCCTCTCTGCATAGGAGAACCTAGTTGTGTACCTCATTTTAAACAATTTGAATGTGTATGGGTCATCCCATGTAAGTGATATTTTCTTAAGAGACTGCTGAACAAGGACAGAGTCCCCTAACACCTTGAGTGTTCCCACAGTGCCATGTAAATGCACTCTGAATCCAGCATGTTTCTAAGCTCTACAGTTTTATGGTTTTCTTGCAAAAAAACCCCTCCCATCTCACTACACAGAAGCAGCATTACAAGTCCTCTGTCTGGTGTTAGAGCCCCCTCACCCTGCTGGGCTCCAGAGGAGTTGGCTGGGCTCTGATGGGGTGGCTGGTGGCTCCCAGCCAGGCTCACCTGGCTGCCAGCACCATTGGGCAGCCCTTGCCCTTGAACACTGCTTGTAGGTGAAGTGGGGAGCTCGTTGTGCTCCTCCACGTTGGAGCCAGGGAGTGCTTTTCCTGGAGGTCAGCTCTGCTCTCACTCACTGGGCATGGAATCAGAGAACTGCTGAAGGACATGGCGTGATCTCTGTGCTGTTTTGATGCCATGGAAACAGATACTCATTTACCCAACATACTCTGGAAGTGCTTGAACACTCCTAACACTCTGGACCATGTTTGTGCATTACTCATCTTTGAGCTGCCGATTTTAGCTGTGTGTTTCTTGGCACCGGGGAGGTTGTGAGTCTGATGCCCTTCATTCCAAATCCATGTATGGTCTATGCTATCGGCTCAGCTGGCCAGCAGCAGTGGGTTTTTTTTCCCCCACTGACCTCTGCACTTGACTGTTATTCTCCAGATAGTTAAGGTGGGATGGAGCTGAAAAATAATGACATCTGCTTAGCACAAGGTGGATTTTCCTTCTGACAATAGCCGGTCAAAGTTTGCAATGCCTGTGGCACTGGAATGACGCTGTTTGGTTTAGTTGCCATTCAGAGATGGAAAAAAAAAATAAAGTTTAACTGGGCTATTTTTCTGCAAAACATAAATTGAAATATTTGTTTCAGAAACATTGATACACTGTTTCTTTGAAAGCACCCTGTGCTTTCTCCAACCCCAGCCTTTCAGGGTGGGGTTGCAGCTCACACTTCCAAGGGAAATTTGCTGCTCCCAATACTCTTAGCTGCCAGGTTCTGTTACATCTTTTATGTGGAGCATTAAGCTGTCAGTGTCATTCTCCCCTTGTTAGATAAATAGTTCACTTCCCAGCTGCAAAGATGATGAAAGGGTATCATATACTCTTAAAAAAAACCACCCCAATTTTTATAATTGTGGACTCAAGAGTCCATTTCATGCTGGCATTCATATCTGTCAGGGAGGCTTATGTTGCTAAAGACATGGTCAGAGAGAGTAAAACATGGGCCACAATGTCTTTGATTATTTGGAGCATCACAGAGTGTTCAGAGCCTGCAAAATTGACATTATTCTTATTCTTGCATGTGTGTTGTGAAATGCTATCTTCCTACAAATATTCTCCCCCAAGTATCAGCATGTGGTGTCAGAGCAGATAGCAGATCACTGCTGTTGATTTGCAGAGCACAGCTGTCAGTGGTCTACTGGAACAGGGCAAAAGTTACTGTATAAATGTAGCACATGGCCACTTAGTTCTCAGGCGACATTCAAAAAAATACTTAAGAACCCAGTTAGAGAAATCCAGTAGAGAAACAATTCATCACTTGGACTTGGATCCATCCATGTGAAAACAACTGCTGCTGTTCTGTCCGATAATGAGTTTACATTAGCAGAGGCATGCCTACGAAAGTCTCTTAATGAGATAATGTGGGACACTGCTGCCTCCTGCTCTGTTCATGTGAGAGCTGGATGCTCCTGCCATGCACCCATGTCAGACTGCTGCTGCATTTCTAGTTAGAAAATGCCATTAGAGAAAGATAATGAAACAGAAGGGGAAATTGTTCAATGCATAAAAGGGAATCAGGCATTCGGCTACATGAACTGAAAAAACCCTGGGATTGCCATTGTATGTGGATTTACACTTAAAATGAGTTTAGGGAAAAGTGCACTCACAGCAGCTGTCTCCTTCACCCATGCTCCCAGACTTCACCTGCCATTCAGCAGTTTGAACATGACCCCTCAAGCTGGAACAGTTTCAGCAGGGGCTCCAGCAGCTGTTGTCTTGCAGCCATTCCCCCTCTCCTCAAATGGGAAATCCATCACAGGGCACCCCCTGGGAGACAGGCCAGCTGTCTGCCCTGAGTCTCATCAAGGTGCTGTGCCAGTCTGCCAGCCTGGTCTTGGCTGATTCTGCCTTGAAAAGCCACACTCCTGCCTACATCATGCCATCAGCTCCTTGGAAGAGATGTGTTTTCTTCTCAGCCTTGGTTTCCAGCCCAGCTCAGAATAAGATTAAAAACTCTCCACTTCTTCTCCAAGTGTCTCTTAAAGGTGAATGTTTGGAATTCTAGGACCAAAACAAAAGCCTGGTCTGTGATTTGTTTTCTACACTGGTTTCCCACACTGGTTTCCCTTTCTTTGCACAGTTCTCAGCCAGGGGAAGAAGACTGGATCATCTCATTTACAAGGACTGGCTGAGGGAGCTGGGCTTGTTCAGCCCTGAGAAGAGACAGCTGAGAGGTGACCTCATCAATGTCTATCAGTACCTGAAGGGAGGGTGTCAGAGGCTGGAGCCAGGCTCTGCTCAGTGGTGCTGAGCAGGAGGACAAGAGGCAATGGGCAGAAATTGGAAGACAGGAAGTTCCACCTGAACATGTGGAAGAACTTTACCGTGCAGGTTCTGTGTGCCCTGGAACACATTGCACAGAAAGGGTGTGGAGTCTCCCTCTCTGGAGATATTCCAGAACTGCCTGCACACAATCCTGTGCACTGTGCTTTGGGATGGCCCTGCTTGAGCAGGGAGGATGGACCAGAAGACCCAATGTGGTCCCTTCCAGCCTTACCCATCCTGTGGTTCTGTGAAGATGCCATATATAGCAGAGATACACTCCCATGATAGTGGTCATGACTTGGCATTGCTAACCACCATCCTTCCAGCTCACTGCCAGCCAGGCAGGCCAGCATCACCTGACAGAGAGAAGGGAGAAGGCTCTAAAATGGAGCAGGCCCAGCAAAAACATGCTCTGTATGAGCCATGGCTTGATGTGAACTCAGAGCTAAGAAACTTGGGTGTAAATATTTATCTGAGCCATTTTACACAACTTCATCTTCCTGTCATGTTTCACTAACTGCTTCCCTCTCCCTTACTGCTAATACACAGCTCCAAACAAACGAAAACATTTCTTAAAATACGCAGAGCCTGGTGGTAGTAAATCAGTTTGCAAGGACACACTTCGAAATATTTCCTTTTCCTTCCAAGAAATGGAACCCTGCTGGTTTATTTTAAAGTGTCCCATATAAGACTGGGAGAAACAATTCTTGTCTGCCAAGGGCCGAGCGGGTTTTCCACTTGGAGGTGGAAAGGGAGGTGGCTGGGGATTAGCTTAATGCACACTAATCTGTTCCATGCCATATTTTTTCCCTGCTCCCATGGATTCCTTGTGCCTTCCTTGGGGTCTGGAGCAATGCCAACAGTGGATGGCAATGAGGGAGGATGTCCTGCAAAGCATGGAGGGGACTGTCACCATGCAGAGCACCAGTCTTCCTGACTGAAGCAGGTCTTTCTGAGCAGCTGGTGTAATGGGGATATTCTTAAATGGCACTGGGCTGGAACCCAAATAAGGACTCTTGGAACTTGACATGCCTTGGGGCTGTGTTTTTGGCTACTGAGCACAGCCTTGCCTTGTCCTCCACCAGCAATGCCCATGCCTGGAGAACAGCACAAATGTTTGGTCCCAAGACAGGGCATTGCTTGGGGTCCCAAAGCAGAGCAAAACTCTCAACTGTCACTCAAAGACAGGCACCTGAAAAGGGGCCCAAAAGCTTTAAGCAGGAAGGCAAACCACAGCTCTCATCCATCAGCTGTGCCTCTGTGAAAAACGTGGTGCCCACCTCAGCTCTGTGCTCCCTCACTGAGTCCCAGAACCAGACAGAGAGGTGAAAACTGATGAATACAAGAATAAAAAAAATCCTGCTATTTCCAAAGCTCAACCCTGACATAGTGTTGGCAGACAGGACCTCTGAAAACAACGAGCAGCCTCTGCTGAGAACATCCACAGGTGGTCTTTTCTCTGCAAATCTTAAGGTTCAGCAATAGAGAGGTGTTTATGTATTCTGGGATAACAAAAAAAAAAGCACTGCACGAAAAATGATTACTGCTGGTGAGGATGATTCTTAGTCATCACCTGCAGCAGGAACAGGCCCTGAACATCCAAAGGATACACTCAAAGTATTTTTTGCATCAATATCAATTCAAAAAGATTTGAACAACACAAATACAACTCTCATCTCTGTCACTAGCACAGCACAGCAAATTGCTAGTTGATGGAAATTGAAGAGGTCAATAAATATTGATGTTGATTCAGAAATGCTTCTGAATTTTAAGCATTTAGCCCAGCAAGACATGAACAGCTGCCAGAGGAAGCACTTCCTTTACCCTTCTAGTACTGGCACGGGAGATTGAAAGCAGTGAGAAATGTAAAACCTTGTTTTGCAAAATTTCTTCACCTTTTCTTGGAGGTCCAGACAGTTTTGTCACAATTCTGGTGTCCAGGACCAAGTAAATTTGAAATATGCGTTGACAATGGATTAGACCAAACAGCTGGCACGTGTTGGGATTTTCCTGAAGTGCTTCTTCCCATGGTGAAAACCCACCACAACAGATTGCCCCTACATGTTTTGATATAATTTTATATCAGGACTCTTTCCTCATTCCTTTCCTTCCTTTGAACCAGTGCTGAAAGCCACCCCAGGACTGTCTCACAAAGAATTCTTGCTCCTATAGCTCTAAAGAAAACCTCTGCACAGCTCTACACACATATATGGTCTGTGGCCTTAAGCTGAGGCATGCTCTGATGATGAGCATGACATCAGTGATTAAAAGGTAACTACAGATACTACTCACCCAGGAAATCAGAGGGGGCACAATTTTATAAAACGCTTTGGACAATTTAATTTAGGTTGATGCTGTGGGGTAGAAGTTTCTGTTGTGAGGTTGTATATACATGACATTGGAAGGGAACTTGCTGGGTTTCACAGTATAAAAATTCATCAATGAGGCCAAAGTAAATTAAGAATCATGTTCTTTCTTTAAAAATGCAAATAAACAGTCCACTGAATTGAACTTTGGCAAAATGAAAAGCTTGCAGAGCAGCCAAACCAGAGGAACAGAAAAATGTAACACATTCCTTAGTGTCTTTAAAATAACTCCTTTTCCCCTGCCTCTTGGTTTGAAATCCCTCCTCCTGCCATATTAAAAATTAAAAACTCATAGACAGCTGGGTCTGCTCAGCTGCAGAATTACTTCAGCGTTTCCATGCAGAGCTTCTGAGCATGAGTATGGTGGTTCAGACCCTGCTAGGGCCCAGATTAACTCACAGTGCTTGAAATGCAGACTACCCAGGTCTGGTGCATGACAAAGAGAAATCTAAACTGCACAAGGAAGAGAAAGTGCAAACCACAAACAGTTTACAAGGCAGAAATTCTCCAGGTCTCCCCAGCAGACAGTTCAGGTCCACCTAACGCTGGTTCAAATCCTCACCTCTCCCAGACACACACCCAGGGCAAGGCCAAGGTGCCAGTGACCTACAACACCTGTGGGAGAGTGACCAGAGACTCACCACCCTCAGAACTGCCTTGGACTTTCCTCAGGGATAAAAGGAGGCTGGTTTCCAAGCTTCACCCAGCTCTAATGCAAACTTGCACAAATTGTGCTCCTCAGGGAAGGTCCCAAGTTCCCCTCACATGACTGATGCTGCTGCAGGCAGAGGGTCAGTGGGTGACCCCAGCCCCTCCACCAGGCCACTGCCAGCAGCCTTTGGTGCCTGCGAGCTTAAGTACTGAGTGAGTGTTGCTTCACGTTGAGTGATGGTGCTTCTCATCTATTTACAATGATTAAATCATTTCATTTGCAGCTTGGCCAGAGAAGGGACTTTGAGAAGAGGCAGCTCTGTGCATCTGGATTTCATTAGAGCTGAACATTAATCCCTTTATGCCTTATAAGCATCCCGTTAGCATTATACAGACTCGGTGGTTGTTAAATGGCACTCGCAGAGCTGGCTGGCTGAAAAATGGGTTAATCAACAGCATCTCTGCTAGCACACACACCATGAAAGGCATTTTCCTCCTTCTGCTGCTTGCTCATCTGCCTGTCAGCATCAGTGTGGGCACACTCATAGTAGCATTTACTGTCAAACTACTTCTCAAACCCCAGGATAGGTTTGTGCTGAATTGCAGGATTTAATTCCACAGAATTCTGCAGTTGATTGAAATGAAAAATAGACATCCTAGCCTCAAATGAGGATCCAAACATCATGAATTTCAGTGGAGCTCTGAGTTTAAAGTTACATGAGCTGGACAAACAAAAGTAGATTTTGGCTTAAACAATCACACTTTTTTTGCCAGGTTTTGGAGTTGCAGGAAGGCATTAAGGGTTGAGCAGTGATAGAGGCCAAGAGAGAGACATTGCTCATTTCTCAGCTCATTGCTGAGAAAAGGTCAAGAAAGGGAAGGCAGGAGGGAGCAGCCTTATGTGCGCTGAGCCCATGTGAAACACAAGGTGCAAAGGAGAAGTTTGAAAACACAGCCTGAAGAGCTGCCAGTGGGCTGAGAAAGGAAAGGAGAGAAGCTGATCAGAGTGATGAGGAGCTTGAAGATCAAATAGCCTGGAGGCCATGAGAGAGTTTGCCAAGGTTAGCAAAGAAATGTGCACATTCTTTTACTAAAAAGAATGTTATGAACCAATGCAAATCAGGCTATGTGGCCTTAAAGGACACGTCCCATTCTTTGATGGCATGAGAGGTGGAAAAATACAAACAGTGGAATCACTACTATGCATGCAAAGTTCCTTACACAAGGCTGTTATAATTATTCCACAGGAGCAACTGCTGCAAGCCACTGCAGAAACTCAGAGATGAGCCAAGGAAAAGAAACAACAAAGGCAGAAAACCTTGTTCCCTTGAAGGCAGTAATAAAATGCCAGTGTTCTGCAGGGGATGGGGATGGTGAGAGTGGGTATATCATCCCCTGGCAACCAGAGTAAGGCTAAAGCAGAGTCATGATCCCTCATGCTCCATGCAAGGGCACAGGCTGGGGTTGGATCTGTGTGACAGAGGAGCAGCACAGAGGCTCAGAGGCACCTGCCCCCAGGAGAATCTGGAGAGTGGCCATGGGGCTTTTTGGAGATGTCGTTCTCTGTGCCTCCATTTCCATTACAGCCTGAAGGGGCAGACAGTGGAAAACTTCAAGAAACATTCAATTTAAAGACAATTATTCTATTCATATATTATTCTCTGCTTTAATTTCTCACAGTATTTCTTTTTCACTTTTGCCTTAACATCTACTGTGTGAAAACTGTATCAGCTGAAACTAGGCTAAATACAGGACATACTGTGGGGTACAGATGACCCCAAAAGCTTCCTAATCTGCCTGTTGTGCCCCATTTCCCATTACTTGGGCTTAACATGTTTATGCATAAATTATACCTCCAGTCACGAGGATTTTCATGAGTCTTTGGTAAATGCTTTATAATTTGACACAATCTTTCCAATATTGAGGTGTTCCGAGCAAAAAAACAATTATCCAGCATGATTTACAGAAGAGCTACATAGAATTTATACTTGCCATTACTTAGCTGTTAGCTCCTACTAGTTTTACTAATTATCAGGAGGAAAAATTTCCTCAGGTTGAGTAGTAGCTTCTTCATGAGCAATCCCTACACAAGGATGTGTGCACATACACATCTGCATACACACGTAATACATGCACAAAGTTCTTCGGATTATAAATTTCCCAATAAATGTAGCAGACAACTTCAAAACCAAACCAAACCAAGCCTTTAAATAGGAATTATGAAAAATAAGTTTTAAATCACAAAAACATCCTGTTTTGCTTCAGTTTCTCTCTCACATGCCACAAACTGGGCTCCACCCTAGCTGTTTTCCAAGGGGCTAACTATGGATGCCTGGTTTTGGAAACTCTCATGTCCTTATCTGTCCTGCCATTTGGTCTGTGGGAACATGAGGAGAGCTGTACTGTGCACAAGCAAAGAAGGGCTGATCCCTAGTGCATGGGCACTGAGCACCCATCCCTGTGCCAGTTCCTCTTCCCACAGCTCTAAGACAGCTCTGGAGGAAATGCAGAGAAGTGGAAGACAGAAGTGGGGTTTATTGGTTTTTAGCTTTGTTTTAAACCACGGTGACTGTCACACTTCCAGTGTGACACTTCCACTTCAGCCTCTGGATGAAGTGGAGAAGGTGCTGTTAAGGAAACTTTTTGTTTGCTCTGTCAGATATCAGCACCTACCATGCTGACACTGCCTTGAGGAGATGTCAGCCCCTCGCCAGCAGCACACAGAGGGGTGGGGAGCTACCAGGGCACGTTTCCTGACTTAGGTGAGGAACCATCCGTGTAGCTCAGTGTGCACCACAGCAGCACACTTCAGCACAGCCCCTGGGTGACCTCTGCATGCCAGCTCCCAGTCTGACACCCTGGGGTGTCCCTGAGAAGAGCTGCCAAGCTGCCGATGCACTGCCCGTGCTCCAGAGGCTGCTGAGGGTGTTCATTTGAGACAGGTGCAGTGTGACATAGGTGTGACTGCACACAGGTGATGCAGCATGCAGGTGTGCAACTCGGCCCGAGTGGCTGAGTGCTGCTGGGGGCATTCTCAGAGGTCTTTGTATTCAGATCTGCCAGGAGCTCTTTCTCAGGCAGGAGCTGAATGGTGTCACTGGAAAGAGGGGAGGAGTGAGTAGTACGTGGATGAAGGTGAACAGGACAAATAAAGGAATCTGGGGGTGTTTTGGAGGGTGCTGGAATGACAGAGGGGTGGTGAGCTAGGGGCAGACAGGAAGATGGAATATGGTGTACTGATGTGATGCTGTCCACGAGGAACTAGGAAAGGATCCACAGGGATCTCTGCATCAGAGCTGCAAATCAGAATCCTAGGCACTGCAAGCAGGAGAGGATCTGAGCTCCCTCATCGCTGGTCATGAAGAACAAGCATCCGCTACATCTTCAGGTTAATTAAGAGAAACCATATTCATGGTACATTCCTCATCATCTCCCACACCTCTGAAGTAAAACCAGTCTGACTACACGGGTGATTGAATCACGTCCCCTGGTTACAACCTAAAAGAGTTCCAGCCCCTGGAGCTAGCTCCTCTGCAAAGACAAGGCCACTTCCCAAGTCTGGGGCCAGCCCAGCTGAATAATAATTAAGGAAGGTGGAGCACCAAGAAGCAAAAGCAATCACCTAGGCCAGAGCCATGTCAAGTGATCTACATGTGGGTTCAGCCAAAACTCAAAGTGCAACAGCAATTAAAGACAGGTAAAAAGAAAGGAACTGTGTCCAGTGCTGTTGTTTCTAAGACCTTCACTGAGCACCCAGAGACGCAAAGGAGACACACACTATCATTTTGTATCCATACCTATCCAAAATCAGGCTATGCAACCATCCAAAGTGTGGTATGATGTTTGAGAGAGATTCCCTGAGGCCACTGACTCTCAGAAAATGTAAATATTTTTTAAACAGACAAACTCTAATTATTTTCCTCATGGAAGGAATCTATGTTAATTTTGAAGACCTCACTAGAGGGCGATAAACAGATGGGCTACAACCAAGCTGTTGCCTGTGCAGGCAGAGAGGTCTTGGAGAAAAGTGGTCAGCTACAGGATTGAGGGGTAGGTTTAAAAGGTCTGTGCTTAACAAAAAGCCTCCTGGACACCTCTCTCTGGTTCACAGACTAAATACTTTACTTCTCTTTAGCTGTTCACTGGAAAGCACCAGTCCAGGGGCCCAGGAGGTTTCCCCAGGAACTGGGTGTGAGCCAGGTCTCAGTGAGGCATTGGCAGATGTGTCATGACCAGGAACATTCCCATTTGTACACAACCCATCAAGTACCAGTGGCTTAATGAGCTGAAAGTCATGCTGGACAAGCTGATGACCAGGTCCTTGAAGGCATCAGTGGACGGCTGAGGTGCAGTGCCTGGTCCTGCTTTGTGCATCGGGAATACAATCTATGTAGAGGTTTGTGCTCCTGCAGAAGCAGGTGTTCATGGCTGTACTGCTCAGTCTGTGCAAGTGAGACCCTGGCTGTGATGCTGAGGCAAAGAGCACTGTTAAAGGTCCTCATCTTGCACCATCTGCAGGTAATGCAGAGTTGCCACATCACAGCAACACTCTAGGTGACACAAAGGCATCAACAGACAGGAGTCTGCTTAGGAAAACGAACGTTAAGGAATGTTCTAAATATGGAAGAACATCAGAAGGTAAAGGGAAATCCAGCCACCTGTGTCTTAGGCAGGGGCCATAGGTTAAAAACTGCAAGTGGCTCTAAAGAACTGGCAGCAAAATCTGCAATGAACCATCACTCTGGATCACAAAGATTTTGCTGGCTGTGGGCACATTCCAACCCCTGGCAAGCATTACAAGTACTACAACTAGCTGCAAATTTTTATTATTATTATTTTTTAAAACAGAACTTGCTATTTATTCCAGTGGAAACTCCCTGCAAAGAAAATTGTTCCACTCAGCTACTGTTTGTGTTGGATGATTCATTTGAGAATTTCAAACTGGCATTTTGGGAAATGCTTACAGCTTTCCCTCTTATTTTCCATTATTTCAGGATAACCTTATGCTAATACAGTATTTTGTCGTTTGCTCTGTTGAGTTGAAAAAGCACCAAGGGTTCCGTGAAGCCCGGGCAGCCCTGTCCGGCCGCAGCCGGTGCCGCCAGCTGCCCTCAGCAGCTGCTGCCGGGGAGGCAAAGGGACGAGGCAGCGATGCCAGGGTACCGCTGCTGTCCCTCTGTCCCTCTGCCCCGACACGAGCGCACGGAACGCGGCCCCGACAGCTCCCCCGGATCAGCGGGCGGGACGCAGCAGCGGCTGTGCCGAACGCGCTTCACCGCCCCGGCGCTCCCAGAGCTCCGCGTGGTTCCCGTCCCCACCGCAGGCACCACCCCGGCCCCGCACACGCACCGGACCCCGCGTCCACCGCCCCCCGCCCGTCCAGCGCCTCCCGATCCGCCTCCGCGGAGCCTCCCGGCGTCAAGAGCTCCTGCACCGACCCGCAGCGCAGCCACCCCGGCGGTGGCGAGCCCGCCCCGGTCCCGTCCGCGGCGCTGTCCGGCGGTACCTGCCCGGCTCCGTGCGGAGCCCGCGGCGCAGCTCGGGGCGCGGCCGCGCTGTCATGCCCGCGGCGGGGGCGCGGCGCGGCCCATGGCCGGTGCCCGGTGGCTGCTGCCCGGTGGCTGCCGGCGGCGGCGGCCCCAGCGCTCGGTCCCGGAGCGGCGGCGGAGAGTGGGCGCGGGGAGGGGCGGAGCGGGGCCGGGCGGGGCCGGACCGGGCGGGGCAGCGGCTCCCCCGCCCCGAGAGCGGGCCCCGCGGAGCCCCTTCGGGCACGGGAAGGGGTTCTGAGGCCGCCCCGGAGCTGCCTCTGCCCCAGCTGACGGTGGCCGCGATGAGCAGGGGGTGCGCTGCCCAGGAGCCCGGGGCTGGTACGGAGAAGGAGCGACCCAGAAAGTGACGCTACAAGATCGATTTTCTGGGCAAAGGCGGTGGGAGAGCCAGAAGTGACAGGAGCCGGGATGGCTGGGCACGTGTGTTGTGGAAGGCCACTCTTCCTGCACGCCAGGGCACCTGAGCACTCTGTTTCCCACTCTAGGACTCTTAAGGCTCCTCTCATGGGGATTTTTGCCATACCAGAGAGAGCAGAGTGGGGTGTAACAGCCCTCAGAGACTGACACGAGCTCCTGCTGTGCTCCAGTTCTGGTGCTGCCTAGAGTGGGGTCTGCCCAGGGGCTGTCTGCGATGCTGCGGTTTCTAGTACCAGTTACCATACAGAAGGCAGGAGAAGCAATAGGGGCCCAAGTGCATTCCCTTTCTATCCCCTCATCCGCCCCCCAAACCCATTTGTGGGTTTTAGTTGTTGTGTAGGAAGTTTCCTTTAGAAACTTTTCTATCTGCACTGCAGGGAAATTTTGTGTCTGTGGAGAAGTCTGTTTGTGTTGAGAAAGAAGCCTCTTGAGAGACTGTTCCAAGGTAAACACCAAGGGCACACACTTTCACAGTTCAGTCACTTTAAGGAATATCTGTGCTATAAAAGCCTCTCTGGAGATGTGCTGAAAGGGATATATTACACGAGAAAAATGTACTCTAATCCATGTTAAGCTATTTTAATCTCTTTCACGTCACAGGTTCAGTCCTGCAAACAACTACCCAAAGTGTTAAATAAATGGAAATCTTTAGAAAACGAGAGTGCAGCGCATCTCAGTCACACAGACTGTCTCGGAAGGTTAAAAGATTTTTAAAAACTATGAAGAAATATGAGGAATACTGTATTTGCCATCTGGTACTTGGTTGTCTGATCTTTGTTTTCTCTCTGCATACGAGATTTGACAAGTTGTGAAATTTCGGGAATGACATCTCCTCTGTCTCTAAACAACCCCTAGAAGTACTTCTGAATGTAAGATATATAAGAGACATCTTTGGAAAATGAAAGAGTAGCCCCCTCCCCCCCATAAATGTGATTTGCCTTTAAAAAGACAAAATGAAGCAGCCAGTCCCCTCCTTCCCTTCCTCCTTCCCGCCTACTCCCCCGCTCCCCCCTCGCCTCCCCACACACATTCATGGAGTATTCCAAACTATGCAGTCCCTCCCCATCCTCCCCATCAGCTTTCATTCTCCTGGGAAATACCTCAGGAGGCATTTCCTGTAAGCAAAAAGGTACCACTGGGACGGACTAATTTAAGGCTGCAGTCAAGACTAGTGCTTGTTAGTGCTTTTCATCCATATTTTTCCATGTCTACTGTCCACAGTCTCAATATGGTTCTGCTTACTGTTGTAGCAACAATACAATAAAATAATTAAAATGGAACAGCATTTTCCAAAGGATTCCCATGGATAAAGTTTTTTGATCTTTTCTTTCCAAAGTACCTCTTTCATAATCTATGAGCAGAAAAGGTTTCCTCTGCAGTTATAAGTTCCTCCGAATTCTGGGTTTAACAACTCTCATTATACTAAATAAAAATGGTTTAGAGCATCTAAGCTTATTACATGCCCACTGGTAGCTGGGTGGATTTCAGCTGTGCTCCTTTATAACCACTGCATGGGCAAAGGGACTGAGGATATCTGTGTGCCATAGGTCAGAAAAATGTGTCAGGAACAATGGGAACATTTCCCCTAAATTTTTGAGCGAACTTAAACAGAGAATCGTCTTCCCTCCTCTTTGCCTCCTGCCCAAGAAACATTCATGAATGATCAGTTTCTGAAGAACAGCGAGTCTTCATAAAAAAAGAATCATAAATAGCCCACTGTGTTTTCAAACTAGGTTTTTTATGGTATCACAGCAGCCATGTAGGGAATCAGATATGGAGAAAGGAAATAGTTGTATCGGGCTGGGGTACAAATGCTCAGGCACTCTTTCCAAGGAGCAGAATTAGTGCTGTGGAATTTAGAAAGGTCATCTCTGCTTGTGTTGGCTTTGCCTGTGACTTTGTTGCTCCACTCCATCATCTGTGTATCTTTCTGAATCACTGCAATGCTGGGTTTGTTTTTTTTTTTTTTTCCTTTTTGAAATCTGAATACACATCAAGCATGTTTTAAAGCTACAACTGCTCCAAGCCAGCTAAATTGGCTGCAAGCCTGGATATTATAGGGAGGAATTCAGTCTTGGAAATTTGACAGCACCAGTGGTCTTTAGGTCCCTGGTGTCTTTCAAAGGGGCCCTGAATGTCACTGCTCCACTGAAACAGCCTTTTCTAGCAGGTAAGCCCATTAGTAAACAGATCAAAACCAATTTGTTACAACTGTAGGTCTCAGAGTTAAAAAATCTTATTAAAAAAAGAATCCAGCACCCCCCAAAAATAAAACTCCAACAGTTTGGATTTGTTTTCAGAAGGGCATTCAAAATAAATTCATTGACAACTGTTAATCCAAATTGTTGGCTTTGGACAAATGCAAACTGTGCATTATCCCATGGGAGGCATCATAGAGGGACCCAATTCCACACCTCTGGCTCCATCTACATTAGAAAATGAAGAATCAGCCAAGGGATTCCGCTCCAATGCAATTGTTTCCTTTGCCAGTTATGGATTTTTTTCAGAACATAGTGCAAGCAGGAAAGGGCTTGGAAAACTTCACTTGTTTATGGGACAGGGCTGGAAACTTTGCTGCTGTCAGATCTCCATGACGCTGTTGTGGGAGCAGCAGTGATGAGGTCTCTGTCTGACAGAGACACTCAGACAGACCAGGGCTGAACAGAAGGAAAAAAAATTAACAACCAGAAGGAATATCTTGTTTTATTGTTTGAAGTCATTACTTGGTAGTGAAGAGAAAATATTTGAAAGAGTCTACCAACACAGAGAATGAACAAATAATTCCATCATGATCCTGGGTTTGTTTTTCATACTATAGTGCTGCAAACAAGTAGCGTGACTCAGGGTTTGCCATGCTGCTGACACTGCTACCTGTGCATGTAATGCTCTGATGAACAGTGACCCTAATTAGATGAACAAATGTGGGAACTAGCTAAGATATTTCATCAAGTCTGGCCCTGCACTCAGTGAGCTGAAACCAGGGAGGGCTCTCCTTTTCTAACCCTAACCCTAACCCTAACCCTAACCCTAACCCTAACCCTAACCCTAACCCTAACCCTAACCCTAACCCTAACCCTAACCCTAACCCTAACGCTTCAAGCGCTAAGTCATGGGCTGCATTTGAGAACAGGAGATTGGGTTAGCTGGGGCATGACTCAGATCTGTAAAAAAAAATCTGTGTTCCTGTGCCATGACTTGGATGGTAACCTTTGATGTGCGAAGGCCAGTCATGACACCCTCCCTACATAATGTCATTTAACACAGTTGCCCAGGCTTAATTTTGTTCTCAAGCCAAAGGTTGAGCTGGCCCCTGCTATAGAAGTAATACATCCTATAGTCATTGTGACCTCCTCTCCCTGATTTACATGGTGTTTCCTTTAGCAAGGCTTGCTGGCATCCTGTTTGCCTGGTTCCTTTGTGTGTTGTAGCTTCATTCTGGGCTGAAAATACCATCAGGGTTTCTACACAATGATTGGGCATGTCTGAAGAGCATGAGGGCTACTAAAAGGAATATGCTTCTAAATGGCAGATACTTCTTTTTCTTTCCTCCTTCAGGGCAAAAAGTCAGTTTTATAACAGGATTTCCTTCATGGTCCTCTGAACCCCCACACCAGGTATGTATTTCCCATACCAATGTTGCCAGTCATTGTCCTTGCCTACCCTCAGCCTGAGGACCCTTACCTCTCATGGCTGACTTGGTGCTTTGTGAAAGCTTTTTTTCCCAATTTGCAATACATTCCCTCACTGCCCACCTAGTATTCGTTGGAGTGGGGTGACACAGTTTTGCTGCTAGGTCAGGGAAAAAATGTATTTACAACACCCACAGGTTCTCCCCCAGGTACACCCTTCCTCTCCCCTCAGCTCCCTCAGGGCTGTGCTCCTGTTTGCAGTACAAACACAGAGTGTGTCTTGCAGCAGGATTAGAAAACACCTCACTCCTGTTTTGGCCAAAGTTATTTGGCCAAGGTGTTGCTGCTTTTGTGATCTCATCTTTTGCATTTCCATGCACACAAGACCAGCCAGTTCCAGTGGGGTTAAACCATCATTTTGTTGTAAATACCCATGCAAAAATCCACAATCCCCTGAAATTGGTGGGATAACTCCTTGATTGCCCCCTGTTCTCCAATTTCAATGAAACTTTAACCACATGAGTAAACCCAGTGAGACTGGGGCATGATTTAATCAATGTGATAATTAGGTTTTGCCTTGCTTCTGTTTCAGAGTCCTGCAGACTCAGAGGAGAGGGCCTCTGGATTAGCAAAGCTGTATTTTCTCTATAGTTTTGCAGAGATGTGGGAGGGACTGGAAAGGGAAAGAGCTGGAGAACAGGTCTTTAGATCTTTAATAGTAAAGGCATGAGGAAGGCTCTCTTCCCTGGAAATAGCTTGACATAAAGCTGGTTTGAAAGGGCAGGAATGCCTGTTTGCATTGGGACTGCTTAATGGTAGGCAGAATAGAAAATTACAACTCTGGGTTGAAATTCCCAGCTGAAAAGAGCACCTTCCCAGCTCTCTGCTCTCATACACTGGGTCTTGTTGAGGCAGCTGAAAGGTAGACGTTCCCTGGATGCTGGGAGACCAGTGACTTTCTTTTTTTCCTGAACAAAGGCCAGGTCACCTGAGAATTCTGCTTTGTGAAGCTGATGTTGAAGCCTTCTTCAAGCAGCAGAAACCCCAGAAGAAACACTGAAGCAGCAATGACTTGTCCCATACAGTGACAGAGAATAAGCCTTGGTAAGATCCATTTCAAAACTCTAACAGAGGCCCCAGAGCACACTCAGGGGAAACTTTCAAGCACTGGTAATAATTTCCCTCCAGGTTCCACCCTCCTGTCTCTCTGCAATGTAACATCATTGCAGCCAGAGATTTAGTGGCGTTGGATTAAGTCCAGGTTTCAGACCTGGTCCTGAATTCTGCCTTTCATCTCTCCTTGATAGAGGCCTGTTGAAAAAAGCACAGCCTCTGTATTGGTATAGAGGGGAGGATTGCACAGTGGGGGCTTGAGTTTGTTTCTTTTCACTTTCCTTGAACTTGAAAATACCTATTGGGATTCTATACCAACAAAACGCCCCTTTCTTAAGAGGGACCAAGCATGGGAAATATGAGGTCAAATACTCAATGGAAGCAAACTCAGGATGACAAAAAATGTTACAGTGTGACCTGACCTTGGTGGTGTCTGGTATCTGCTGTAACAGTACACTGAAACAGGGTCATTTCAAGAGAAAATACTCTAAATTTTGGCAGGCTCAAAGAGCCTTTTCTGTGGCCCTATGTGACAAAGCTTTTGAAATACATTTTAAACAGGTGATTAAAGCTGTGTATTTTCTAAAATAGTTTAAAAGGAGTTGCTGTGGTTGTTATACACTCTATCTCCCCAAAGGCAGTTTGTTTAGCTCAGGTGATCCTGTCAGATGCTGGCAGTGCCCAAGAGAGGCTGGAGTCAGAGGTGTGTGCTGCTTGCTCTAGATGTTCAGCAGCTGCTGAAAACCTGAGTGCATTAAAAAGGGGTTTTGCTGGTCTGTGTCTTCCAAGGGGTGGGGGCAGGTGAAAGTCCCAAGCCCCATGTGCTAGCTGAGGGCCCCAAATACCATCAGTGCGCATTGCACTGGCTGTGAAGTCACCCACAATTTTATCCTGAAGTTAATCATTTCACAGAGCTGCTCCTCATCATTAATGGACATTAGAGCTCCTCCCTATGCCCACATCAGCTCATGGTTGCTGGTTCTTTGTGACTGGCCATTTATGGGAAAATATGTGCTTTTGAGAGTATGAGTTTTTGCCATGGAAGCACTCTGCCTATGCAGACAGGGTTGCTCTTCTTGCCAGCTTCCAGCCTTAGTCCTGTGTACATGATTTAGCCTTTGGAAAAGGAGGTAATCAGTGCATCCCACGTGTGTTTGGAGAGGAATGCACAACAGCTTGCGAAAATGATCTAGTGCATGTGTTGAGCACCAAGAATGTCAGCAGGCAGAGCACTGAGGGCTCTGCAGGGGCAACCCACAGCTCTTTGCAGTCATTGCTGAGAGCAGTTCTAAGCAACAATCATCAAACAGCCACGGCTGTGAGGAGCTCAGTGTTCGTCCTGGAAAACTGCACCCCCAGGAGCACCTTCCTTCCTGTTTTAAATTAATTAGTTGTGAGGAGCACAGCAGAGTTCACATAGCTTACCCCAAAATCCTTTTAACCTGAAATAAGAGAAATAAGACCTGGGAATAGTCCCCCAATCTGGGATCCAGCATCAGGAACTCCACAGGAGACATCTGTACTGCATGGCACAGGTTACAACTGATGGGCTGAGTTCACTCACCTGTGAGCTGTGGGCTGGAGCATCTGAGCTCTGAGATAAACTGAGCTGTGAGATAAACTGAGCTCTGAGATAAACAGCACCAACAGGTTGACCGTGGCTGCAGACCCCACATCTCCCAAGAGCAGCACATATGAGTTAACATGAGACACATGGTGTGTGTTTGTAACTGCATGGTCTCTGCATGTGTTTTTGGATGGGTGTGTTTACAGATGGTTTTGGCCCACTCAAAATATCCTTGGCAAGAGGCAGTTCTGTGAATCTGAACCAAGCCAAACACACCTCTGAGGTCATTACTGCCATGAGATCACCACCTAGGCACAGGGCTCAGGACCTCTCAAGGCTTCTTCTGTCTTTTTTTTAAACATTTTTTTCTCCTATTTGAAGCTGATCCAGGGCAATTACAGTCCACCAAAGGAACACACTGAAACCCTTTACAAACCAGAGCTGTAGCAGCATGGTGTGCAGGGGCTAAGACAAAGTGTGTGTTGCTGAGGTCTGATTCTTCAGAAAGACTCCTAACTCATGAAGTCAGTGTACATATCAGATTACCATGATCCTCTGGAATTTTGAGCAGAGCCTCCCACTAGGTCACTATTTCTATGTTTTCACTTTCTGAAGGATATTTATGAAGAAGCTTGATTTTTTTTCCTCTACTTTGTCTTCAAACCTGTTAACTTTATTTATCAACCTCTTCAGCCCATGCCAACTGCTTTTCAGGAACCTGGCTTAGAGAGGGGTCTGATTTCAAATGTTACTTGCTAGCATACCAGGGTATTAGGGGTCAGTTGCATATTGGTCTAATCCATGTGGGTCAGGCAGTCTCCAAATGAAATTTTTTTTTTTTTTTTTAAGCAGAAGAAGCAAAATCTTGAACTGCAAAATGTTGAAGTTGCAGGGAGGAGTGTAGTTGGAAGGCTACTGCAATGAAGGATGAAGCTTTTGTTTTCCCCCTGATAACGCTTATTTGTGTGAATATTTTGTAAGAAGAAGATGGCTCAGTGACTCAAAAATCAGGAGAAACATTTCTGGAGAGGTTCTCTAATGGCCCTCAGACCCAACACTACAGCAACTCTGAAGCCTCTCTGTGTGCTCAAGGAGCTTTGAAAAGATGCTGTTTGTTTGCTTGAAGGGATGGGCAGATCTTGCTGAACCTTGGCACCCTACCCAGACTTCTATACCGCAATTGTTCTTCTTCAGACAAGGACATTGAATATCGAGGGTTAACAGGGTAAAATAAGGGTGTAGTTGATGGGGTTGAAAAGGTGGTCAGAGCATCTGGGATGGAGTTTGGGAGCACAGAGCAGGCGCTGCATCCTTCTCCATGCCACCCACAGACACTCTGCCTCTCATCTCGTCTTTGCAATCCTCTCACACACAGCCATACACAGCCTCTTTTGTCTCGTTCCCACTCCCTTGACACCACCCACCCACCCACGCATCCACTCTCTCAAATACTTTCTTCTGCTCTGGTTTTCATGCAGATGCCTCCCCTCTGGACCCTGTCTTGCACAACATCCCCTCCTGCCTGGCACTAGCACCCTCCCTCTCCAGACTATATGCAGAGCAGAGGCATTTCCTTTTATTGTCCATGCAGCCCCTGCAGCCCCACCCAGCTCCCGTCTATTCCCTGCAGTAACACATTTAGAGTGGAAGTAGTCCTGCTCAGAGCAGCCACACAGACAACACAGGAGAGCTGTTTTCACCCCAAATTGCTCCTACTTGTAGACTACTACTTCCTGCCTGTGGTCCCAGAGGAAGAGGCTAACTCAGGCTTGGAATACGTGGTGGTGAGATGCCCTGTGCTGCTCAAAGCTGTGAGAATGTTTGCAAAGCACCTCTGTGCTCTGCTCTGCAAGAAGAAACCTGGCACAGGCATCTTCAACAAGGAGTTCTCCAGCAGACGCTTTCCTGGGGCATTCACCTGGTCTGCAAAAATGCGTGAGCATGATGGGGGTCAGAATGACCCGGCAGTGTCCTTAAAGGTAGTAAAGCACTTGATCTCCTTGTTGAGGGTGATGGCAAAAGGGCTGGAGAGGACCAGTGATGACCATCTGAGACCAGCAGTTTGTATTACACGAGTCTCAGTCAGAACAGCTTCAGTGCAGTCAGAGAAATAACAGCAGCTTGTGCATGCCAAGGAACTGACTCTAAAAGGTAAACCTTAGTGGAAGTAGGTGACAAAAAAAATTCACCAGAAATAAGATCATAAGCAGGACCCTACCCATATAATCCATTTCTCCCTTAGAAAAGCAAATTTGGACGCACAGAGCATTTCTGTATTGCGATAAGCTGCAGCCTACAGGACCAGACTGGACTAGAGGAGATTTCCAGCAGTGTCTCTGTGATGCTGTTTTGAACCACACTGACACAGGACTCCAATGTCAGAAGGCTAAGAATGACTCAAATTCTTAGCATGAGAACAACAGAAGGCTTGATTACAATTTCCTTCGTTTCTTTTATGGCATGCTCTGCTATAAAAGCTGACACCTCTCTCCACTGGTTTAGTAACAGAAACAACAGACAACACCTGGGAGAGCAGGTGTTGTGAGAAAAAGGGAACTGTTTACTTAACAGGTTATGAGAGAAAAGCAGTTTTCTAGATAACTGCTTTGGGAAGACAGAGAGCTACTGAAATGTTTCCCTTGGGAAACTAGCACATCTCTGAGTTCTTTCCTCAGGAATTCCCCATAGGGAGCTTCTGTGCCAGTCATAAGCTGGGAACTCTTTTGGCTCTCCATCACTGTCCACTCATCAGAGACCAAACACAAACTGGAGTCCACTGTTTAATACAGAGCTTGTCAGCCCTTTCACAGCAAAACTAAGTTTTCCCTTACTCCTCTTCATCTCCAGAATTCCCAGGCCCTGCCTCTGCACTGCCAGCTCCATAGAGAGCCCAGAGGAATGTGTTACAGGACACCTGCTCCTTGCTTTATCTTTAGTGTTGGTGTATTTTGCCAGCAGGGTGACCTTGCTCATGAAGGATCAGTGATTCTGCACAGGGGCAAGGACCCAGTGAAATCAGTGCTGCAGTATGCCAGGAGCTCTTAGTGAAGCACAGCTTGATCCCAAAGTCATCAGACTTTAGGATGGAAAGGACAAATGATGCCCTGGTGATCACTGGGAGCTGGCTGGGTGAAATATATGTGCCGTTTTGCTGGGATGAAGTTGGGACAAGATCTGCAAGCACTGTGCTGCAAACCCTGTGTTGGCACTGCTGCTGCTGCTGCTGCTGCTGCTGCTGCTGCTGCTGCTGCTGCTGCTGCTGCTGCTGCTGCTGCTGCTGAAACCAGCTTATGCCAGTTTAAAAAGAATCTGAAAGTAAAATACAGGCAAAAGGACAGACAGAAGCTGAACCCCTGTGGTGGTCAGTGCCAGAGGCTGGGAATCTAACCAGGCAGGAAAAAAATAAGTCCAAGTACAAGTTTTGGGATCACCAAGGGCAGGCTGGAGAGTTTGGCTCTCATTTTTTAAATGTCATTCATCTATTGCATGGCTTTTGGTGATTTTCTCCCAGACCACCAAACCCCACTGTTTGATCCTTCTGCCACCATACTCATCTATCAGTCCCCTTATAACCATGATGCTGTACAGACTTTTTTGGGACTGAATTATTTTTTGTGCAACCCATTAATACCAGGTAGGTCTGCTGTCTCCAGACTACAGATATAAAAAAGGGCTGCCCTGGCTGAGGAGTCAGCAGCAGCTCACTCAAGCTTGCTAGAGAGATGCAGAAGCAAATTAATACAGCAGGGAAGTCACAGAACCTGAAGACTCCACGTCTGTATCTCTAACCTCTTCCTCTCCTCATTTGGCTGGAGACATTTGGCAAGGGATATTGTTACACCCCTTCCTGAACTGGGGGACAGCAGGAGGAGAGAAGGGCATTGAATCCA
Source organism: Acrocephalus scirpaceus scirpaceus (assembly GCA_910950805.1). NCBI lineage: Eukaryota > Metazoa > Chordata > Aves > Passeriformes > Sylviidae > Acrocephalus > Acrocephalus scirpaceus. The sequence goes on from OU383776.1 coordinate 75,383,814, forward strand.
CCAGCCCTAACCCTTGATACACCACAGCTGTCTGAGAGTGGTGAGGACCATGGGCATGTGGCAAATGTAACTGCTGCCTGGAGATGTTTTAAATAGAGAATAGATCACATTGGGATCACTTCTGGGACATTATCATCTCTGTCAGCTGCCTAGAGCAGGAGGAGTAGTCATAGGCTTTGAGAGGTGCTCAGTGCTGCTTTCTGGAAATGCCTGACAACCTCAGTCCAATTGGAACTACTGACTGTCCTTGCCAGGGAAGTCACTGCCAGAACTTCGTTTAAAAAAAAAAAAAGTTTAACTAATTAGGCGCTTAATTACTTTGTGTTATATGTAAAAGGAAACCCTGTTAGCAAGGACTTTTGCCACACAGACAGATGAGAGACCAACATTTTTCCAACCAAAACTAATGAATCTGATGAAAATTTGGTGAAACTTTGCAAGTACTCAGATGTAAAACCTCCCAGTGCCTAGACCTCACTTCATCTTATGGCTTGCCAGACTTGGTTCACAATACTTCCCTTCCCACTCCATGTTTTGAGGTGTTAATAATAATTATTGAAGTGAGGACTCTTGTGTTCCATTGTTTTATATAATTTCTACTACTAAAAATGTAACTACAAAAGGTCACAAGAACACTTTCTAAGCATGAAGACATGCAAGTCGTCTAGCTTTGTAGTCTGACTGGGCATAATTCCATTAAAATTCATTAAAACATCATGTCCAGGTGAATTAGAGCCTTCTGGTTTGTGTTGTAATGGAATTATGTGTTTTTCATACTCAAAATGAGCAAAGCTATCTCTTTACAGCCCCTCCCATCCTCTATAAAGATATATTTAGGTTTAATTGTAAAGTGCTTCACAATTCTTGGGTGAAAAGTTCAAAGTGCCAAGTACCACACTGCTGCAATTATCAGTTTGGCCCCCTATTAAAGATGCCGTGATGTGCACCCTTATTAGAGAGGAGAACCTTCTCGTGAGGATGAACTTGTGTCAATCTTTTCTTTTGGTGTGTTGGATTCCAGACTTCCCTTCCACATCTGACACATGGGTTTTATTGTTCAACTGGCTTTCTTCTTGCACAAACATCCTGGCTGAAGCACATGGAAAGGGAGGAGGGCAGACATTCCTCTCCGTATATGTTTGAGCTTTTCTGTCTTCTTGCTATGTGGTCCCAGGAACACAGGGAGGTCCCTGCATATTTATAAGCTCTTTGTTTCCCAGTTTCCAAAGGCCAGATGACACATTCTGGTGTCTTGTGGCTCTTTTACCTCTAGGCTCTGAATTTGTTATAAACAGAGCTGAGATGGCCTCACCAAGGCAGTGTGCAGCTAAGGAACTTCTTTTTGGTAACCACTATGGTAATAGAGCAAGTTGCAGCAGAAAAAAAGGCAGAGGGGATCCTGGCAAGGCACTTTCTTGCACTTATCTTGGCAGAGGGCGCTGTTCTCATCACCTGTGCGCGAGATCTGGTTCCGTGCACCTTGGCCACTGTCACAGTACAGGTAATGGATTTACCTGTGTCGGGGACACCCAAGTTCACTGGACTGCATCTAAGTGCCCAAGTGCCTTCCACTGAGATTTGGACTTGGTCCTTTGTGCCTTTGTTATAGAACAAATTGTCAGATGATCCCACCTGGTTTTGGCATCACCTTTATTATTAAACAGTTTATTATTGACTTTTATAATACCTCAGTGTTTTATTTTACATAAGGAGAAGTCACGGTGGTTGCTCACAATCTCATGCAAGGAGAGGAGTAGAAGAGTCAGAGTTCATTCAGTTCATGGACATGTCTTTTCTCATTCTATTTGGGAAAAATGCTGCAAACCATGCATGATGGAGAAGGTGAGCTTGTAGTGTATATGTGGATCAGGTTTCTGCTAATATGCAGGAAGTAGAAGAAGGCATCCATTTGTCAGTACAAGGTCTTGTCTGAGATTGCAAAGTTATAAATTATGTTTTTAGAGGACAATAAGATCCATGATCTACAGGGCACAAAAATTCAGTCAAAACCTGCAATGTGTTTTATGTCAGAGAAGGGATGAACTAGGTTATATGCTTTTCTGAAATGAAAACAGCAGGGTTTTCCCTGGCCAAGGCCCAGGGAGCTGAAATGCTGAGGAGTGGGAGCAAAAGGAGCCAGGGTGCACTCCTGGGGTAGCAGTGTTTCCCCTGGGCTGTGGGGAGGGCACCCTGTGCTTGGCAGTGGGTGCAGCACTCGTGTGCACGGGCACACGCTGCCCTGCCTGCCCACGGTGACTCCAATGGCCAGTCCTCCCTGAAAGAGCTTATTTAACATCTAGGTGGGAGAGCACAAAGGAGGCATGGAAGTGAACGCAGTGAAGCCAGGCTTTCAGCTTTCCACCCTTTAAAGGATGAAAACATAAGGGAAGGTGTCACAAGTCAATTTGCTTTGGCGGAGAAAGGGGGAAAGAAACCCTGTGGGCTGGCTGGGGGCCAGAGGATTTGTGCTGGCCACAGCCAGGGTGATGCTGGGCCGAGGAACAGAGCAACGTCTGTGCATGGGGCTGGTGACCCAGCTCTGAGCACTGGGGAGGGCTGAAGGTTCTGTGGGGTGAGGGCAAGGACACACCAGCTGCTGGTATCATCTGAGGTCCTGGCCTGTGTCCTGCCATCCTGCAGGGAATTTCTTTCCATGCTCCAGGACGCGTGCGTGCCAGACCCTGTGTGTGTGTGTTTGTGTGTGTGCATGTTGGAATGGAGTGTGGAGGAGAAAAGAAAAGCCACCATTCAAGCTAAATAACCTCCTTGGCATTACCCTTCACCTTCCTGGCTTTTTCTGCCCCGCTGGACAAAGGAACTCTCTGAGGGATGAGAAAAGGAAGATCCCATTTCTCCATGCAGGGAAGCACACATGGAAGTTTTTAGGAAGACCTCAGTTTGTGTCTGTCTCTTGTGTCTCTCTCACTCTGTTTATGAATTTCCACATTCTGGACAGTCCTGAAAGAGCCTGAACATCAAACTTGCTGACCCGGAGGAGATAGTCAAGGTTCTAATCTAAACTGGAAGTGAAAGGTGCATCTGTTGAGGCTCTTTAATCAGTAAAGTATGATCATGGTGTTGAGAGTTCAGTCCATGTCAAACCCTCCCCAACTCACACCTCTAGCAATAATTCCACCTCTGCTCACTGACACATCTGTTTGCGGCTGATTTTATTTTGATGGGGTGATGGAGACCGAACAGAAAACAGGACGGATCTTATTTTAAAGGACATGGAAATCCTGCTCTCATCTAACAAGCTGTATCTATCTCCTAACCTGTAGTTCTTGTTTTTGAGTCTTACATATGGAAATTGTTACTCTGAGTTATTACAAATAATTACTTCGTGACACTGGAATTCCTGGGCAGGGTATCACACCCATATTAAGGCTCCCTCAGACATGCTGGACTGAGCTGGCTGTTCTTAGGACATCACTGGGGCAGGACCAGGCTGCTGTCTGCAGCCTGTGATTGCTCTTCTGAGGAAATGGGCTGCATGCAGGAGAGTTAGTCACAGTGCTCTGAATTGGGTGGAGGAGCTTTGCAAAACTGTCTTGCCCTTAGAAGCATCACCAGGACCAGATCAGCCAAAGTGTCATCAAAGTGTTTCCCTCAACTGCCTCCTGCCTTGGATAGCTGTTTATTGAGGTGGTAAAAATCCCTTGTGGGAAAATTACAAACGTTTAGAAACAGTCCCAGTCTCCTTCCAACAACTTAGTAATTTGTCTGTGACCTCACTCCTTCTGTAAAAGTGCACGTAAAAGTTCCAAGATTTTAATCTTACTCTCTAACACAATTGTCCTGTGCTTCCAAGGGTGGAGCAGCTTAGAGAACTCTCCAGGAAGTCAGAAATCCTTAAAATATTTCTATTAAGATGCAGCAGTGCCCATATACAGAAGTTTGCCATCATCCCTCCTTGAACAGTGAGGCCCACCAGCCTCACTGATGGGAAATAAAAGCCCATTGTAGCGCAAGTCCTGGGACACCGTGAGGCACAAGTTGTGTGCATTAAATGGGTCAGAAAATGAAGCTCACGAGCCACGTCACAGAGCTGGTGATGCGACAGTCATGTGACACCCTCCCTCATCACACTGGTATTGGGACAGAATGAGCAGCTCTTCTGCTGTCCATGTTCCCAAGGATTTTATGGGAATCATTGTGAGACACTGTACTGTTAATAGACGTAAGTTAGGAATCTAACTTAGAAATCTCAGAAACGGATTTTTGTGATTCTCATGACAAATGAACAAAGAAAATAACATATTTCTTTCTGTTTTCTTACTTTTCTGCACAAAGGCCATTTCAAAATCAGAAATGAAACAAAATGAAACCAAATCAAACAGCTAAAAACAAACAAATGGAACCTACTGTATGTTTCTTTTTCTATTTCTTTTTTTTTTCTCAAATTAATCTTGGATAACTTGAAATCAAACTATTAAAACATATAAAGCTACTGTATTTTGACTTTTCACATTTTTTCAGGTTTTGTGGACAAATAAACTGGGTACAGGGGACTTTTGTTGTTGTAAATGTTGGGGGCATTTGGCCCAAACAAGTGGTCCTAGTTTGCTCAATATTGCTGATTCTTTCTGCCCATCTTCACCAGGAAACTGCTGCTTGCTGATAAAGGAGGAAAACAAAGGAGAAAGGAGAAATAAACTTCAGGGACTTTAGTTTCCATTTGGCCTTTAGGACTCTGGCTGGAGATGCTCATCACCTTGGCAAAGAGTGCTCACACAGAATTCTTGGGAAGAAAAGGCAAGGAGGGGACAGCAGAGCCCAGGAGCTCAGTCAGGAGCAAGGCTGGTCCAAGGGACAAGGTAACGTGAGGGTCTCGCTGAAATTCTTAATCCTTGAGTCGATGGGTGTCAGAAGAAAGATATCTGATGGCAGCAAGTGTGGGGGTGTGGGGGCACTGGGGAAAGGGGAAACTGCTGAGGAGAAGCAATTTTTGTTCTATTCTGCTGTTTAAAGCTCATCCATCAGTTGACCCTGGCAGCCAAGACTGCCTACAAGGCTGGGAAGGGCCAATATTGCCTGAGGAGTTGCTGGGGAACACTGGACAGAAACACTGATGGGAGAACGACGGGAACAGGGAGTGGTGTGAGCAGGTGTGAGCAGGATGGTGTTGGGGGAGTGGATGTGAGGAACTGCAGACTGCTGCAGGACCCAGCTCCTCTGCCTTCTGGCCTTGCTCTCAACAGTGCCTGCAAGGACAGTGAGAGCCATATCCAGGCCCTCTTCCAGCAAGAAGGAGCTGTCAGGGGGTAAGGTGGCTTTGTGAGGATATGTTTGAAGGTGGTTTCAAAAGACAAAATATACTGAGTTTGAGCCTCCTTTCTATGGGCCAGTTTAATCCATCAGGGACTCATTGAAGAGGGCAAAAATAAGATGAGAACTGATTTGCTAAAGGAATGAAGAAAGCACAATTCCTCCTGAGCTTTGCCCAGTATTAACCAATCTCCTGCTTTACCAGAGCCCTCATTAAGATTCTGGTCTTAGCTTGAAGGCCTGGACACAGGCAACAGCTCTGCATGGACATAGGTGTGCCTCATCCTTGTAGGACCAGGGCTCAGCTCTGCACATTTTGTCAGACAGCATTTCTCTGAACCGTTGGACTGCTGGCACTTCCTGACATGTGAAATGAGAGTTGGAAGATGTTGTGTAACTTGTGCCTTTGACTTATGTGAAATATCCACTGCAGTCAGGCTCCCACCCACACCTGGAGGTGCAGGCACATCCTCTCGACATCACCGGCCAACAGGCTGGAAATTCACACCCCAAGGCTTTTAAAATATTTTAATTTTTTGTGGGTTTCCCCCCTTCCTTCTTTGCACTAGTGCCACACACTTCCAGGATAGGAATTAGCTGGAGAAAAAACGATGACAGAGACAGCCAAGCAGAAACATCTGTCAGCCAAATGGTTACCCAGAACCAAAGCTCCAATTTTAAGTCCATGAATGGCACTTTTTGTCTCTGCCGGAGGGTGAGTCTGGGTGAGTGCCCAGAAGCCAAACAAGAACTGAACAGAGAAAGCATCAGCACAGTCAGTAATACAGGAAAAGGTGGAATTTTTGTGGAATCTTCACTCTTTCCTGCTGGTTTCCTGCTTGCTACATGTGAGCCACAGAGACATCTTTTGTATTGCAAAGTAAAGCATAGCAGTGATTCTGGGATGACCAGACTGAGAAAAATAGCCCATGGATAACCCACTTCCATTAACCTGACTTCAACTTTTGTTGTGATGCATGTGTTAGTCAACTAGCAACTGCTCTGATTGCCAGGAGTTTGGTCAAAGTTCTCTTTCTCTCTATTTTCTCATTCCTTTGGTAACAGCCTGGCAGCCACCCAGCATCAGGGAGGATTGCCATGATCAGACCTATCAGTGTCACACACAGGCATCCAAGCAGCTCCACACCTGCATGGGCTTTGTCTCTCATTGGCTCCTAAGAGTTTTTGTTTATTGATGTATGCTAACCTATGTGTGTATTAATTCAGGAAAATCTTTATCTGGAGATCTCTCAAACAGTTTTTTTTGGTGCAAGGACTAGTAAAAAACCTTATACATGAGTTTCCTGCTCTTGAGGACAGAAATAAAGCTGGACATTCACTAAGAAGTTTCTTTCATTTTGTTTTAGACTTGGTTTGGCAGTGAGGTGGTGTGATTTATGGTGAACACTACATCCAGCACAAGGCTACTGTAAGCTATGTGAGTGTGTGTTTTTATAAAGAGATTACATTTATCTCAAAACCAGAAGTCTGGGGGGGGAAAACTTTCCCAGCGTACTTACAATATCTTGCACAGACAGGAGGGAAAAAACCCAACATAAAACCTTACAAAAAATCATACTGCAGTTTTGGAATTGCTTTCACTACAAAATCTTGACCCACGTAAGAATAAAACTCAGATTAAATGAGTCTGCCTTGAAAGAAATGTTTGCATTCTTTTGAAAGAAAACAGTCCATGCCCCATCCCAAGGCAACTGGCTTAAGAGCAAGTGCCAGAGAGATGGGAGCCTCAGAGATAATTCACTAACCTACCCTCTGTTATCATGGCTCAAACATGATTAATTCATGTGGAACTTGCTGTAATAATATTAGTCTGGTGACTTCATTTGTTATACATGTTGCTACCATTAGAATTCCAATACATCACCTAAAAGATACAGAGCTCACAGCCATCTGTGCTGTACCTGCTTGTGAGGTTCCCTGGATCTCCTCCTCTGCAATTGCAATTTCTTTTTCCCCTGGTAGCTGAAGCTGTCAAAAGAAAACTTCTGGCAGTCATTTGGATGGTTTAGGTTTCAGGACCAGTCCAATGCTCCAGCATGTTCAGACTTTGTTTTGGTGTTGCTCCACTCACTGAGAAATCCTCACTTCGTTTAATTTGTCCTTATTGAGTTTTGGTATTAACTTCTTTTTGTCCTATTTCTCTTCACCCTCATCAAATCTCTCTTCTTTATCCATCTTCTTAATTCTCTCACCTGACAGATACTGGGGGTCTGCTGACCTTCCTTCTGTCCACAGCATGGCTCTCATCTTGACTTGATTATTAAAAAAGCTGGCAGGCTTAAATTAATTTTAAACTCTCTTTTGTTTGCCAAATGTATGTGAACCAATCACAGCTACTGTCAGAGGTTGTTGGATTTTCTGCTCAGGGTTTGGGCTAGCAATCCATTCTCAGTGCACCTGTCACTAAAATTCTCTGTGCTGTTTAGCTCTCATACAATCAAACAAAGTTTGTCAGGTACTTAGAGTCAGATTAATGCACTTTTCTTGAGTTTGAGCCTTGCTCCTAGAAGCTACCCCCTTGTCTGTGCATTCCCAAAGCCAGCAGGTCCAGAAGTTTCCTGTGGGGATGCCCAGCACTAGAGATGGCCCAGCTGTGTGCAGGCAGGCACAGAGCTGCTTGATAACACATGAGGTCCAAATGCACATCCTGCAATCCCCCACCCTGAGCTACCCTGATCTCTTTGCACGTCTGCACTAAGAAGTTAACACATGGGGACTTCACAGCAAGTTTTATAACTGCTTTGGTGTCTGCATCATGAACTGTATTATTAACAATCAATTTCTTTGTTCTCCCAAGGACATTTTGTCCCCTTCTATCAATGTACTCTGCAAACATCACTGAGTGCATTTCTCTTGGCTTCATTTCATGTCATTCTTCTTCATTTTAGCTTGTATCTGAAACTAGTGGGATGCATCTGTGAAAAGGATACTTAAGATTGAAACCTAGTAAGAAAAATGCCCTAACAGCAAGATTTGTAAAACCTTGGCAGCATTTTCCAGTGTGAGGGGCTGGAAGCCCTGCCACTTAAATCATGTTAGTCTGGGCTCAGTCTGCAGCTCAGGAATGTGCTGCAGGGAACCAGCTTCTACCAGGCCACAGTACCTTTCCATGCATACAAATATTCCCACTCCAGATGTGAGGCCTGGAAGAGGTGCCATGGAGTACAGGCAGCTCTTTGTAGTCTTCCAGTTTGATTTTCCTCTGCCCTCACTTTTCACCAAAAGTCCCCGGAATAACTGACAGGTAGAAACATCTAAGAAATCATAAAATAATGTAAAGTTTGCTGAGAACAAAAAATAATTTAGGGAAAGGCATCAGAAAAGTGGCCATCTCACTGGAACAGTCTCACCCTAGCTGAGCAGGTGTATTCACTAAGGAAGGTCAGGTACTGATTAGTGCACTCGAGCTGGGAGCTGCCTGTGGCAGAGGATGTGATCTCAGACTGGACATACAAAAAGTTTTAAACAGTGAGTAAATAAAGAAAATTGTGGGTAAGAGTGTCAGAACAGAAAACTTGCAGAGGGTGAAGTGTATTGGATCAATTACTGGCTGTGAGCAATTTCTGCTGTGCTCAAGAGAAGAAAATGAGCTGTTTAAGAGATTCTAATGTCCTTTAAAACACATTAAAAATCTTTATTCTTAAATGCTTTCCTTTCAGCTTAATGACCTTGAGATGTTTTTGACTACTCTGCCACGGAAATGTGGACCATGCTGATTTTAGGAATAATCCACACTGATTCCTTCCTGATCCCAGTATTGCTCCTATAGTGTTTGTACTCCGTACAAATAGCAGGAGCAAAGAAGCTTGCTGGGCATTTGAAGAACAACCAAGGCAGCCCTTCAAAACCCTTCAAAATATTATCAGTGCACACAGCCCTGATCCCAGTTGCTTTAGTATCCACAATCTCTAAGAAAGGTACCACAATGTGGTACCTATGATGCTGTCACTCTCCTTGGAGAAAAGCCTCCTCCTGCTCTCCAGGTGGCAATCCTCTGCTTGCTACAGACCCAGCACATCCATTGCATCCCATTCCTGCCTGAACCCCTACACAGTGTGCAACACTGCATTCATGTTCCTCTTTTGAACCAAAACAATCATCATAGTAGAACTGATTTTGTGATTATTTATATAAGAATGTAAATATTGCAGTGCTTGAATTATGGTATGGCAGCTGATGGTCACTGAAAAAGAAGAAACAGGACAGTGCTGGAAGGACCAAAGTTTCCTGATGCTATGGGATATTCCATTTGGCAGAGCAGTGTATAAACTACATGCCTCTCAAATCACATCCCTCCAGCTTCCATTGATTCCCAGGCTGTGGTTATGCTGTGAAGAAAACATTCTCAGCTTAAGAGATTCAGCACTGGACAAGAGATTATCTATCCTACTTAATTATTAGCTCATACCCTGGCACTATTTTAGCCTTTGCTAATAATACTCTCCTAAATGATGCCTGAACATTGTTTGGACAATATGATAAATCAGGAACAATTGCCAATAGGCAGCATGGGCAAGCGTACAGCTTCATGCTATGCAAACACTGCTCAGATGAACTGCAGCACAGGATGTGTTTTCTTTCATGCACTTTGAACTGAAAAAAAAAAAAACCCCACAGGAAAAATTAAAGCTTATGCTTTAGGAACACAAAGGCTCCACATGTGGATTTAAGGGTTTTGTAATGTGGACATAACCACACTCATGCTGTTTGATCCTGGGGCTTGGGAATGGGTTTCATCCCAGTGAGAGCCGCTGGATGGGGAAGGGCAGTGTCTGACTGCCTGAGCAGTGCAGTGATGTGGACGGGATGGAGGCTGGGTGAGAGTTGCTGCCCTCCCCTCCTCTTCTCCAGCTGCTGGGCAGGATGAGGACACCTCCCCACATCACCTGGCACCTGTTTGCCTGTTTGTGCCGGGTGGCACCGGCTGGACCATGGCCAGGGAGGGCACCAGGCTGTCTGGGTGACTCTGAGATCCATGCTCCTCAGGGCATGGCTGTGCCATGCTGGGGGTGGCAGGTTAGGAGGGAAGAATCTTTTCTGTTGAAAGAAAAACCCTCCTTTAGAGACAGGAATGAAAGAAAATGGGAAGCGGTCCCACTGTGTCAGTTTAGCCTTTACTGGACCTTGCCAAACTTTGCTGCGAATACACCTAAATTTGGTGTACAGCTGAAATGCAGGTTTTAGGGGTTTGGGCCTTTCAAGTTCTTCCTGAGAGAAAGTTTTCACTGCAGTGGACCCACCAGGACCTCTCTTCTCACCATACAGGCAGCTTGCCTGGTGCCACTGCTGGCAAGGTGTGGGACAGGCATGGTCTAACTGGCCAAATGCTGTCAGTGTGTTGCAAGCTCAAGAGAGGCTAAAGCCAGGACTTTGTGAGAAGTGAAATGCTCCCAATCTTTTTTTATGCGAGTTAAAAAGTTGGGGAAGACAAACTTGCTTTTGAGTTATTGTCACACTGTACATGTGGGAAGTGTGTGTGTCTCTGTAAACTGAGAAAAGGTTTAAGAGACAAAGAACCTCAAATTCTCAGGTCACATGAAGTAAGAAATACTTTTTATCTTTCCCCTGGGCACATGATGCAAAAGGCTAAGAACCAAGGGCTGAAAAAAAAATTATCTGAAATATGCATTTATTTTTTTCTTCCCATGTTTTTGCAAGTGAAAAACGTTATCGTATGTAAAGAAACTAGAGAGCCCTCACACTTCACCAAATAAATTAAAGGAAATGTGAGAAGGACCATGCCACACTCAGTATGCATATATATTTTTATTTATCTCCCAAAGATTGATTAAAGTGAAAAAATGTGTCCCTGAGTAGAGAAACAAAATGTTTCATTCCCTAACAAAATGATACTGCAAACCACATTTTCATTGACAAATTGCACCAGTAACACTGTGACTTGGGAGCTGCTCAAAGGGGATGAACCACCTCTGTGTAGCTGTGAGCAGGAAAGCTTGTGGGACCTCAGGTGTGGGAGTCAGAGCCCTGCAGAGACACACAGGGAGCTCTGGGTCTGCTGCAGGAGTGAGGCACACTGGCATGGCCACACAGCTGGAGAACGGGCACTGCCATTTTGTCTCCATCAGCCTTGGTGTGGTGGTTCTCCCCACCATATGCTCATAGGAACTCCAGTTCCCATTGTGAAGTGCAGGTACTCCTGATGGTTCAACTCAGCTGTCCTTGAAGAGCAATGTCTCCTTTTTTGCCCCTGCTCCATTGTGGTTTGCAAGTGCCATCAGTCTTCCCAGCCCAGCCCAGCCATCACTCTTCCCAGTTGTCCCTGCTCTTCCTGAGGCTGGTTCCCCTTCCTCAGGATGTGAGCTGCCTGTGGGTCAGCTCAGTTCCTCCTCTCATTTCGCATCCTCTCAGGCCTGGCACGGCCCCCTTTCCTGCAGGACATTCCAGTGGTGAGTACTCACTTGCACCCTGACCAATGCCACATCCACACACCCAGTGCTGGCTGTGTGACCGGTCTGTCACTCACCCATCCCTTTTGTTCCTAAGTTTCCCCTGTCTCAAGGCATTAGTAGCATGAAACTCATTACAGTGTTCATCCCAACTGGAAACACCTGCAAAACCTGAGGGACTGTAACTGCCAGATAGCAAGGAGGAACTTTGCCTGGGTCAGGCTGAAGGATGTAAAGTTAGACCAGTGGAGGAAAGAAGGATGGTCATTGCAAACCTGTGCAGATGCATGAGGTGTCCTGTGCCCAGGAATCAGGTAGGTGGCAGGTGTTTGCCATCAGCTGTGTGCACACAGCACCCAGAAATGCTTAGGGACGGGCCCTGAGCACACACTGTGTGTGGCAGCAGTGCTGGGACAGCACCGATGGAAAGGCCAGCAGAGCAGGGGGAGTTTGATTACAGTGTCAGCCCCAGCTGACAAGAACCAGGCTCTTGCCATTACTGACAATGGCAGGCCCTGAAGTTTTCTTTTTCAGCCGGGTCCCAGCAGAAAGCTGCGGCTGACACAGCGATATCGAGGGCCACAGCAGGGCTGTCAGGAAAGCAATTCCCAGGTCAAGGAATTCTTCGCTGCTGCAGCTTTCCGCAGTTACTGAGCGGGACTGCCCGGCGCTGACAGCGAATGAGCCTCCGGGCCAGTCAGCCGGCTCGGGTTTTATCTGCAGTATTTTTACACGGATAAAAAAACCCCCAAAGACCCGCCCCTCCCCGCCTGAAAGTCGTCCTTGTCCCTCTCTGACCAGCAGTCCTCTCCCTGGAGAGGCCGTGCGCCCAGGACCGCCAAGAATCTTCCCACGCAGCTTCCACGGCATCACCGGCCGCGGAACGCGGGGCTGTGCGGGCCGCCAGCCCCGCCGGGTGCGGGTTCCTCGGGGCGCTCCCGGCGGCAGCGGGGCCGGCCAAACCGGGCCGGGCCCGGAGCTGGAGCTGAGTAGGGCTTGGGCCTGGAGCGGGGCCGGGCCGGGGGGCTGGAGGGAGGCCGAGTCCGCGGCTGGAGCCGAGGAGCGCCCGGAGGCGGAGCGGGGCCGGGCCCGGAGCGGGGCCGGGCGGGGAGCGGCGCAGCAGCGACACCTGACGGCCGCGGGAGGCAGCGGGGGCCGCTCCGCCCCAGCGCCGGCCCGGCAGGGCCCCTCGCAGCTCCGGGCCCTGCCCTGGGCAAGACCCGGGCTGTGCTGGGGCGAGCCCGAGAGGTCTGGTCCCGAGAGGCGGCTCTGTGAGGCTCAGTCTCTCCTGCAACCTGCGGAGACTGCGCCGCCCTCCCAGGTGTGCCGGTGACTTCGGGAGCACAGCGTCTCCCCCTCTGTGTCTCTCCCCCGTCCCTTGCGCCAGTCACGCTAAGTTTGACTTTGCATCTACTAAGAAGTTTCAAATCCTTAATATAACATCCTGCAGAATATGCAGCAGAACAGTTTTTAAACGACACTTGTCTTTGCGGCCTGTCGAATTCCACACTGAAGCTATCCCGACAGGACGCTGCTGGAATAGCCTGCCCATGGGGCTGGGTATTTACCCGCTCAGAGAAGTGACCCTGCCTCGAGTTACCCTGCCTGCTCCAGGTTTAAGATTCAACAGTCACATTTGCTTAGCCTTTGACAGAAAGCCACGAGAACGGCTGTGTCCCTGCCAGCCCTTCTGACCTGCCCTGCAGGCAGGTGGATGGCCTGACTCCTTGCCTGTGGGCATTGCAGCGGATAATCAGTGCTCTGGCACTAACACCTCACTCAGGCCATGTGCTCTGATGGGCAGTTTCTTGTCTTGGTGCCAAGTATAAAGTTCACTGTCTGGATAAGGCTGGGGTGCTGCTTAAAATAGACTTTGTATGCCTTGTTGGATTTGTGCAATGTTCCATAAGCTGCTTTGGAAAGAGACATTTGTGTCTACACTTGAACTTTTCAGTCTGAGCGTTTTTAAAGCTCATTCACATCCTGGGATAAGATTAGGCCATTAGGGTCAATAAAACCTCTTTCCTTCCATGTATTTCTATGCTCTTGCCTGAAGGGATCTCTGATTAATACCTGACTGAGTAAAGGAAGCAACCTGAAGCAACTCAGCTGCTTTGGGAAGTGGGAGAAATCCCCAATTGCTACAGTCTGGCCTTTCAGCCTCCATCGCTGCTCTAGGCTGTCACATGAGGCACTGCAGAGGGAAGAGGTGTGCTGATAGAATTTCACTGGACTGGAAAACACCGTGGAATGTCTCAAAAGCTCCAATACAAGAGGGAAGATGTGATGGAAATAGATAATGGGTGTTGGAGAGATTCTGGTCTGTTTAGTGTGTCTGTCCCAGTTTAGCTATAGTGTCAAGGCATATGACTTAATGAATAATCTCTTAAGAGTCCAAAAGAAGAGAAAAGGCTGCCCAAGTTACAGAGGCTGTGGTCTTCTTTCAAAGTACAGTTTTCTTCTTGGGAAGGATGAGAAGCCTTGCAGCAGCCAAGGCAATGCTTATGAAAACCAGGGCCCCCACTTTTGCAAATTCGTTGGCAGTTGTACCAACCCACACAATTCTGTTTTGGCTTTTCTTGTGCCACTCTGAAGAGGTCTGATGAAGCAGATGATCCTGCTGTGACAGATGTTTTTTCACAATGTATGTGAACATCTTCTGTGTCCCAAACGGAGAGGTTTGATGTAATGATTACGAGGTGGCCTAGCAGCATGATACATCATGTACTGAGAGGCAGAGGTTGTACAGAAATTCCCTTTTGTTCTGTTATGATGGTCTTGGGGAAGCACTTCATTGCCACAGAGAAGGGTGGCTGATGTAAACCCAACTGTCACTGTTGAGCAACGCAGCAGGCGAGCTGCGAGCCAGAGCCCCGCGGTCACGTACTTCCCTTTGACAGTGACTCCACAAGCAGAGGCAGCGGTGTCGAAATGCCCTCTGTGTTCTAAAAGCAGCGTGAGTGATAACTGCACATCTGCCTCCTTCCGGAAGCCCAGAGTGAAGGGTCTAAAAGTGGCCAAAGCTCAAGGGACATCTCTGTGACACTGCAGCAATTGCCTGTGGAGTGCAGGACTGATAAACACATCAACTTGGTGTTTAGGTGTTCCTGGTATGTTGGTTTCATGCTGTTCCTGCAGTAATTACTGAGGTTTAACTGAAGAGCAGAACATCTGCCTGGGATCAGACTAGAGGCTGGCTGACCCAGCACCCTATCACTTGGGGTTCACCAGCAGCAGATGCTAAAGGAACAATGGAAGAACTGGGCAACTAGTATCTCTCTAGCTGCAGTCCTGGTTTCCAGTTATCTGTGACTTAGGATACCTAAGTAGTATCTCCAAACATAGAAGGCCTGATGTGGTTTTCTTTGCTGCCTGCCAATTGCTTTTGCCAGCACTGGCTCCTTGAACAATGGGAGGGCAGTCTGAGACTACCACTGTAAAGCAGCTTTTCCTGCTGTATTCCCATGTGGGAGAGAGCTTGGCATGGCACAGACAATGTAATCACAGAGTAGGAGTGTGCAGGTTCATCACAGGCCTTTGCCTGCTATGCACCGTAGTCATCACTAGTGCTTTATACCCAGGATACTCATTTGGTAGGATCTCCAGAAAGTGGCAGCAGAGAAACTTGGCTAATGTGTGGTTTCTGAAAGTAATATGCAGAGAAAAAAAAAATTAGTTACTGCCTGTTCAATAAAAGACAGTGATGAGTGTCAGAAGCACAGTTGCTCTCTGCCTTCATTGTCTGTATAAAAGAATTGGCACAATCCTGTCTTAAACCACTTAAATGCTTGTTAATTTTTTTATTGAAATATATATATATCTATATCTCCACAGCTGTCTTTTTAGAATTCCAGGGTTGGGTTCTCTTCTTAGAGGTAACTGTATTGATACCAGCAATAAATAAAGCAGCTCCATAGCTCATGATTAAAGAGATAAAGTCTATCAATCTTTCACACCTAGAGTAAGACTTTACTCTTTGTCTAGCCATGTAATAGAATTACTGCAAGAAAAAAGATAGTCCTTTGAGGGAGCAAATATGGGAAAATATAGCTTTATTTTTCAATGATGCACTGGAATTAAGGATATAGGTGACTTTAATATAACTTTATTTTGAAGCAAAATTTCTAGACAAGATTACTTAGCACCTATGAACAGAGAACTGGTCTCAACTGAACAGGTATCAGACCTGGGGAAAAAAAAGGAAGTCCATTTTCCTCCACTCATATAAAAATTCCAGTGGAGTCATTAAAATTAAATAAGAAAAAATCAAAGCTTCCTGAATTTGCTTAACCTCTGGCTGGTGTTATTTTGCTACTTCTTTAGGATTAAGTATCAACACTACTACTGTTCCCTGTATGCTATTCTTAACAGTGTATGAGGTACAGGATGTCCTCTGGGTCATTCAGTAGCTGTGACAGTTAGTGGGGTTTTCTTATCTCTCACTGTCCATCCGAAAAACAGCTTTGAACCTTCTGGTTGGTGTCTGCCTTTTTTCCCCCCGCCCTCTCTCTCTGTGTCTCTCTTACTCATTTTTCAACCCTTAACCAGAGTTCTAAAATAAATGTGCCAAACACATAATCAGCCATGAACAGAAATATCCTCTGTTTGCTGGAGTCCAGCCTCTCACTATTGTTGCTGTGCATCTGCCAGAAAAGAGGGCAGGAATGGAGGATGGCACTGACAGAAAAAACTAGAAGGTCCACGTGGTGTGTTGATTTGTTTTTCTGAACAAGGTAAAAAATGGAAATGGGAACAAGATGTTCACGCAACTCAGAGCTCAGGCTGGCGAGTGAGGCAGGGTTCAGCTAAGTCAGTTTTGCTGACAAGACATGGCAGTTGAGAAGTCTTGTTCCTAGAGGCAAGCTGGTGGTGAGAATGAAATGTCTCTAACCTTGCTGGCTGAGATACCTGCCCAGCTGCAGGGATTAAAGACTTCCCATGTAAGTTACTTCATCATGCACAGCTTGGCCTTCAAGGAATAATTGTGATATTTTCCTCCACTGTTTCAAGTTGTTTTAGTGCCTGGAGCTAAGCTGTCATAATCAGCCACCTTCTGGAGGGAAGGAACTGTGAAAACACTCATCCTGTCTTGCTCCCTGCAGAATCCAGCACCATGAGTGCTTCCAGAGGCACAGGGAAGTGCTGCAGTGGCAGCCCAGGGCTGCTCCTAGTCTCCCCTTTCCTCCTCTCCTTGCTCACATGGTCGCTATGGTCTCTCACATAAGCACCCTTCTTTTCACTTTTTCCCCGTGTGCATTCATGCTGGCTCATGCTGGGCCTCACAGCTTCTCCCAGGCTTCACCTGTAATGCTGAGAAGTGTCAAAGCTCAGCCCCATCTGGACAAACTGAGAAGGGTGGTGTTATGGCTGACTGGTGGAAGGGTCACTTCTGGCTTTGTTGGAGCCTGGGTCATAAACACCTCACTACAGGGTAAGGCAGTGCCTGCTGTTCTCACAGATAACTCAGGAGAAAGTCTGGTAGCAACTGGCTCTCTGAGATTTGGTCTGAAAGCTCTCCAAAAATTAAGGATGAAGGAAAACAGTTTGAGAAGTTAGCCAAAGCAGAAGTAAATAATAGTATTCTTCACCTGGGAGGAGAAACTTTGTAAGAGTTTGGTATTTTTGAATTTGATGTATATTTTGATGAATATTTTGTCTTTCCATCCCTTCATATGGTGGCTTCAAAACTGATGGACTTAATTCTGGATGCTGCTGGATGGCTGAACTAGATTGACTGAGCAAACTGAAAAGGAAGACAGTCATTGATGACTGCAGTTGGGCCTGACTTGGTAACACACAGCTTTAATTCCTTCATCAAAAGGAGTATATTGGCTTTGAAGATATTTGTGTGAGAAGCCATCCCAATGTAAAATCTCCTGGTGTTCTGTGAAGGCACGCTGACCAAAGGTCAGTTCTTCAATCACCTGGCCTTGGCTAAGTCAGTTTGGATCACAGAAACATAGAAGATTAAGGGTTGGAAAGAACCTTAAAGATATCTAGTCCCAACTCCCCCTGCTATAAGCAGGGACACCTTCCACTAGAGCAGCTCACTCAAGGCCTTATCTAACCTGGCCATGAACTCTGACAGGGTTGGGGCTTTCAAAACTTCCCTGGGCAATTTGTTCCAGTATCTCACCAGCTTTACAGTAAATAATTTCTTCCTAAATTTCCTCTCTTTCAATTCGCACACACTATTTCTTGTCCTATCAGTATAGTTCCTGATGAAGAGTCCCTCTCCAGCTTCGAGTATCTGTAGGCTCTTCAGATACTGAAGCTGTACAAGGTCTCCACACAGCCTTCTCTTCTTCAGGGTGAACATCCTCAACTCTCTTCCCTGTCTTTGTCGGGGAGGTGCTCCAGTCCTCCTTACCAACTTTGAGGATCTGCTTTGGGCTTGCTCCAAGAGTTTCATGTCTGCTTGGATTGATCTGCACAGAGCAGCATTGGTATTAAATGAGTCCCAGTTATTCCATGTCCAGTACAAACCTACTAAACCTTAATGTCCTACTTTATGGCAGGTAAAAAGTACAAGAATTGGAGACTGTAGTAGGAGAGAATTTGCTGCATGCTAATCAAATAGATGCACATTTTTTCAAGTGATTTTCCAAGAAAATTTGGGGAGCAGTATGCAGAAGCCTCTAAAACATTATTTGATGGCAGTCTGTGACACCCACATCTTCTCTACCTCTTTTCTTCCTCTTCCCAGAGCAAACTACAGAGCTGCGTGCACTGCAAGTACACTGAAAACACTCCCTTCATTGGGAAATGCTGAGTGTGATTTCAAGGCTGTTGCACAGAGTAGGGCAGTGTGGTGACATCTGCAAAGTATAGAGGAAATCAGCTTCTCTGAGAGCCTTTCACCTTGGACATTATTTTGTGCCCACAGGACTGGGCTGGGGTCAGGTGCAGGCAAAGCAGAGTGTCCTGGCTGGGGGAGGATGTGTGAGCTCTCTCTGCCCCAGCTGATGAGTTGCAGGTTTCTGGTGTCATGTTGGCTAGAAAGCCTTCATGGACTGAAGCTCATGCTGGCTTGCATAAAAAAACTACATGAACAGACATACTTCTTGCCCTCAGTTAAAACCAAAGTAAACACAACAAAACCACCCAGACCTGTCCATTCCTCTTTTACTGTATATTTTAAAACACAGGCAAATGAAAGAGGAACTGGACAGTAACTGTATTCCTCATTTTCTAACTCTTCCTTGGGCACAGGGAATGGGTTTGACTGTTAGCAGGACTGCTGGTCTTACTGTGTCTGCACACAGCCTCAGGAGTACCTTGTGGGTGCTCCCAGGGGGCTCAGTTACTTGGAGGCATAAATAAGTGCTTTTCAGATTAGGGGTTTGGTCAGAGCAGCAGAAACATAACGTCTATGGTTGCAGTCCTGGAATGCTGATAATGTAACTGAAAGCTTCTGGACTAGGGCAGGCCCTGGCCACCAGCACTGGAGGGTGTCTGTGGGGTTTGGTTGAAGAGCTATACAGTAGTGGGGAGGCAAAACTGGAAAGGAAGGGCTTCAGTTGCGTGCTGGAATGGGAAAACAAATCCAACCAATTCCTACAAGAGGGATGTCCCTCAAGTGTCCATCACACTGTCAGGGCTAGATGATGATGATGTAGCAACATGTTTGGGATAGTGCAGACACAGAGCAATATATTTTTAATGAATACTGGTCTTACAAAATATGCTGTGTACTGTACCGGCCTAGAAAGATGAGGAATCTCTAAAATTCCTGAGTTTGCTTGAATTCATTTTGCTGTTGCATGGCCAGCTGTGCTGCTGGGCCTGGGCAAATGCAGATTGCTGCTGTCTGTCCCCACAGCTGTGCTGGCCAGTTGGGATTCTGGCCAGGCTGGATGAAAACAGCACTGATGCTGGGTGCCACCTGAGACTGCCTCATACTGAGGGCAGTACAGGTAGGGGACAGGAGAGTTGAAACAGTGAGACTTCCTTTGATTACAACTCTAAACTAAGCACTGGTGTTTCCTTTTCTGTGCAGGCATTGTGGATGCTCCAGAGACAGGAACGGGCATCTCAGTGGACACCAGAGGATGTGTGGAGGGACTGGCAGGGGCACAGAAGCAGGGCCAACTCCCTGGCTGGGTGCTGCAACTGGGAAAGCAAAACCTGTCTGCTTATGTGAGTGTGAGGGAACAGAAAAACCGAGGCATGGCCATGAATTCAAAAGCGAAGTGAGCCTTATGGGGCAGCTTTTGGTACAAAACCTCCTGCATGGCTAAGGCATCAGCCCACCCCTGAGAAAAGAACTCTGCTTCCCTGCACCTCACTCAGAGTCCCTTTCAGGGTAAGAGATCCACCCCTCTGTGCACAGCCTGGGCATACGCCTGTCTCACAAACCAGAGCCCTTCTGGCTGTTTGTGCCTTCACAGCCCTCTGCATGGCTCCTCAGCAGCCAGGGCAGCAGAGCCTGACCACTGTGAGATGGATGGCCTGAGGTGGCCGGGCTTGGGACAGTCGGAGTGACTGCTCACAGCTCCCTGGTGCCCTTCACTGCGCTGCCAGGGGCTGGGCCGGCCGCAGGCCCTGTGTGCCCGGCCCACGGAGGCGTCGTGGCTGCCCCGGGCCGAGGCCGCGGTACTCGCCCTCAGCCCGCCCGTGAGCCTCGTGCCCCGCGGCAGGATGGGGAGAGCTGCTTTCACAACCTGGGTGTGTTGTCACTCGCTTCCAGACATTTCCTGTTATCTAACCTCAGCCTTATCTTCCCCATTCGCAGCTTCCTCTTGAAGGAGGAGCAGCCCCTTCAAAACCGAGCTGTGTGCCCGGGCTGTGCCCCCACCGCGCTCCTGCACGACCCCCGCTGCGGCCCCGCTCTGCCGGCCCTGCCTGCCGCGGGTCAGGATGGCCCAGCTATGGTAGGTGCCAGGTCCCCGTCCTGCCCGTGGAAGGGGTGGCTGGGGACAGGGAAGGATGTGTCCTTTGGGGTTCATCTCCTGTTTCTCCCTCAGGAGGTCCTAAAGGCCCGTGGGTGTTGGGACACCAAAAGGTGCAGCGTGGCCGTGTTCTTGGCAATGAGGAAAGCTGTCCTCCCACCCCATGTTACACCTCGAGCTTTGTGGGGGTCTTAATCCTGCTTGGGTTTGGGCTGCCTCCCTTCGGTACCGGGGCTGTGTCTGCCTAAGCCAGAGGGGCTTTTTGCTGCCTCCTTTCAGGGGTAAGGTAGCATTTGGCTGGGTGTGCTTGTGGAGGGCAGGCTCAGGGATGGAATGCCGCTGATCCCGGGCAAGGAGCACCGAGCTCCGGACCACGGCTCCTTGATGAAGATGAATTATGTTTAGCAATGATGTGTAGCCCTACTCAGCAGCAGGATACGTGCGTACGTGCTCCCTCAGCTCACAGACACACATATGCTGCTTGTGAGCTCCTGGCAGTAGGAGATTTTGATCTAAATTAGTCATAGATGAGGCAGCTCACAATGAGCAGAGGAGGATGTAGGATGGAGGAGGGTGTAATCGGTGAGACCCTGTCCCAGCTGTGCAAGTGTGTTCTTCAGCTCCATTTCTCATTGTCCCCATGGTTTCGGTAGAGTAGGTGAAAGTTTACCGCACTTGACCTCTTCCCCTCTTTGGGTGATTGGAGCATGATCAGCCATGGGGACAGAGTCCACTGTGCAGGGACGGGGACTGTGGGGCTCAGGGGAGTGCAGGGGCTGTGGGAGCATGTGAGGTTGGTGACATGAAGGTAATGTGGGGATTATCAGGCCCTTCCTGGGGGCTTTGAAGTGAGCCAGCGTATGCCTGGCAAAGCTCCTTGCTGCGTCCACTGCAGGGCTGGGGGCATAGGAAGGTCATATATGGAGCAAAACAGCATCCAGTGGAAGCCTGCCATGAGCAAAGCCTTGTTTGTCCCTGTTATGACAAAGGTTTCCAGCTCCTTGGAGAAGCACAACCCAAGGTTTCAGCTGGCCAAGGGTTCAGCAGACCCTCTTGCTGGATGTGGGGACTCTTGCTTTTAATTCAGTCTGTGATTTGTGTTTCACCAAGTGGACAACAGAGATGACCTTGATTCCAGTTCAAATCCTGCATAATGAATGAATGCCTTGAAATGGCTGCAGCCTGCATCCTAGGGCTCTGATACTCAGCATGTGAAAACCACACACCCACACTTCCATGCACGCTGTTATTAGGTTTAGAGTTGAAACTATCCAATAATCTTACTTTTAATTTATTTTCATTACAAGTTGCAGAACAGTCTAACAGCCTTGTAAAAATACCTGTATGATGATGTGCAGCCTGGAGGGGACTTTTGTGAATTTGGTAAGGGACTGACTCAAGAATGCAAGAAGAAAAATTCTTTCTGTTTTGCCTTCAGAATATGCAGTAGATTGCTCAGTTTTATAACACTGAGCTTTTGCTTGGAACTACCCACTTTAGCTTGAAACCAGAAACTCTGACAATGACAAATCCATTCACACCAGATATGATCTCTACGGGTAGAGTTGCAAGTTCCATTCCCATCTGCTGATAGAATTATCTCCATTGTGTCCTCACCCCTTATCTGTTCCTCACAGCAACATTTTACATGGCTGTTTTTCCCCTCAGAAAGCCACAACAGGGGATTATTTTAAGCTTCAATTGCAGAAGCAGTGCTGCCTTGTTTTCTTCTTCCCTCTCCAAGGCCAGATCTGCCCCTGTTAGACATCAGCACTAAAGCTCAAGGCAATCTGGTCACTGATACCAGTGGAAGAGGCTAGTATTTCTCTGCTGGCTTCCCCACATTTTGGTATGGCTTAAAATCCTTCAGGGGATCACAAGTTCACATGTACTCCAGTAGGCTGATCTTAAATCAGCTTATTAACACTGTTTTCTTATCTTCATGAAATGCACATGCTGCTTTTATCCATTGCCACATAGTTTTATCTGCCATGGCTCGACTGCATTTGGAATTAGGAGCCAGAACACAGAACTGGTCACTATCTACATTGCACCCAAGGCGAAGGTGGGGACAGGGGAATGCCAGAATTGCAAAGCCTGGGCAGTGACTCAGTCTAGAAACAGATTTTACCTTTAAAGCTGTAGCTGTTATCTTGCTCTTAGGTCTAGTTCCACTCTCTTCTGGGTTCAGAGAACATGTATTTGCTATGCTTTCACCTGAAAAAAACTTTTCCTTTCCAGGTATGTTTCTGTATGTGGTATTAGATGGAATCTATGATCATCTGTGTAAAATAGAGTCCAGAAGTTAGAGGTAGAAACAGTTGTTGAATTGTCCACTGTACGATACTGCTAAAATACTTCATCTAATTCTTCTTCAGTGTCTTTAATGGTCTACCTTAAAATATAATTAAAAACATTTCAGTTTTTATTTTGATAGCATGATTTTGATAGCACTAAAAATAGCATGACTACTTTCTCACAAACTGGTGATGCTGGTCATCTGAAATCAAAATCTGGGGGCTGGTAAAGAAGCTAAAACACCACGCTAAAAACTCAACTGTATCTGGACACGTCCACAAAGATTATGAATGACATAAACAGTGTTGTATAGAATGGATGTGTGACTTAGGAGCCAGTATGGATTCTTCTGGGAGAGTTGTACAGTATCAGAATTTCAAATCTGTTTTTAGACTGAACTTCTAAACAGTCAACATCTAAAAAGGACACAGAACAGAGTAATACTGTGCAACATCTTCTCTTGTGTATGTTTTGTTATTTAGGTTTTTTAAGGTGCCTTTCTGCATTTCCTGTACTCCTGTTAAAAGAACAAGGGAATAACAGTATCTTTTGTAATTGTGCAAGAAAAGTGTGTCTATGAATATGATATTCAACCCTAAAGGCTGGATTATGCCAGTGTTTGGGGGTGGAAAGCTCCACTTATTGCAGGAAAGGCTTTTTCTGTTTGTTAGAAATGAAGCAGAAGGGGGTTAGTTTGTCAACGGAAGAGAAAGTTTCACTTCGCTTCTGAAGAAGTTCATTGTTTCCCCATGTGGAAGCATCCTAATCTTTACGGTATTCTGCCAAAAGGAAGAGCCTCCAACAGAGTCAGTGATGAGCCCCTATGTTCATGCCCGGGGCAGAGCTGTACTTCATTTTAAGACTTTTGAATTAATATAGTGGATATTTTCCTCAGCAGAAGGCAGTGTCTGCTGGTGTGGTTCTCTCTCACCCAAAAAAGAGTGCAGGAGTGGGAAATATGGGAGGATTAATGAGGCTTTTTTGCTAACTGGAAAAAGCCTCTGAAGTTAACAACAGCTGCTTCTTTTTCCCTCTGTGTGCCCAGGTTGGCATCCAGCGAGGCCACTGTGACCCCGGGAGCTGCAGTGTGGCACTGCGTGTATTTGACAAGCTGAGTCCGACACTCAGTGTGCAGAGTGTCAGTTTGTCAAATACCCCAAGTGAGGCACTGCTGAGCAACGCTACGCCGAGGGTCCAGCCCTTTCCTCCTGCTCTGGCAGGAGTCTTCCTCTCCAGGCTCGGCACTTCTCCAGAAATCCACCGAGGTATTCAACAGCCCATCCCATTGTTCCAGAACACCTGACTGATCCTGTGCTGCCAGGTTTCCCTTCCACCCCGGTTTTGGAAATGTCTGTCGGGGTATCCCTCTCAACAGAAAATCAGAGCAGGAGTGCTGCTGCTGCTGCACTTCTCTGCGCTGTGAAGACAGGGAATTGTGCCCTGAGTCCTTGCTGTTGGCATCCAAATACCGTGCTGTTCTCTTACACAGCATTAACTAGCCAGCAGTAAATGAAGCTCAGTTAACAAGGATCCTGGCAACTATAATCACAACATCATGCGTAAAGATAGCATTATCCATAATAAAGAATCTTTCCTTTGCACATGTAGTAAACTTTTTTATATGGAGGACAAACTAATGAGGCTGCTCATTAACTTCCCTCTGGCCCATTAGCCATTAGCCTGTGAGAAATGCATATTTACTCAATCTGTTTTACATTGGGCCACGGAGTCTATTGCCCCTCCTGGGAGCCTTGCTGTCTGGAGACTTCTTGTCTTTGGATGGTTATTCCTAGTCAGCACTTGCAGCAAGGCTGTCAATTCTGCTATTTAATTAAAGTATTTCCCTCTAAATCATCCCACTTGAAGATGTAATGATTGACAAGTGTTTTCAGTAACTGACTCATAGCATTTCAGATATGTTAGGGTAGGGGAATAACAGGGGCAGCATCCAACCCAATTTGACAAATCAAACTCTCTGAAAGCATTTGACATGGAAAACTCAAAAATAAAAAAATCCCAAGACCCTACTGACTAGTTTTAGGACAGTACCACCAGAAAATTTTGCAATATTTTGCAATGAGAGTATTAATAAATTTGAATACTAAGTTTTTGGGCTTTTTGTTGCAACTATTTCTTAGTAAATATTTTGAAGAAGTTGGAGTTTGTACAAAGCTGGGACCCATGAATGTATATCATTGCCTAAGCAAATTGTGTTCTGCTTTTTGAACAGCTTGTGCACTTCTGGACAAACACAGTCCACAAGTGGTCCAGAAATGGCCCTGCTCCTTATGACTCACTCTCCCATGGTTTCTCTCAAGCACGTCCTCATGACTCACAGAAATCACCTTGATCTTTATCACTGAGGATAGGTTCAAAAGAGAACAAGCTCTATGATTTCAGGCTCTGATTTATCCCCAGTGGATCCTTTATGAAGCACACAGCCATGTTAGCCCCAAGCCCCGCTGTCACTCAGACGCTGAGGTTTTAACAGAGCTAGCCTCCTTTGCACCACAGTTGAACAAGTGTTTGTTTATGCATGCCCTTCATTCTTGTTTTCTCATGCATTTCCACTTTTTGCTTTCAGTTGTTTGCCCTCTGCTTTTTAGATAACTCTCCCCTTTATCTCCCAGATCCTTCCAGATGACTGGGGTGAAGAGGAAGAAAGTAAACCCCTTCCTCTCTTACAAGAACAAGCACCAAATTACAGTGGGACAAATTTCTCAGGGACTTCATCTCCCACCTCCCCGCTCTGAAGTATGGTATTAACCCAGCAGGTGTAAAAGCCAACAGGTCCCCTCCATGGGACAGGCTCTGCAAGGGGAACTGCAAGTCTCATGACACTCTGCCAGCCACTCAAGATAGTGTGTTTTTGGCAGGCAGTGTCCTTTCAGGGCAGAAGCTGAGCTTTTCCTTCTGTTCTGGACCAGAGCTCAGCAGATGAGAACTGGGTGAGTGACCAAAGCAAGGAAAGGAGAAGTTTTCTGGTTTGATGGTGATGCAAACACAGCAGAACCCTCTGTGGCTTTCAGAAGAAAAATGTTTTGTTGCCAATAGGTTTTACTAGTAACATGGAAAACATACCAAAAGAAAAATAGAGAAATAATCACACACTTGTTGCCCAGGGAAAAACACTTCAGCGCTGGAGACAGGCTTCTTATGTTTCCACTGTTCTGCCACTTGTGACCAAAGTCCTTTTGCTGCCCTAGCTAGAGGCAGTGACAACATGGAGTACATGGGGGCTGGTCCATCTGGGGCATCTGCTCCCCCTTTCTTAATCCTGTTGCCTTCTTCCTCTGTAGCTTCTCTCAGGCTTCATGTCTTCTAAAGAAGGTGTCCAAACCTCATCAGAGCAGATCAGTAATGGGAGGAATCATAAGATGGAAAAACCATGGTCAAAAAGATGGAAAAAACATAGTCAATGAATGAATCTGGAGCTCAGAGCTTCTAACAGCAGGAAAACTTGCACAAAACACCAAGCTAATTGAAAATTAATGAGGATGATATTTGGAGAGGAGAGTGCCATGTCATATGTTTTGGAACTAGATCTGCTGAGGTAAGGATGGGGAAGCTGAGAAATTTTCAGTTCCCTTCCCACCCAGTGTTGACCTTACACCATATGCTACTGCCCTGTGTGAGTGTGGCTGCAGCTCCACATTCCCCTCCACTCCTTTGTTCTGCACCGGCCCTGGAACTGCTGATGCCAGCAGCTTCTGCAGCATGGGATCTTCAGGGCTGGCTGCCATGGGTCCCACAGGGACAGACTGGATCCTGTCTGGGTGCAGCCTGGCACCCAGCACAGCCCTCCCTGCGTGGCTGTCATCGTATTTGTGAAGCCCTCACAATATGGGCAGGAGATTTTTTTCTCTGATCTTGCCCACCTCATGTCCTGCAGAAGAAGCATCACTGCAATTCAGAGCTGTAAAGGTAAAAGTGTGGCTCTACACAGCACTCGGGCCACAAACAGCAACGTGACCCTGTGTTAGGCTGCTGACCTGAAAAGGGACAATCCCATGGCAGCAGGGACAAACCTTGTGGGTTGCTTCCCTCGTGGGAAGTCAGGGCCAAGCAGGAGGGTGTTGTGACTCGAGCTGCTTCCCCATGCTTTCCTTGCTGCCCTCACTGATTTAAAAAAGCCAGTTACTCTTACAAATTTGGTTTGCTAAAGCCAGGAGGCATTCCTCCTCCCTGCCAAGCCTGGAGGACAAAGGGGTGCTGGCTGGAGGCACAGATAGGGAGGACAGAGCTGACAGCAGCACTGCAGTACAGGCAAGATGTAAACAATTAACAATGATGAGGCAAATCAGGCTGCTGAATGACAGTGTACTGTGGGGAATGCACTGCATCTGAAGGCAGGAACTGCATCTATGTTGCATGACAGGTCAGCATTAGTAATCACACAGATTAAATTATGTCCCACAGAATAAATTGGTGTCAGTCTGTTGTATTCAGAGAGGTCCCTTATTCAATCATTATCCAAATTAATTTCTCTCTATTTTTTCATGCCTCTGGTCCCTATACTGTAAAAATTAAATACCAGCATTTCCTTCAACATAATTTCTGGTTTTCCAGGAGAAAACCAGTGGGTGACAGTTCAGACACTCACTCCCTTCCTCTCTGTGCACTGAGATCCAGTCTGATAGCAAAAATTATATTCCTGGGACATCAACATCCCCTCTGTGGTCCCTTTACCATGCTGTAACGAAAAAAGAAAGACTCAAGACAGGCAGGATGTACAACCAATATTTGCTAAGCTGCAAAAGCCACAGGACCTCTATTTTCAGCACAATACTGGTTCCTTGCAGCCTGGGATGTCTTAACAGGAACACACCTTGGAGGGTACCCCTTGCTAGTGTTCCCTTGGCAGCATTGTACCAACTGCTTCTGGATTTACAGGCCAAAGAATTTCATGTTCTCACTCCTTCAGATCTCTCTTGCTGCCCTCAGTCCTTCAGGTTGCTCAGAAACAACTTGCTCTGTTAGAAGTGGGTAGACAAAACAGTTGGCTGGGGGATTCTGCACCTGCAGGCAGGGCCTGGTCTGCCAAAGAACAAAAGGTTATGCAGCTCCTCTGGGTTTAAAGCAAGCAGTGAGAGCAGAACAGAGGGACAACAGGAGGAAGAGTTTCCTTCTGTTAAGTTCACTATTCAGTACCTGCAGCCCTGCATGGCTGCTTATGTGGAAAAGCACTTCACTAAATTCCTTCTGTTTCATATTGTGATTCCATTGCAGTCACAAGGTTCTCATACTCAGGACTTTTCCTGTCTTTCACGGTGGTCTTTTCAGTGTTAGAGTGCGTTTCCTCATGTAGGCATTTAGCAGGGACTTCCACCTCAGTCTGCAGCAGGGCGACATCTGCAGTGCTGTGGCTGGGACAAGAGAGACAAGAGTGAGAGGAACGACTAAAGCAGATGGCACTTCACTTACATCTTAGTCAGAGACAAGATCTACTACGTAATCTGTGGAACAGCAAAATCCATATTATTCTAGTGAGGGCCTGGGGGGCTCTGAAAGACACTGAAAAGTGACATTAAAAGAATTACACAAAGAGAAGCAGTGGTTAATACTGGTACTATAAACTCTCATGGCATTATGTTGTACTCTAAAGTTACCAGCAGACAGTCTAGCCTTTGGAAAGTAAATACCAGGAATAATTGGGAAAATTGCTACAGATGGCTATGGTGTGTCTCTGAATAGGAAAGCAGTATGAAGGTGTTGAAGACTGAGATGAGGACAGGGCAGAGGATGTGTTTGTATAATCATATGCTAATAGGAACTGTGCAAAGTAATACTTGGCCAAGCACTAAGACATGCTTCTTATATAGAAAGGCAAGCGTAGAGGAAACTTAAAGGGAGAGCTGAGAATTTCTGTCCTTTGCTTTGCTAAATAATGGTGAGAATTTCCCACAGAGAGCAGGTTTCCCATGGCATGTGACAGGCAGAGCAGAGCACCCAGAGTATCTTTCTGGTGTTCTATCATGTTAAAGAACAGTCTGGCTATCTCCTGTGACCACATGTTAAGTCCTCATGCTGCTAACTAAACTGCTAAGGTGTTCAAATCCTCCCCCCATAAGGCAAATAAATCTTTGCTTTTCACTGAGCAAGGTGGCTTTCTAGAAGCAGATACCACTACAGTGCCCTCAGTCTTAATGTTCCAAGTAGAAAACTGCACTCACAAAGCAACTTCATAGATCGTTTCTGAAAAAAAAAAAAAAAAAAAGAAAAGAAAAAAAGAAAAAAAAAGAAAAAAGAATCTAAGATACGCATCGCCTTGTTTTATGTGTCACAGAACAAAACCCAGCTTCCAGGTGTTCCCACGTTTAGGGAATAACCCTCCCACAGACCTCTCCCTGGAAGGGATCAACTGGGGGTGGGAGTGATGGCGATGGGACAGTCCCGCTGCCCTCCCCGTCCCCTCCTCCTGGTCCCCTCCTCCCGGGGCTGCCCCCACCGCCCACCCGCGGCTGGGTTTGTCGCTGCTCACCTTTCTTCCTCCTCCTCCGGCACCACCAGCCCAGCGCCGCCGCCAGCAGCGCGCCCAGCGCGGCGCCGCCCAGCGCGGCCGCCGGCCCGTAGAGCAGCGGGGACGGTGCGACCCGCGGGGAACCTGCTGGGGGAGGGACAGCGCTGTCACTGCGGCCGGGGGACACGGCGGCCGGCCACGCCGCACAGCCGGGAGCCGGCAGCCCCCCGCTGCTTTAGACGGCCTTTAAATCCCAACCGAGAAGGGCCACTTGGCCACTTGGGGGTTCAGCCACCTCCCGGCAGTCACAGACTGGTTTAGTTTAGAAGGGATCTTAAAGCCTATCTCGTTCCACGCCCTGCCATGGGCAGGAACACCTTCCACCAACCCGTCCAACCTCGCCTTGAACACTTCCAGGGGTGGGGCAGCCCTGCGTGGAAGCAAACGGCAAACCTCAGTCTGCAAACCTCCCCACCAAGAGGCGTGTGGGCGGGAGTCAGGAGCGCAGCTCCTGCTTGGATAATGCCTGGTGTTTTGCATGCCAGGGTTTGCTCCCTGCAGCCATATCTACCCCAAGCACAGCAGCCAGATGTGGAGCTGGTCTGGGATGATGTTTGCCACCCTGCCCTTGCTAGTGCAAATCTGGTGCTTTCCAGCATGATACTCCACTCACCTGTGTCTGTGAAAGGCCCCACTGGAGCAGTACCCATCCTGGAGACCCGTGTCGTTGGGACCGGATCTGTCAGTGGACAATGGTGGATGCATTGCAGCCCCATTGGGAGCTGCCCTGGGCATGGGGAAAATGGGGTCTTCTCTGCTAGCCTAGACTCACTTATCATCCTGTGTGTGTCTTGCCAGCAGGCCTGGGGCAGCATTTGGCACTCATGTCCCCTCACTTGACTGTTGCCCCACGGGTTTCTGGCAGCCCTGGCTGATGTGATGCACCATGCCAGCCTACAGCATTGCCTAGGAATGCTTTGGCTTTGTCCGGCTAGCACTTCCCTAGATTTCCAGAGGACACCTTCACTCCCTCTCTCCTATGGTGACTCCCTGGCTGGCCTGGAGGGCTTTGCCATCAGCTGCACCATAAAGTCCCTGAGGTGTGGAGGCCTGTGCCAGGTCTCTTGCCCCAGGCAACTTCCTTCTGAAGCTATCCAGCCTCAACAGTTCTGGTCCCAGGGGGACCAAGACAACATTTTCTTGTCCCCTCCCATTATCAGGCACATTCTCAAGCAGAGAGGGTGCCAGCCTCTGACTTTCCTCTCTGGGTTAACAATCAAGATACAATTCATATTCAGCATAGGTGACTGATCTGGCTATGGAGGAGCAAACTCAATGCCTTGGTCTTCTCCTGCCACAGAGATTAATAACCCTGGCCTGGGTACTCACCTGTCACTGCGTGCTCCATGTCACTGCTCTCACCCTGACCTGTGGTTGAGTGGTGTCCCCCCATGGTTCCCACATTCCTCCACGAAGCCACGGTTGTTGTGGGCAGATCTGCAAGGGGAGGGGGAGGGAGAGAGAGGCTTACACAAGGGTTTGAGCATGGTGGTGATGCTGCTGTGATACAGAATTGCCCGCAGGTGGGAGAGGAGCAGGAGGAAGCAGCCCCCTCGCAGCTGACAGGAGGGGATGCTGTGGCAGCAGCGTTAGGCAGCACCTGCAGCACTGAGCCCTGTCCCCGTGCTGTTCCCTCCCATGTGTGACTGCTGGGAAAAGCACCACAGGGCTCCAGCCAAAGCTTCATGCCTGGGAGCTCAGCAGGCTGTGCCTCTTTCTCAGGCCACTGTGTGGCAGCTGTGCTTGGCTCTGCCATCAGGGGCTTCACAGCCCTGCTGATTGAGTAACCAGCCAAGGAGAGCTGCAAGTTTTCCAGCACTAAGGCACCCCTCCCAG